>BLSH010367840.1:61937-72524 GCA_018402905.1 Glandirana rugosa | reverse complement strand
GCCAAATACAGGACCATTCTGGAAGGAAACCTGATGGAGTCTGCAAAAGACCTGAGACTGGGACGGAGATTTGTCTTCCAACAAGACAATGATCCAAAACATAAAGCAAAATCTACAATGGAATGGTTCACAAATAAACATATCCAGGTGTTAGAATGGCCAAGTCAAAGTCCAGACCTGAATCCAATGGAGAATCTGTGGAAAGAACTGAAAACTGCTGTTCACAAACGCTCTCCATCCAACCTCACTGAGCTCCAGCTGTTTTGCAAGGAGGAATGGGCAAAAATGTCAGTCTCTCGATGTGCAAAACTGATAGAGACTTCCCCAAGCGACTTACAGCTGTAATCGCAGCAAAAGGTGGCGCTACAAAGGATTAACTTAAGGGGGCTGAATAATTTTGCACGCCAAATTTTTCTGTTTTTTATTTGTTAAAAAAGTTTGAAATATCCAATAAATTTCATGATTGCGTCCCACTTGTTGTTGATTCTTCACAAAAAAATTACAGTTTTATATCTTTATGTTTGAAGCCTGAAATGTGGCAAAATGTCGCAAAGTTCAAGGGGGCCGAATACTTTCACAAGGCACTGTATATATATATAAACATATTAATATAGATATATATAGATATATGTAGATACACATTTTGCTAACAAGCCAGGGTTCATATTGATTTTAATTGTTTTTTTTTGGTTCAGGTGCCTGCTCTGCTCAGTGCACAGTCTCACCTCTATCTTCTTGCTGCCGCGGTGCCCCATGCCTGCTGCTTTCCAGGCTCCGCTGCTTCTGGCCGGGGGAGAGACAGAGAGCGGGGAGAGAGAGGCCATAGGGTGGGCGGAGTGCAGATGTAAATCACTCCGCCCAGCACCTGCAGGACCTGCAGCCGGAACTATAGAAGCCGCATCGGGAAATGCGGCTGGATTACTCCGCGGCTGTGGTCCATATTGCAGCACTCAGCACCACATTAGCATTTAAAACTGAAAGCAAAGACAGAGCAGGGGGGTGATTAGGGTGTGCCTGGGCACACCCCGTGGGCACACCTATGTTAGTTAGAATAGTGTGTAAGGGCAGTATATTTTGTATATTGAATATTCTTTTGTATTGTATGTCATTTCCTTTATGTTTTAGTTTTACTCCCCTGCAATAAAAGATGGAAGAAGGACCTTATGCCAGCCTCAATGAGTTGTTAAGGGAGGAGAGTTGGCTGTCTGTCTAATTATACTTCAGCCACGAGTAGTGAGGACAGAACGGTTCCCGTTGATGGGGGTGAAGGGGACTTCCATAGTCACATAGTTACATAGTTAGTCAGGTTGAAAAAAGACACAAGTCCATCCAGTTCAGCCAAAAAAAATAAAAAAACATTTATATATATAACCAAATACTCCCATATACAATCCTTCACCCACAGTTGATCCAGAGGAAGGCAAAAAACCCCAGCAAAGCCAATGATCCAATTTGCTATAATGGGGGAAAAAATTGCTTCCTGATCCCCCGAGAGGCAATCGGATTCACCCTGGATCAACTTTACCTAAAGATGTTATCACCCAGTTATATTATTTACATTAAGGGAAGAATCCAGGCCTTTTTTACAGAAATCAACCGTGCTGCCCAAAACCACCTCTGGAGGGAGTCTATTCCACATTTTCACAGCTCTTACTGTGAAGAAACCTTTCCGTATTTGTAGATGAAATCTTTTTTCCTCTAGACGTAAAGAGTGCCCCCTTGTCCTTTGTGATGACCTTAAAGTAAATAACTCCACACCAAGTTCACTGTATGGACCACTTATATATTTGTACATGGTGATCATATCCCCCCTTAATCTCCTCTTTTCAGGAGAGAATAAATTCAGATCCTCTAATCTTTCCTCATAGCTGAGCTCCTCCATGCCTCTTATTAGTTTGGTTGCCCTTCTCTGCAGTTTCTCCAGTTCCCCGATATCCTTTTTGAGAACTGGAGCCCAAAACTGAACTGCATATTCCAGATGAGGTCTTACTAATGATTTGTACAGGGGGGGCAAAATAATGTCTCTATCTCTGGAGTCCACACTTCTCTTATACAAGAAAGGATTTTGCTTGCTTTGGAAACCGCAGCTTGGCATTGCATTTCATTATTAAGCTTATGATCAACCAAAACCCCCAGATCCTTCTCCACTATGGATTCCCCCAGATCCTTCTCCACTATGGATTCCCCCAGATCCTTCTCCACTATGGATTCCCCCAGTTGTACTCCCCCTAGTATGTACGATGCATGCAGATTCTTAGCCCCCAAGTGCATAACTTTACATTTATCAACATTAAACCTCATTTGTCACACAGTCGCCCAATTAGACAGTGCATTGAGGTCGGCTTGTAAGTTGGAGACATCCTGCAAGGACTCCGCCGCATAGCTTGGTGTCATCTGCAAACACTGAAATGGTGCTTTTAATCCCAGACCCCCCATCATTTATACATATATTGAAAAGTAAGGGTCCCAACACTGAACCTTGGGGTACCCCACTGATAGACTGAGTGTCTAGTGATCGATAGTCTCGCTGCTAGCGGTATGTGGGTGGCCACTGTACGAAGAGTAGGGGGGATTTAGTAGTGATAGATAAGAGGATGGGGGAATTAGGAATTTAGCAGCGTCTGATATAATGTTGAAAGTGTCCTTCCAGAACTTGCGCAAAATTGGACAGCTCCATAGTAAGGACCCCTCTTCACCACATCCTCTCCAGCACAAGGGGGACAGCTGAGGATTAAGGGTGTCAAACTGCGACGGCGTTAGGTACCACCGTTGTGATTTTTTTAGTTGGTTCCCAAATGGGGGGGCATCAGGGAGCTCGGTAGATCACCTTGCTTGCTACCACTGGAGAGGGGTGAATTGTGTTCCCAGTTCACTCTCCCACTTACCAAAGGAGGGGGATTTCACAAATGACAGTTTCTCCTGTAGGGTGTTGTAAAAGAGGGATATTCCTTTTTTATTGGGGGACGAGGACTTAAAGTGCTAGTAAACCCTCCTATCATTTTCAGCCAAGGAAGCTGCCATCTTGGCCTCTGTTTAACCACTTCCGTACCGCCGGACGTCATATGAAAGGTGAGTGTAGCTGCAGGCATCATTCAGATACCGTTTTTTTCAGCAGGCGATTCCCTGCAAGGTAAAAGTGGTCTTAGCGGCGGATTTGCCGCAAGATCACTTTTATCAACGTCAGGAGAGGTGCCCTCCCCCTCCCGCTGCTTTCCGTTCATCTCCGCCGCTTACCGGACCCGCCGGAAGCGGCGGAGATGATCCGATCCGTCCCCCCAGTGTCCGAGAGCCGAGTGAGCGGCTGAAGCTGCTCACTCGGCTCCATAACACGGCGGGGCGGTAATGACGTCAGAAATGAGGTCCGCCCAACGGTCTTAAAGAGCCCGTTTTTTTTTTTTTTCTTCTGTCACTTTTTTCTGATTATTTTTTTTTTTTTTTGCATTTTAGTGTAAATCTGAGATCTGAGGACTTTTTGACCCCCAGATCTCATATTTTGGAGGTCCTGTCATGCTTTTTTCTATTACAAGGAATGTTTACATTTCTTGTAATAGGAATAAAAGTGATCAATTTTTAAAAAAAAAAAAATAGAACAGTGTAAAAATAAAAAGTAAAAACCAAAATAAATAATTAAAAAAAAAAATAAATAATTTAAAGCGCTCCGTCCCGCCGAGCTCGCGCACAGAAGCGAACGCATACGTAAGTCCCGCCCACATATGAAAACGGTGTTCAAACCACACATGTGAGGTGTCGCCGCGATCGTTAGAGCGAGAGCAACAATTATAGCACTAGACCTCCTCTGTAACGCAAAACTGCTAACCTGTAGAATTTTTTAAATGTCGCCAATGGAGATTTTTAATTTGCAAAGTTTATCGCCGTTCCGCGAGCGGACGCAATTTTGAAGCATGACATGTTGGGTATCATTTTACTCGACGTAACATTTATCTTTCCCAATATGGAAAAAAATTGGCCTAACTTTACTGTTTTCTTATTTTTTAACTAAAAAAACTGAATTTATTAAAAAAAAAGCACGCTTGGAAGACCGCTGCGCAAATACGGTGTGACATAAATTTTTTCAATGACCGCCATTTTATTCTCTAGGGTGTTAGAAAAAAAATATATATAAGGTTTGGGGGTTCTAAGTAATTTTATAGCAAAAAAAAACTGTTTTTAACTGGTAACCACAGAATTCAAGAAACAGGCTTGGTTGGTAAGTGGTTAATCTACAACTGGCATGATGCTGCACATGTGATCAGCTATGATACCAGCCATTGGATGGTTTGACATTCTAGTTTAACCAATGGGAGTGTTTCATTTCCGGCACGTGCCGGATAGGGAATTGGTCTTTAAACTGTTAAATGGATGGGTTTACTACCACTTTAAGATAGATGCATGCCTGGTTGGGGATCTCCTGTAGGAGTTCAGGCATTTGGGCCAAACAGTGGATAATTTGCACGTATTGGAATGACTGAGTTAGCTAGAGAACCACCATGTTGGAATCTGGAAAAGGGTATTACTATCTCATTTTCGTATAGATCATTTATTGATCTATGAAAGGTTAATAACTTGAGAGGGAGGTGTGTATCAGGAATCAACAGGCATAGTGTTTCTAGAGGAATGTTAAGTGACAATGTGGGATTCTGCTTCCAGTAGGGATTCAGGAAACTCCACCAGGCAATGGTTGCCGCTCTAATGGTCGGGAGTAGTGAGGGGGTAGTACCTTTTGGGCCGGTGCTGTGCAACCCTAGTTCCAGATTCTTACTCAGGACTGCTGCCCATTCTATGCTGCCCCAGTGAGTACCCACGGCCATCGTGAACCAAACCCTAATCTGCGCTAAGATTGTGGATCGGTAATAGTCTTTGATGTCCACCATGCCCAAACCTCCCGCTAGTCTATGCTTTATGAGAGTATTGTGTGCACTGCATATTTGTTTCCTTGCCATATAAAGGAGCCTAGGTGTCCTTGTAAGGAGGAGAGATAGAAGACGGGGAGATGAATTGGTAGAGTGTGAGAAAGGTGCAGTAACTGAGGAAGAAGGTTCATCTTGAATGCTGCAAAGTTACCCACCCAAGATAATTCAAAGTGAGCCAATTTGTTTAACGTTTGTACAAATTTGGTTGGAAAGGATAGAAAGTTCCCTTTAAATATCCCTTTTGTAGATTTTGTTACAGTAATCCCTAAGTATTCTACATCAGTTTCCTCCAACATATATGGGTATTGGAGTTGAACCCAATTATCCATTGTGCCATCTAAGTTGAGGCTTAGGATGTGGCATTCGGATGAATTTATCTTATAGTAAAGAAATATTACTAAACTGTAATAGCAGGTCCTGTACTGCAACCAGGGAGGATGAGAGGTTTGAGAGCATGAGAATAAAGTAGTCTACAAATTTGTGTTCATGTAAACCCACTCAGAGACCATGAATGGAAGCATTGGAATGGATACTCTCGGCCAGCGGTTCCATAACCAGGTTGAAAATCAGTGGGGACAGTGGACACCCCTGTCTAATACCGTTTGATATGTGGAAGGGGGTAGACAACATCTCAGAGACATATACTGTGGCAGAGGGGTTAGTGTATAAGGCCAAGATGGCCGAGAGGATACTACCCTGAGATCCAAATTTTTGGAAACCAGCCTCCAAGTAGGTCCAGGGAACTCTGTCGAAGGCCTTCTCCGTGTCCAGAGAAAGGAGCAGAGAAGAAGTTTGCGTGAGTTGGGAATGGTGTACAAGATTAATTGGGCGCCTGGTGGCGTCGGAGGTCTGTCTTCCTGAAATTAACCCAGTTTGGGCTTCGCGTATCAGACAGGGCATGATGTGCATGAGCCTATGGGCTATCATCTCAGCATAGACCTTAAGGTCATTGTTGAGGAGGGAGATGGGACAGAAGTATTATGGTATGGACGAGTTCTTCCCTGGCTTTGGCAAGGTTATTATTAACGCACTTAACATATCCCTAGGGAACGAAGAAGAGGAGGCAGCGTTGTTATAAATGTTGCACAGATAGGAAGCCAGTATTGATTTCAACTGCTTGTAATATTCTCCTGTGATCCCATCAGGATCTGGAGCCTTGTTGCTAGGTAGGGAGTCTATAGCTTGGCAGATCTTGGATTGGGTAAAGGGCTCATTCAAGAGGTTGAGTTGTTCTGGTGTCAGAGAGGGCAGTTTAATTTTCTCTAGAAAAGCCTTGATAAGTTCGGGGGTAGGTTGGGTTGCATCAGGATCATCTTTGATGTTCTACAGTGACGTGTAGTAATCGCTAAAAGCATCAGGTCCATAAATATTGGGACATCGACACAATTCTAATCTTTTTGGCTCTATACACCACCACAATGGATGTGAAATGAAAGGAACAAGATGTGATTTACCTGCAGACTTTCAGCTTTAATTTGAGGGGATTTACATCCAAATCAGGTGAACGGTGTAGGAATTACAACAGTTTGTATTTGTGCCTCCCGCTTTTTAAGGGACCAAAAGTAATGGGACAGATTAACAATCATAAATCAAACTTTCACTTTTTTAATACTTGGTTGCAAATCCTTTGCAGTCAATTACAGCCTGAAGTCTGGAACGCATAGACATCACCAGACGCTGGGTTTCATTCCTGGTGATGCTCTGCCAGGCCTCTACTGCAACTGTCTTCTGTTCCTACTTGTTCTTGGGGCATTTTCCTTTCAGTTTTGTCTTCAGCAAGTGAAATGCATGCTCAATCGGATTCAGGTCAGGTGATTGACTTGGCCATTGCATAACATTCCACTTCTTACCTTAAAAAACTCTATGGTTGCTTCGGGTCATTGTCCATCTGCACTGTGAAGCGCCGTCCAATGAGTTCTGAAGCATTTGGCTGAATATGAGCCGATAATATTGCCCCAAAACACTTCAGAATTCATCCTGCTGCTTTTGTCAGCAGTCACATCATCAATAAATACAAGAGAACCAGTTGCATTGGCAGCCATACATGCCCACGCCATGGCACTACCACCACCATGCTTCACTGATGAGGTGGTATGCTTTGGATCATGAGCAGTTCCTTTCCTTCTCCATACTCTTCTCTTCCCATCACTCTGCTACAAGTTGATCTTGGTCTCATCTGTCCATAGGATGTTCTTCCAGAACTGTGAAGGCTTTTTTAGATGTTGTTTGGCAAACTCTAATCTGGCCTTCCTGTTTTTGAGGCTCACCAATGGTTTACATCTTGTGATGAACCCTCTGTATTCACTCTGGTGAAGACTTCTCTTGATTGTTGACTTTGACACACATACACCTACCTCCTGGAGAGTGTTCTTGATCTGGCCAACTATTGTGAAGGGTGTTTTCTTCACCAGGGAAAGAATTCTTTGGTCATCCACCACAGTTGTTTTCCGTGGTCTTCCGGGTCTTTTGGTGTTGCTGAGCTCACCGGTGCGTTCTTTCTTTTTAAGGATGTTCCAAACAGTTGATTTGGCCACACCTAATGCTTTTGCTATCTCTCTGATGGGTTTGTTTTGTTTTTTTCAGCCCAAAATGGGTTCACTGATAGTGACAGCTCTTTGGATCTCATATTGAGAATTGACAGCAACAGATTCCAAATGAAAATAGCACACTTGAAATTAACTCTGGACCTTTTATCTGCTCCTTGTAAATGGGATAATGAGGGAATAACAAACACCTGGCCATGGAACAGCTGAGCAGCCAATTGTCCCATTACTTTTTGTCCCTTAAAAAGTGGGAGGCACAAATACAAACTGTTGTAATTCCTACACCGTTCACCTGATTTGGATGTAAATACCCTCAAATTAAAGCTGAAAGTCTGCAGTTAAAGCACATCTTGTTCCTTTCATTTCAAATCCATTGTGGTGGTGTATAGAGCCAAAAAGATTAGAATTGTGTCGATGTCCCAATATTTATGGACCTGACTGTATATCTGACGCATTTAGCGATTACTACAAGTCACTGTATAACATCAAAGATTATCCTGATGCAACCCAACCTACCCCCAAACTTATCAAGGCTTTTCTGGAAAAAATTAAACTGCCCTCTCTGACACCAGAACAACTCAACCGCTTGAATGAGCCCTTTACCCAATCCGAGATCTGCCAAGCTATAGACTCCCTACCTAGCAACAAGGCTCCAGGCCCTGATGAGCTCACAGGGGAACATTTCAAGCAGTTGAAATCAATACTGGCTCCCTATCTGTGCAACATGTATAACAACGCTGCCTCCTCTTCTTAGAATTGTGACCCAATATTTATGGACCTGACTGTATGTTGTGGGTCTGTAAGTTTTGATTTGGTCATAGGGTGGAATAGGAAGAGGATTTTGGTTTTAAGGCGTGTGGCCATAACTTTGCTGGCTTTATTACTTGCATTATAATAGGCGGCTCGTAGCTTACGTTGGGACTTCTCAAATGAATCTAACAAAAGGGTTCTGAGCACCTGCCGTGAGAACAGGGGGTTTTTATGGTCCGTGTAAGGGTGGGCCTTGTTTAGATCCTCTGTTTTGTTAAAGTGGAAGTAAAGTCTTCCTCTTTAAATGTACCTGCAGGTAAGCCTATAGTAAGGTTTACCTGTAGGTGTTAAGTACCTGGTAGTGAGCCTGACGGTCACGGGGGTGGCCTCTCCTACGACTCCGGTTCGTGGGACCGCTGGAGTTGGGAACAGCGGCCACAGGAGCACGGTGGAGTAAGAGTGCCTGTAGGAGTCCAGGAGTATCCGTGAGCAGCGGACAGGAGATGTGCTGGAAGGGTGCTGATGTTTAGAGCAGGATACTTGTTGGGACCGGATGGTCGCAGGCACAGTAGCGGAGTCAGGGACGAGCAGGGTCGGCAACAGGCGGGTAGCAGAGGTACAGAAGGATCAGGCAGACGGATGGTCGTAGGCAAGCCAGGGGTCGGTACGGGCAGAGTTCAGGCAAAGTCAGGCAGGCCGGGTCACAGGAGTCAGATAACGGGTAGCAGAACGCTCAGGAAAACAGGGCACATTCTGTAGATCAGACAGCACTTGCTACAGGAAGCAGGAAGTTTAAATAGAGCTGCTCCTCTAAGAACTAGAGGAAACAACAATCAAATGCTATTAACCCTCTGCACCGTCTTCTAACAGTAGGTACTATAAATATCTCCTAAACCCACATATTTACCATATACGCTTGCGCCAACGTCATTGGTGAATGCGCACTGAAGAAATGGCCCGCTCGTGCCGTTTCTTCAGGCCTCATGCCATGACCAGCAGCGGCATGTGCGGGAGTGACGTCATCGCGGCTCCAGCCAATCACAGCCAGGAACTCCGGGAGACACGTTACCGTTCACGGCGGTGTGCGGGGACCTCTGCAACAGCTTCGATCTAAAGTAAGTATTTCATAATGCCTTTGTCTTACAGGGTTTTTTTTTTTTGGTTTACAACCTCTTTAATAGAGGAAAGTAAGTTGTCTAGATCAGTGTTTCCCAACCCAGTCCTCAAGGCACACCAACAGGTCATGTCTTCAGGATTTCCATTATTTTGCACAGGTGATTTGATCAGTTTCACTGCCTTTGTAATTACCCCAGCTGTTTCATCTGAGGGAAATCCTGAAAACAGGACCTGTTGGTGTGCCTTGAGGACTGGGTTGGGAAACACTGGTCTAGATACTGCGTCCTCTTTTTTTTAGCATGGGATCACACTTGTATGAGCACCCCTCTAACAAATGCCTTGTGTGCATTCCTTAGGGTTGCACACTCTTGGACAGATCCCTCATTGGAATAACGGAAAAAATTCTTCCAGCTGCTTATGTACAGATTTGGTGTATGGAGATGTTCGTAGGACAGATGTGTTAGCTCTCCAAATTGTGGGAGGAGTGTCTCTGGTGTTTGAGTTGATGGAGACGCTGACTGGAGCATGATCTGACCAGGTGATGGAGGGGACATCTGAGCTACTCATTTTTTGGAGCAGCAATTTGTCTGCTAAAAAATAGTCTATACATGGATAGGAGTTGTGAGTGACTGAGAACAACGTGTAATCATCTTCTGTAGTGTGATGATCTACAGACATCGAATATATTGTAAGTACGAAGGAATTTGCTCATAGGGGATTGCAGTCTTGAGTGTGGAGCGGAGGAGTCCAACTGATAGTCTGGGACAATATTAAAGTTAACACATAGAAGGATACTACCCATTTGAATACGATGGACCCGTTTCATGAGCTTGTTCAGAAAATGCATTTGCCGGCATGGGCGTCCGCAGAACTTTTTCCAGGGGGGGGCATAATTTCAAGGTCATCCATGCTCTGCCCCTTTTTGACAATGTCATAATTACATTATCACGGTCAGAGACTGCAACAGGGTCTGATAGTCAACCTGAGGAGGCGAGGTGTGAGTTCTGACGTTAGGGGATACTCGTTTAAGGAAGCATGAATGTTATATAAGCTACAGACATCTAGTAGTGTGATGTCTTCTACTAATGTGCAACAAGAGTCAGTGAGTGTTGAGGATAGGTACATATCTGATAAAAAATCGTCTGTTTAACGACGAGGTTTTTTACTCATCGAGTCTACAGGGGAGGTAGTGGACCAGTCTAGTACGAGGTCAGTCGCAGAGGTAGTTGAGTTTGTGGTCTCTGTGAGGAGGGTGTTAAACCTCTCGA
>BLSH010367840.1:1660-12724 GCA_018402905.1 Glandirana rugosa | reverse complement strand
TTCCTAAGATGGGGTTTGGGTTTTTGTATCGATTCCCGTTATCTGTTCCTACGAATGACAGAAGAGAATAAAAACGGTAACGGCATCTTTGGGATCGTTACCGTTAGACGTGATTGGGATTATAATTCCCACACTGGACGCCCGGGGTCTGTGTGTTTACGCCGAATAAACGTCTACTGGAGGAGAAGTAATGTAGAGGTGATCAACTCGCTTGTGGACCTGTAAACCCAAGCCTCCCAGGCTTACTTGAAACCTTTTTTCAGGCCCAAGCCGTGGTTTGCAACGGCCTTGCAATAGGTGCCCTACTCTTACCCCCATTTTACTTCCTTTTGCAGCCCTCTAGCACTTGCCAGGACTTTGTTACAGCCATTTTTGTGCCTAAAAGTTCGGGTCCCCATTGACTTCTATGAGGTTCGGGGTCCGGGATAACGTTCCGGCAACGTTTGGTGCCGAACCCGGACTTTTTTCCAAAGTTCATTCGGACCCTCCGAACCCAAATGTCCAGGTGTTCGCTCAACTAGTGGAGATGTAATGAAGAGGAGGTCATCTGCAAATAAGCCGCATTTGTGTGTCTGGGGCCCGCAGGTCACACCCTTAATATTAGGGTTAGTGCAGATTGCCATTGCTAGGGTTTCTACGGCAATGGCAAAAATAAGAGAAGACAGTAAGCATCCTTGTCTATTGCCCTTAGCTATGTTTTTGGGTTTGGGGTAGAATCCTTGGAGGCGTACCTGGGCTTTAGGAAAGGAGAATAGGGCCTGGAGGATTCCCATGAAGTGCTGGCCGAATCCCCAGCACTCCATGAGAGCAAATATATATGACCAAGAGACCGAGTCAAAAGCTTTTTGGAGGTCAATGGAAGGTAACATGCCCTTTTGTGTGGGACCTCCATCCCAGTTGGACTGTAGAAGAGAGATAATATCTATTTCAGGAGCAGGGCTCCTCTAACCCTCTTGTTTTGAATTGTACTGTTGGTGAATTGTCTCTTTTTACATTAGAAACTGTTGGCGCTATATAAATCCTGTATAGTAATAATTGCTTTCCTTATTTGGTCAGGACCCTGTCTCCCTGGAATAAAACTTGTGGCTGTATAGGCTTATGAATGAGGCTAAACGGTTAGTGAGGATCTTGGTCAGGATTTGCAGATCATTATTTATCAGGCAGATGGGTCGATAGCTACCTACCTCTTTGGAATTTTTATCTGGTTTGGAGATGACTGTAATGTAAGCTGTGTTAAGCTGGGGATTGAAAAGAAACACCCTGTGCCTTTGTGTTGAAGAATTTAGCCATATGTGGAGCTAATGTTCCTAGGAATGCCTTATAATAAGGCACTGACAATCCGTGTCCTGGGGTGGAGCCTCTTTTTAGATCGTTAATGACCTCCAGTACCTCCTCAACTGTGATAGCAGCCTCCAGGAGGTTCTTGTGTTTAGCCGAGAGTTATGGTATAGGGAGGCCTTCAAGGAATTTGGAGATGGAGGAGCTATTGTCCGGGGAATCTGGGCTGTAGAGATCAGAGTAAAACTCATGGAAAGCATTGAGTATCTTAGCAGGGTTAGCTGCGGGAGGTTGTCCTGAAACTCTAATCTTCAGCAATGCATGGAAATGAGTCAGAGGGGACAGTTTCAAGGCCAAGTGGAGCCTATTTTATCCTTTTGGGTGTAAATCTTAGCCCCACTCCAACGGATGTTTTTCTCTGCTTTGGCTTTGAGGGCCAAGTTTAGTTCTAATCGGACGGCATCTAACTGAGAGATTGTGATACCTGAAGGGTTCTTTTTATGCTTGCCCTGGAGGGCCAAGAAAGTTTTCTCTAGTTGATCTATGTCTACTCGCCTCTCTTTTTTAAGTTGGGTTGCAATTTGTATTATTTTACCTCTTTGGGTAACCTTGTGAGCTGCCCACAAGGTTTCCGCAGAGATTCCTTTGACGTTATTAAGATGAAAATACTCCTGTAGGGATTTTTCAATTTCCGTGACTCTGATGGGATCACTGAGAAGCGACTCATTTAGTCACCAGTAAGAATGATTCTGTTTTGGGGAACTTTTGTGTAGTGACATAATCACCATGGAATGGTCTGACCAAACAGTGTCTTTGATGTGTGATTTAAGGACATTAGGGATAAGACTTGTGGATACCAGGATATGATCAATCCTAGCGTATGGCTGGTGTGGACTGAAAAAGGGAGTGTAATCTCATTTGGAGGGGTTTAAATCCCTCCAGATATCGGCAAGGCCTTGGGTATGGATGAGTTTGGCTATTTTCAAACTCGCTTTGGTAGGGCAAGTTAGTTGGGCTGCGGAAGGTTCAGACTTGTCCAACCCCTTGGTCAAAGGCAGTATTTTAATCCCCTCCGAAGACTACTGTGCTCTCCAGGAGTGGGTTTAGGGTTGCAAAAAGAGACTGGAAGAACTTAGTTTGCCCCTTTTTGGGGGAGTAATATGAAACAAAAGAGTATAAATGACCTTTTACCAGCGTGCCTTTTACCCAAAGGAACCTCCCTCCTGAATCCTTATAATTAGACTGCCAAATAAAATTACTGGTCTTAGAGAATAGGATGGCCACTCCCCTTGTTTAGTCCTCTACATTTGCTAAATAAAATGTTGGAAAGTTGGAGTGGAGGAATTTGGGGTTGTACCGAACCGGGAAATGGGTTTCTTGCAGCATTACAATGTCCAGTTTGAGAGAGCGATAGCTATCAAAAACCTTTCTCCGCTTTCCCGGAGAATTTAGTCCCTGAGTGTTGTGTGTGGCCACTCAAAGGTGGTTTCACTTGGGATCTACATTAGCCATGGAACCAGGAGAGTGGGGATCTGTCAAATCTACCGTCACTTACCCTTTGCCATCTTCTCCTGAGAATCAGCGAAGAGGGCCTGAAAAAAGATGCATTCTGATGATGGGCTAGGATGTTGAGTGGGATCTGAGGATTGGCTGGAAGAGAAGAGAAAGTTAGGCTTAAAGAGCTGAAAGGGGACATGGAAAAGAAGTAGAGCAATCTCCTTTAGAGATTGATCGGATTTGGGGGAGAAACCTCCCAGCAAACTCCTGAACTAAACTCGTCTGTCCCTTCCTGAGGGATAACAACCTATCCCACAGTGAAGGGAAGACCGCAACTATGGGGTAGATGGAGGTGCAAGGGGACCACCCCAGTCCAGAACGCCCTCTGGAAAAACTCACAAAACAGGTAAAATAAACAGAGGTATGGGGATCAAAGTTTCCCCAGCACCAATCCATGGGTGCCCCCCCACCCAAAATGGGGAAGGGCGGATACATTCCAGGGGAGCTGATTTTACACTTAAGAGAATGAGGAAACTGAACCCAAGATCAATTTGCTAACACGTGTCACTCCTAGGGTGCAGAGGGGAGTCTTCCCCTTGGGACCACTTGGGGGCTAAGAATATGCATGCATCGTACATACTAGGGGGAGTACAACTGGGGGAATCCATAGTGGAGAAGGATCTGGGGGTGTTGGTAGATCATAAGCTTAATAATGGCATGCAATGCCAAGCTGCGGTTTCCAAAGCAACCAAAATCCTTTCTTGTATTAAGAGAGGTGTGGACTCCAGAGACAGAGACATTATTTTGCCCCCCCTGTACAAATCATTAGTGAGACCTCATCTGGAATATGCAGTTCAGTTTTGGGCACCAGTTCTCAAAAAGGATATCGGGGAACTGGAGAAAGTGCAGAGAAGGGCAACCAAACTAATAAGAGGCATGGAGGAGCTCAGCTATGAGGAAAGATTGGAAGATCTGAATTTATTCTCTCTTGAGAAGAGGAGATTTAGGGGGGATATGATCAACATGTACAAGTATATAAGTGGTCCATATAGTGAACTTGGTGTTGAGTTATTTACTTTAAGGTCATCACAAAGGACAAGGAGGTGCTCTTTACGTCTAGAGGAAAAAAGATTTCATCTACAAATACGGAAAGGTTTCTTCACAGTAAGAGCTGTGAAAATGTGGAATAGACTCCCTCCAGAGGTGGTTTGGGCAGCACGGTTGATTGCTGTAAAAAAGGCCTGGATTCTTTCCTTAATGTAAATAATATAACTGGGTGATAACATTTTTAGGTAAAGTTGATCCAGGGTGAATCCGATTGCCTCTCGGGGAATCAGGAAGGAATTTTTTCCCCCGTTATAGCAAATTGGATCCATGCTTTGCTGGGGTTTTTTGCCTTCCTCTGGATCAACTGTGGGTGAAGGATTGTATATGGGATTATTTGGTTGTGTATATGTATGTGTATATATATAAATGTTTTTTTTTTTTTTTTTTTGGTTGAACTGGATGGACTTGTGTCTTTTTTCAACCTGACTAACTATGTAACTATGTAACTCTGAGCAGAGTAGTGTTGGGAGAAAGGTGTGACCTTCCATCACAGAGATTGTAGAGGAATGATCTGCTCCTGGAAAGATTCTGGGAAACTCTGAGTGGAGCGGTGTCTGGAAGAAGGGGAGACCTTCCATCACAGGTATTGTAGAGGAATGACCTGCTTTGGAAGGGTTCTGGGTCATCCTGAGCAGAGTGGTGTCAGAAGGAAGGGGTGACCTTCCGTTACAGAGATATAATCTGCTCCTTGAAAGGTTCTAGGTTACCCTGAGCAGAGTAGTGTTGGGAGAAAGGTGTGACATTCCATCACAGATTGTAGAGGAATGATCTGCCCCTGGAAGGGTTTAGGTCACCCTGAGTGGTGTGGTGTCAGGGGGAAGGGATTACCTTCCATCACAGAGATATGATGTGCTCCTGGAAGGGTTCTATGTCACCCTGAGCAGAGTGGTGCTGGGAAGAAAGATCTAGAGTTGAACAAGGTTTTTTGGGAGAACCTATAACCGAACCCCCCATATAAATTTAATGATTTTGCCTTGGAAGGAACGTAGATGATCCTTCCTAATGGAAATAGGGAGGGAGCAGAACAGATAGGGAAGCCTTGGAAGGAGTGTCATTTTGACAGAATTAATTCTCCCTAACCAGGAGAGTTAACTTTTTGACCAAGTTTTCAGGTCTGATTCCAATTTTATAAAACATGTGTGGGAAATTGTTTGTATACATCTTGGATGTGAGAGTTATCCCTAGATATCTAATGGACGAGTCACTCCAATTGAATTTGAATGAGTTCCACAGTTGAGAGACTGTCTCTGATGAAAGCAAAATGTCGAGGGCCTGGGATTTAATGAAATTTACTCAGAGGCCAGAAATTCCAGAGAAGTCATCAAGTAGTCTGCAAAGATCGGGGAGAGACGTGAGTGGAGATGTGATGAAGAGGAGGTCATCTGCAAATATTAGGGTTGGTGCAGATTGCTATTGCTAGGGTTTCTACCGCAATGGCAAAAATAAGAAAAGGCAGTAAGCGTCCTTGTCTATTGCCCTTAGCTATGTTTTTGGGTTTGGGGTAGAATCCTTGGAGGCGTACCTGGGCTTTAGGAAAGGAGAATAGGGCCTGGAGGATTCCCATGAAGTGCTGGCCGAATCCCCAGCGCTCCATGAGAGCAAATATATATATGACCAAGAGTCAAAAGCTTTTTGGAGGTCAATGGAAGGTAACATGCCCTTTTGTGTGGGACTTCCATCCCAGTTGGACTGTAGAAGAGAGATAATATCTATTTCAGGAGCAGAGCTCCTCTAACCCTCTTGTTTTGAATTGTACTGTTGGTGAATTGTCTCCCTTTACATTAGAAACTGTTGGCGCTATATAAATCCTGTATAATAATAATTGCTTTCCTTATTTGGTCAGGACCCTGTCTCCCTGGAATAAAACTTGTGGCTGTATAGGCTTATGAATGAAGCTACACGGTTAGTGAGGATCTTGGTCAGGATTTGCAGATCATTATTTATCAGGGAGGTGGGTCTATAGTTACCTACCTCTTTGGAATTTTTATCTGGTTTGGAGATGACTGTAATGTAAGCTGTGTTAAGCTGGGGATTGAAAAGAAACACCCTGTGCCTTTGCGTTGAAGAATTTAGCCATATGTGGAGCTAATGTTCCTGGGAATGCCTTATAATAAGGCACTGACAATCCGTGTCCTGGGGTGGAGCCTCTTTTTAGATCGTTAATGACCTCCAGTACCTCCTCAACTGTGATAGCAGCCTCCAGGAGGTTCTTGTGTTTAGTCGAGAGAGATGGTATAGGGAGGCCTTCAAGGAATTTGGAGATGGAGGAGCTATTGTCCGGGGAATCTGGGCTGTAGAGATCAGAGTAAAACTCAAGGAAAGCATTGAGTATCTTAGCAGGGTTAGCTGCGGGAGGTTGTCCTGAAAATCTAATCTTCAGCAATGCATGGAAATGGGTCAGAGGGGACAGTTTCAAGGCCAAGTGGAGCCTATTTTATCCTTTTGGGTGTAAAACTTAGCCCCACTCCAACGGATGTTTTTCTCTGCTTTGGCTGTGAGGGCCAAGTTTAGTTCTAATCGGACGGCATCTAACTGAGAGATTGTGATACCTGAAGGGTTCTTTTTATGCTTGCCCTGGAGGGCCAAGAAAGTTTTCTCTAGTCTATCTATGTCTACTCGCCTCTCTTTTTTAAGTTGGGTTGCAATTTGTATTATTTTACCTCTTTTGGTAACCTTGTGAGCTGCCTACAAGGTTTCCGCAGAGATTCCTTTCACTTTATTAAGATGAAAATACTCCTGTAGGGATTTTTCAATTTCCGTGACTCTGATGGGATCACTGAGAAGCGACTCATTTAGTCACCAGTAAGAATGATTCTGTTTTGGGGAACTTTTGTGTAGTGACATAATCACCATGGAATGGTCTGACCAAACAGTGTCTTTCATGTGAGATTTAAGGACATTAGGGATAAGACTTGTGGATACCAGGATATGATCAATCCTAGAGTATGACTGGTATGGACTGAAAAAGTGAGTGTAATCTCATTTGGAGGGGTTTAAATCCCTCCAGATATCTGCAAGGCCTTGGGTATGGATGAGTTTGGCTATTTTCAAACTCGCTTCGGTAGGGCAAGTTAGTTGGGCTGCGGAAGGTTTAGACTTGTCCAACCCTTGGTCAAAGGCAGTATTTTAATCCCCTCCGAAGACTACTGTGCTCTCCAGGAGTGGGTTTAGGGTTGCAAAAAGAGACTGGAAGAACTTAGTTTGCCCCTTGTTGGGGGAGTAATATGAAACAAAAGAGTATAAGTGACCCTCCAGCGTGCCTTTAACCCAAAGGAACCTCCCTCCTGAATCCTTATAATTAGACTGCCAAATAAAATTACTGAACTTAGAGAATAGGATGGCCACTCCCCTTGTTTTGTCCTCTATATTTGCTAAATAAAATGTTGGAAAGTTGGAGTGGAGGAATTTGGGGTTGTACCGAACCGGGAAATGGGTTTCTTGCAGCATTACAATGTCCAGTTTGAGAGAGCGATAGCTATCAAAAACCTTTCTCCGCTTTAACGGAGAATTTAGTCCCTGAGTGTTGTGTGTGGCCACTCAAAGGTGGTTTCACTTGGGATCTACATTAGCCATGGAACCAGGAGAGTGGGGATCTGTCAAATCTACCGTCACTTACCCTTTGCCATCTTCTCGTGAGAATCAGTGAAGAGGGCCTAAAAAAGATGCATTCTGATGATGGGCTAGGATGTTGAGTGGGATCTGAGGATTGGCTGGAAGAGAAAGTTAGGCATAAAGAGCTGAAAGGGGACATGGAAAAGAAGTAGAGCAATCTCCTTTAGAGATTGATCTGATTTGGGGGAGAAACCTCCCAGCAAACTCCTGAACTAAACTCGTCTGTCCCTTCCTGATGGAAAACAACCTATCCCACAGTGAAGGGAAGACCGCAAGTATGGGGTAGGTGGAGGTGCAAGGGGACCACCCCAGTCCAGAACGCCCTCTGGAAAAACTCACAAAACAGGTAAAATAAACAGAGGTATGGGGATCAAAGTTTCCCCAGCACCAATCCATGGGTACCCCCCCACCCAAAATGGGGAAGGGTGGGTACATTCCAGGGAAGCTGATTTTACACTTAAGAGAACGAGGAAACTGAACCCAAGATCAATTTGCTAACACGTGTCACTCCTAGGGTGCAGAGGGGAGTCTTACCCTTGGGACCACCCGCCACCCCTTGGAGACAGGGATATGTTGTCCCCTTAGGAAGAACCAAACTGTTAGAACTAAGGCCCAGGAGTAAAGCTAAAGCTTAGGTTTCAAGGGCCATTCACTGGGTATCAGGTGTGAGAAAAGAAATCCTTAGTATCAAGGAAGTCCACTTCAGTCCAAAAAAAGACCCAAGCACAATATAAACTTGAAAGCAGAACTAGAAAACATAATTGGTCAAAGGGGAGACTTTAGGAAAGTTATGGAGCCAAAGTTCCTTTGCTTGACTTCACAAAAAGAGCCGGAGAAAAGTAGGTGGTGGGAGAGGTCCAAGTCGACCAGGAGAACATGGTCGGGGGGGGGGGGTGCTATTGTCTTTAGATCTTTTGTTATTCATCTTGTTCCAGACAGGGGCCTCTGGGCTTGTGGGTGGTGGGCATTTGGAGGATCCAGCATTGGTGTGTAGGTGAGATTTTCTGGGGCCAGAACTTGCCTGTGTTCATGAAGGCCCTCCGCTCCTGCTGAATGTGGCTGTGCTGCAGCCGCCATCTTGGAATCCCCTTGGTGGGTGGCTGGTGAATTGTGGCCTTATGTCTCTTCTGGCCGAGGTGGCAGACATATGGGGGGGATCCCAGGTGTCACTAGGTGTCTTGGGGGCTAGGTAACCTCGTTTGTAGGGGTCCTGGGTGATGTAGTGAAGTGCTACGGTCGCCGCTGGTCCAGGGTGGTGCGGCACTCCCGGCTTAAGCAGCCATCTTGGGACTCCCGCACATGCGCACTCCTCTGACTTTAATACTTTTTATAAATGCTGGCTATATAATTCTAATATAGAAATTTGCTTTTATACTGATGATATTGAAGGTCATTAAAATCTAAAAAAAAAATTAAAGGAGACATGTATATTTTACATAGAAATAAAAATCCTAACATAGAAACAGAAAAATGATGGCAGAAAAAGACTGAGTAGTCCATCGAGTCTGCCCCTTTTTTTATTTTTATTTTTATTTTTTTCCCATTAACCTCGTTGTCTGACTATAGATTTATGTTTATCCCAAGCATGTTTGAAGCCATTTATTGTTGACTGTCTCACAACCTCTGTTTATTCCAATCATCAACCATCCTGAGATTGGACAGAATCCTAAATTATTGATTTTCTCTTTTCAGGTCTTCCCATATCAGCCTTCAATGCCTCATCTGAAGATTATGGACGGACAGATGATTTTGATAGTAAGTAATGTATTGTATATTCTACACATTCCAGTTATAGGTGGAGAAATATCTCTGTGTAAATAAGGTCGGGGTCTCTTCATCACTGATGAGACCTCTGGAGTTGCATTTGTGCTCCTGTTCATCATCCAATAAGATTTCCATATATCCAATGACTCCTCATTGGATCCATCCCATGTCCTCTATGGCGTCTGTCCCTGGAGAGGAGATCATTGCCCAGTGGTGGAGGAATTGATGTGCAGATAATATTCATCTCTCTATATGTGAAGTGTTTGTATTCAGACAGTTTTTATTGCGCTGCTGTCTGTAATAAGTGTTCGGTCAGTTTTGTACTAAGCACAAAGAATTTAGAATTTGATTAATGAAAATGACACATTTGTTGAAGAAATTATAAAAAAAATATATAATTGCCACGTAAGCCATTTCGTAATATAATCTTTGTCCTGGCCCCCAGGCCCCCCACACATCTCCCACCACTCCACAATTCATACATGGAGTGAGACATGCCAGCCAGAGCCTCCATTCACTCCCCCAATACCTCACATGCAGCTCCCTCTACCTGGAGGGGGGATTTTGGTAATCATCGGAGGAGATTGGTGCTGCAAAGTGTCTTTGCTAGGAAGAGGGATGTATTGGAGGAAAAAGGGAACTTTGTACTGAGTGGGAATTTTGTGATGCAAAAGATTTTTAGTAGGAGGGACTATGCTAGTTACATTCCATTATAGAGATCATAGAGATTGTAGAGGAATGAGCTGCTCCTGGAAGGGCTCTGGGTCACCCTGAGCAAAGTGGTGTCTGGAGAAAGGGGTGACCTTCCATCACAGAGATTGTAGAGGAATGATCTGCCCCTGGAAGAGTTCTGGGTCACCCTGAGTGGAGTGGTGTCAGGAGGAAGGGGTGTCCTTCCATCACAGAGATTGTAGAGGAATGATCTGCCCCTGGAAGGGTTTAGGTCACCCTGAGTGGTGTGGTGTCAGGGGGAAGGGATTACCTTCCATCACAGAGATATGATGTGCTCCTGGAAGGGTTCTATGTCACCCTGAGCAGAGTGGTGCTGGAAGAAAGATCTAGAGTTGAACAAGGTTTTTTGGGAGAACCTATAACCGAACCCCCCATATAAATTTAATGATTTTGCCTTGGAAGGAACGTAGATGATCCTTCCTAATGGAAATAGGGAGGGAGCAGAACAGATAGGGAAGCCTTGGAAGGAGTGTCATTTTGACAGAATTAATTCTCCTTAACCAGGAGAGTTAACTTTTTGACCAAGTTTTCAGGTCTGATTCCAATTTTATGAAACATGTGTGGGAAATTGTTTGTATACATCTTGGATGTGAGAGTTATCCCTAGATATCTAATGGACGAGTCACTCCAATTGAATTTGAATGAGTTCCTCAGTTGAGAGGCTGTCTCTGATGAAAGCAAAATGTCGAGGGCCTGGGATTTAATGAAATTTACTCAGAGGCCAGAAATTCCAGAGAAGTCATCAAGTAGTCTGCAAAGATCGGGGGGAGATGTGATGAAGAGGAGGTCATCTGCAAATATTAGGGTTGGTGCAGATTGCTATTGCTAGGGTTTCTACCGCAATGGCAAAAATAAGAAAAGACAGTAAGCGTCCTTGTCTATTGCCCTTAGCTATGTTTTTGGGTTTGGGGTAGAATCCTTGGAGGCGTACCTGGGCTTTAGGAAAGGAGAATAGGGCCTGGAGGATTCCCATGAAGTGCTGGCCGAATCCCCAGCGCTCCATGAGAGCAAATATATATGACCAAGGGACCGAGTCAAAAGCTTTTTGACTGTTGGACTGTAGAAGAGAGATAT
>BLSH010367787.1:55539-72225 GCA_018402905.1 Glandirana rugosa | reverse complement strand
ATTGCCTACTCCTATAGGGCCAGGTTCCAGCTGTTGCTGTAAGTGACACATTATTGTTCAAAAATCATCTCCTAGTTCTAAAGGGAGAGTTTCCAGCTGTTGCTTAGAGGGACAGATTATTGTTCAAAAACCATTGCCCACTCCTATAGGGCCAGGTTCCAGCTGTTGCTGTAAGTGACAGATTATTTATTGTTCAAAAATCATCTCCTAGTTCTAAAGGGAGAGCTTCCAGCTGTTGGTATGAGCAGTGCATTTCTTGCACCAAAATAAAAAGTCTGGCTACGTTGGTGTTTTTTTAAAAAAAAGGTATTAATTGGTATTAATAAATACTTACATAGGGCTACATAGTACATTTGCGGGCCCAATGAGGAGAGCAAATAAGGGACGTGGTCATTGTGCTGCTGGTGCTGCTGGTGTTGGTGGTGTTGGTGAACTTCCTGTTGGAAGGAGAGGACGTGGTTGAGGTGTGCCAGCTACATGCACAAGGGAAACACCTTCCTCAGGTAGCAAACAGAACCTTCACCGGTATATGGTAGGCCAGAATGCTCATCAACGAATGGTGAGGCCAGAACAAGTACAGGCGATAGTAGATTGGGTGGCTGACAATGCCTCCAGTTCCTTCACATTGTCTCCCTCCCGGTCCCTTGATGAAAGCTCAGATTTCTCCTCCTCCACTGTCACTTCCACCTACACCGCCACGGTCACCGCCTCCTCAACCCCCTACTCCACATCCACCTCCTCCTCCATTTTTTCTATTTTTTATGTGATTTTAAGTTATTTCCCTATCCACATTTGTTTTCAGGGCACTTGTCCTCCTCTTACCCCCATTTTGCTTCCTTTTGCAGCCCTCTGGACCTTTCCAGGACTTTTTTACAGCCATTTTTGTGCCCAAAAGTTCGAGTCACCATTGACTTCAATGGGGTTCGGGGTTAAGTTCGGGTCAAGTTCGGTGCCAAACCCGAACTTTTTTGCGAAGTTCGGCCGAAACCGCCGAACCCGAAACATCCAAGTGTCCACTCAACTCTACACAGGAGGCCACAGCTATCTGAGGAGGTAAGTACAGACGTTATGGAGGAGGAACCCAGATCTATGTATTGAGGAGGCTAGGGTGGGGGCTGGGTTACCTTTGATTTAAATGTGTACATGTATTTTAATGTTTATCTAAAGCTAAAAATTGGATGGGGTAGGAAATGCTTTTTTTTTTTTTTCAATCTCTGTCTGTTTTAAGAGCTTTATCGTTACTTTCTCTCCTATACACACAACATGAAATTAAAGCAAATGTCTCCAAAGTGAGGTACACCCCATCTTAGAGAGTTGTCACCAGAATAGGTGTCCCCATTGGAAGGTTTCCCCCTCTATTTCTGCTCTGCTGACAACTCCAAATTTAGGATTTTCTCATCACTTTCAGCCCCAGTGACAATGATCACCCCTGGGACAAACATTGGGGAACATGGACAGCAATTAAAACTTGACATGGGATATAATCTTTCCACACTCCATCCAAAACTAAATGCTTTGCCTAGAAAAACCTGATCTCTATCACACTGATTTCTATAAAACAAACATGTTATAGTCATTATTTAGACATTGAAATTAAGGATCCTCCACATTTTAAGTCTCTGTGTTCCTCCAGCTTCTGGTCCAGAATCTTCTCAGAAGGATCCTCCTCAGCTTGTTGCTGGCCTGGAAGATGACGGCCGCCTCAGCTGATGGAGATAATAATTGTAAATTCCAAATGACTATTCCCACTGAGGAATTTGGAAGAAACAGAAGCACCTGAAACATGCAGAAGGATGTGATAATGAGAAGTAAGAAGAAGATTGTCCTCAGTGCGGTGACATGAGCCTGAAGATTTGGACGTGTTGATCCAGAGTCGTTATTCTTCACCCTCCAGACGTGTCTGAGCAGAAAGGAGGAGGTGAGGACCAAGCACAGAAGACTAAGGCAGAATGGCAGAATGACGCCTAGGGTGTTTGCAGGCACAACATAGGAAAGACTGACATAGAGTCTGGTAACAGAGGCTCCTGTGCTGTTCTCAGAAGACTGGAGAGGACTTTTTACATACGAAATCCAGAACCGCGGGACACTCACAATGAACACCCCAAGTGCTGTCAGGAATAGAAGTTGTCTCAGGAAATTTGACACAATTCTCTTTATCCAGATGAAGAACCCATAGCTGAGATTGGTGATGTTGGTACAGTAATGAGCCGAGAGCCAGAAGGTCAACCAGAAGTTGTAATATGCCAGGAAGTAACCTGATGTAAGGAAAAACGCATGTACTTGTATAATGCGTACAATTGCAGGAGACAAAACATTGAGCATTCCAAGTAGACTCATCAATCCCTGGAGGGGAATATTCACAATTGCCTTAGCCAGAAAGATCACATCGGTGGGACTCAACTTCCCTTTCTTCCTGATGATGTCCAGGTTACCAATCACAATACAAGTGTTAGAAGGGATTGCCAAGCCGAGTCCCAAGACTGAGGAGACTAAAACAGAGATGGAGTGTGGAGTCCACATGTTGAGGTTTGGTGTGATCTCCGGACAGAGATGAAGGGAGACGTCCAGTGATAGCAGACAGAATGATACATTCGAGGTTGGAATTATGGAAATAACCTTCAGAGATCCGTCTCATGATTGACTTTGCATATACTGTACGTGATAGATTTTAATTTGGTGCCAACATCTGAAGCACGGAGCAAGCTGTGTAAACAATTTTTGAATAATTTCCATTACACCGATGTACTTAGCCACTTCAGGACTGGAGACTGTTTGTCTCTTTTTGACTGTTATATTCACTCAGCACCGTGACCACTGATTTCCGGATTCTGAAGGCCAAAACAAAACCCAATTTTCCAGTTTCCAGACCAAATTCAGTTTTGAAGTGCAGATTGTATCCTCTGCCTTCTCCCTCTTATCTCTACACTGAAATGATGTTTCTGGAGTGGAGCATGGTGACGTTATCTATAAATTACATTTTTGTGTGCTTTTGTGTTTTTTAAACGTAACTTCATATAGCAGAGCATAGCAAAAAAGGTAACACACAAATAAAATGTTTACATTAGGGGTTATTAAGGGTTTGTTGCAGTCCCATCCAGAATTATAGAAGATCACAGCGAATCACAGATCAGGGTACAAGGATACAGAGGAACACAGATCAGGGTACAAGGATACAGAGGGTCACAGATCAGGGTACAAGGATACAGAGGGTCACAGATCAGGGTACAAGGATACAGAGGATCACAGATCAGGGCACAAGGATACAGAGGGTCACAGATCAGGGTACAAGGATACAGAGGAACATATATCAGGGTACAGGGATACAGAGGATCACAGATCAGGGTACAAGGATACAGAGGATCACAGATCAGGGTACAAGGATACAGAGGATCACAGATCAGGGTACAGGGATACAGAGGATCACAGATCAGGGTACAGGGATACAGAGGATCACAGATCAGGGTACAAGGATACAGAGGAACACAGATCAGGGCACAAGGATACAGAGGAACACAGATCAGGGTACAAGGATACAGAGGGTCACAGATCAGGGTACAAGGATACAGAGGATCACAGATCAGGGCACAAGGATACAGAGGGACACAGATCAGGGCACAAGGATACAGAGGGTCACAGATCAGGGTACAAGGATACAGAGGATCACAGATCAGGGTACAAGGATACAGAGGATCACAGATCAGGGTACAGGGATACAGAGGATCACAGATCAGGGTACAGGGATACAGAGGATCACAGATCAGGGTACAAGGATACAGAGGATCACAGATCAGGGTACAAGGATACAGGGGATCACAGATCAGGGTACACTCCTTGTTGTAAGATACTATATGGGATTGGATATATTTTTCCTTTGGTGTTCAGCTGCTTTTATGAGTATTGATTGCGCTGATAGAGTTATTTTGTTTTACAGGTTTTGGCAACAGCCGGGAGTCTGGCTTTTTGATTGTGCAGGTGGGTTGTGGGCTAATAGCAGAGTCAGGACCAGGGTTCTGGGCTCCACTCCTCCCGAGGAGTCAAGGCATGCAAGGGACAATCTGAAGGAGCAGACAGAGGGCCCAAACCTATGGACTGTAGCAGCCAGGAAGCTGTGAAAGAGAGTGTCAGCAGAGGTGCAGAGTTTGTACCAACCAGGGGCACTGTTACCGGGTCAAGAGAACCAAGGCCAAAGCCTGAGCAGCAGTGCTGACCAGAGAGCCAGGTGGCTTGGTATTTTCCTGTTCATTATTACCTTATTGCTGTGAATTGCTGTTGAAACCCCTGCGTGGGCAATCCTGGATGGACATTTTTTTTTTCATTCAATAAAAGTGCTTAAACAGCATATCTGGCGTGTCTTAGCTCACTGGTAGGCTCTACACTAAAGCTAAATAACCCCCAATATTACAACATAGAGAGAGAGAGAGAGAGGGCAGTACAATTTTACCATAGGGGCACTGCAGTCCTCAGGGGGCTGTAATCATTTATTTAATTTTTTTACATTCTTACTATCACCTTACTAAGCACTCCATTTCCTGAGTTTGCCAATCACTGTGAGAAGAAATGGTTCAAAGGCTTCATCATGCAGCCTTTGTTTGCTAGTGGGATTGCAGTGATTGGTCACAGCAATCACATTGTACAGTACCCCGATCGGTGATCCACTGTGTCCCAAATTGTGTAAGAATTGTGTTGCATTGGTGCCCACGGCAGTGCCCACCCCCATGCTATTTTTTGACTCTTGCGTGCCCATTGGGTCAGGAAATGGGCATTTCTAAATTTACAGATTTGGCTCCTATAGATTTCATTGGTGTTCAGGTTCAGCATTCAAACTTCTTTTTAAGCTCACAAACAACGCTGAGCCCAGGGCAGTTCGGCTCTTCCCTAATCTTTGGGATTGGCAAATTTGGGGCCCCTGGATTCAACATCTTCAAGTATTTTTTTTTCCATTTTTCCCCACTCTTTTTCTCAATTTTTTCCCTGAACCACTTAGATTCGATTTATACAAATGTTTGTTGTTACTCTGCATTGTCCCTATTATACATATGAAGGGGAGGTTGGTGATGTCCTTGGAAAGCTTCCGGGGCTTGGTAACCAATGTGCCACATCCAAAAATTAATTATCAAGAGTCATTGAGAAGAAAAGAATGGACTTTACCGGCACTTACAATTTATATATAAAAAAGTTAATTTATTGATTCACATTAAAAGCTTATTTGAAACATCAAAATTCATCTATGCTGACATCACAATGATACAATTACAATCATAGCAGTGCAATTGGTTGCCCCTGGAAATACCCAATAGTCAAGATATAGCGAGGCAAAGGACATGTAGTCCCAAGTATTCTACATCCAGGGCTTCCAGTTCACTGTTTTGTGAACAAATTGCTCAACATGTTTCGCGACAACTCGGTCGCTTCTTCAGGAGCACATATTCTGTATTAAAAAACATACTATACATAAATTACTCATAATCCAAAAAAACTATTTGTATTAACATAAACAAATATCGCTGGGGATGTACTCACTTGCGCCAATCAGGACCACGCACGCCCCCCCCCAAGGAGACACCCAGATCCCCACTGGCCACCTAACCACCCAAGGTACATCTGTCAGTTATAGGGACACACAGGGAATTTTATAATAACAGATAACAATTTAATATAAGTACAATATTTAAGGTGGGCAGCAAGGCTGCCCTTTGCTAAGGATTAACATTGTTATATTTCCAAATAATGTTGTCCAACCTACCAGGTGTTCAGTTCTAGTACGGTCCACTGATCACATACCGTGTGGCTGCGTTCATATATAGTTGGGGAATGGTAAGGAGGGGGGTGAGATCCTTTCCCACTCTTTTCCTCAGTTTTTTCCCCGAACCCCCTTAGATTAGATTTACACAAATTGTTGTTGTTACTCCGCATTGTTCCTACTTTACACAATCATTGCAACATTGTAATCCCTGTAAACTTTACTTTATCTGCAAATTTCATCAAACTCATTGACAAATAATAAATAAATAAAGTAGCGGCACCGACTTGTCTCTTTATTAAAAAAATTCACTGCAATCCATTTTGTAGCCTCGTAGTTTCTTGAACGCTTCAGCAAATATAGCTTTAGATTTTTTTTTTTTCTTACATTATTTGCGGTTTAACAAAAAAAAACTTTACATCTTTTTTTAAAAAATTAAAGTTTTAGCATTAACCACTTCAACGCCAGGCCTATTTTGTGGACTTGGTGTTTACAAGTTAAAACCATTTTTTTTTTTTTGCTATAACATTACTTAGACCCCCCAAACATTATATATTTTTTCTAACACCATAGAGAATAAAATGGCGGTCTTTGCAAAACTTTATGTCGCACCGTATTTGTGCAGCAGTCTTACAAGCGCGATTTTTTTTTTAAAAAATCACTTTTTTGAGGTGAAAAAATAAGACAACAGTAAAGTTAGGCCAATTGTTTTCCATATTGTGAAAGATAACGTTACGCCGAGTAAATTGATACCCAACATGTCATACTTTGAAATTGCGCCTGCTGGCAGAATGGCGACAAACTTTGCAACCTAAAAATCTCCACTGGCAATGTTTAAACATTTCTACAGACAGTTTTGAGTGACAGAGGAGGTCTAGTGCTAGAATTATCGCTCTCGCTCTGACGATCGCGGTGATACCTCACATGTGTGGTTTGAACACCGTTTTCATATGCGGGCGCGACTTACGTATGCGTTTGCTTCTGCGCGTGAGCTCACAAGGACGGGGCGCTTTCATTTTTTTTTTCTTATTTATTTTACTTTCTATTTTTTATTTTTACACCCTTCTTTAAAAAAAATGATCACTTTTATTCCTATTACAAGATATGTAAGCATTCCTTGTAATAGAAAAAAGCATGACAGGGCCTCCTAAATATGAGATCTGGGGGTCAAAAAGACCTCCCCCCCCAACATCTCATATTTACATTACAATACAAATTTTTGAATTCCGGATTTTGGCGAATTATTTCCGAATTTTTAAATTTCAGATTTTCGGCTGTTCCAATTGCCGAATTACCACGAATCACTGCAATTGCCGAATCACAGCGAATTTCCGCAATTACCGCAAATTTCCAAATTTTCGAATCGGAAAACCGCAAATTCTGAAAAATTCGGAATTTGTTCGAATTGCTGAATTTCGCAAAATTTGGTTAAAAACGAAATCCGTAAGGAAACAAATTGCACAAGCCTAATAATTAACCACTTCAGGAGTGGTGGCTGTTTGCCTCTCATTGAATATTATGGACACTCAGTACTATGACTATTGATTCTGACAAACACAATAAAAAGCCAATTTTCCCAGCATCCAATGACAACATTTGAATTTTAAGTCTAAGGCTGGATTGACTTGAATGCGACGTGGGAGCCCGCACTGGAATCGCAGGGTTCTCACATCGCATTCATATCAATCCAGCCTTAGACTTAAAATTCAAATGTTGTCATTGGATGCTGAGAAAATTGGCTTTTTATTGTGTTTGGCAGAATGAGAGGCAAACAGCCACCAGTCCTGAAGTGGTTAATTATTAGGTGCGGGCTCCCACGTCGCATACAACTCGCAGGCAGTTGACACTGCAGCGATGCGAACTGCTCGGAGTGTCAATACAAAGTTAATGCCACCTAGCGTTGCCACCTCATCCCTTTAAACCTGAACACATATTAATTACACAGATTCTGTGGCTGATTAAGGTGGATGATTAAACTCACTTGGTGCCTCATCTGCATAGAATGAGCCTCAGAACAACAACCTGTGTAATTCATATGTGTTCTGGATTAAAGGGATGAGGTGGCAACTCTAATGACACCCCCATTTCAGTTTGCATATCGCAGTGCAAACTGTCAATTTGGACACGGATCGGATCGCATAGGTGTGAACCGATTCCGGTGCGGACCAAAAAAGTGTCCTGGGCGAGTTTGCGATGCAAATTCAGTCATATTATCTGCATGGCTGCATTTGCATTGCACAGACATCGCATGTGATTTGTACAGCAGCGCGGTGCGAATCCCAGCCGATGTCTGACATTGCGGCAGCGGGAACCGCCCCTTATTGCTAACATTGGGGTTGACTTAGTTGTACAAAATCTGGTGCAGCTGTGCGCGGTAGCCAATCAGCTTCTAACTTCAGCTTCTTCAATTAAGATTTGACAAAAAAAAAAAAAAAAACTGGAAGTTGATTGATTTCTATGCACTGCTGCATAGTAAATAAACCCCATTGAACCCCTTACCACTAACACAATGTTTCTGGCATGAAGACTGCTGATGTTATCTATAGATTGCGTTTTCAATTTTTCATATGTTGTTCTTTGTTTTTTAAACACAAAAAATTAGCAAATACAATTAAAAAAAAATATCTGTGAATAGGTTTGCTGCAAACCCATGCAGAAATGTATGATGGGACAAGCCCGTGATGGACAATACAGAGGTCGCCACAATGTAACCTTCATAAGGTTTTGAAGCCCACTACAACTTTTTACTGGTTGGGCTGCAGAAAACACAAGGAGGCCACAGCTATCTGAGGAGGTAAGTACGGATCTGCTGGAGGAGGAACATTGAGGAGGCTAGGGTGGGGGCTGGGTAGGGTTGCCACCTCATCCCTTTAATCCAGGACACATATGAATTACACAGGGTGTTGTTCTGAGGCTGATTTAATGCAGATGAGGCACCAAGTGAGTTTAATTACCACCTTAATCGGCCACAGAACAACCTGTGTAATTAAAGGGATGATGGGGCAACCCTAGTGGGGGCTGGGTAACCTTTGATTTCAATGTGTACATGGATTTTAATGTTTATCTAAAGCCAAAACTTGGATGGGGTAGGAAATGCTTAAAACATCTGAGAGCTTTTTTTTTTTTTCAATCTGTGTCAATTTTATGAGCTTTATCGTCACTTTCTCTCCTACACACAACATTAAAATGAGAGGAAATGTCTCCAAAGTGAGGTACACCCCATCTTAGAGAGTTGTCACCAGAGTAGGCATCCCCATTGGAAGGTTTCCCCTGTATTCCTGCTCTGCTGGACACTCCAAATTTAGGATTTTCTCATCACTTTCAGCCCCAGGGAAAATGACCAAACTTTGGGGAAGATGGACAGCAATTAAAACTTAACATTGGATATAAACCTTCCACAACGAAATGCTTTGCCTAGAAAAACTTGAGCTCTATCACACTGATTTCTATAAAACAAACATGTTATAGTCATTATTTAGACATTGAAATTAAGGATCCTCCACATTTTAAGTCTCTGTGTTCCTTCAGCTTCTGGTCCAGAATCTTCTCAGAAGGATCCTCCTCAGCTTGTTGCTGGCCTGGAAGATGATGGCAGCCTCAGCCGATGGAGATAATATTTGCAAATTCCAAATGACTATTGCCAGTGAGGAATTTGGAAGAAACAGAAGCACCTGAGACATACAGAAGTGTGTGGACATGAGAAGTAAGAAGAAGATTGTCCTCAGTGCGGTGACATGAGCCTGAAGATTGGGACGTGTTGACCCAGAGTCGTTATTCTTCACCCTCCAGACGTGTCTGAGCAGAAAGGAGAAAGTGAGGACCAGGCACAGAAGACTAAGGCAGAATGGAAGAAAGATGCCTAGGGTGTTTGCAGGCACAACATAGGAAAGACTGACATAGAGTCTGGTAACAGAGGCGCCTGTGCTGTTCTCAGAAGACTGGAGAGGACTTTCTACATACGAAATCCAGAACCTCGGGACACTCACAATGAACATCCCAAGTGCTGTCAGGAAGAGAACTTCACTCAGGAAATTTGACACAATTCTCTTTATCCAGATGAAGAACCCATAGCTGAGATTGGTGATGTTGGTACAGTAATGAGCCGAGAGCCAGAAGGTCAACCAGAAGTTGTAATATGCCAGGAAGTAACCTGATGTAAGGACAAACGCATGTACTTGTATAATTGTTATGATTGCAGGAGATAAGACCAAGAGCATTGCATGTAGACTCCTAACACACTGGAGGAGAATATTCACAATTCCCTTAGCCAGAAAGATCACATCGGTGGGACTCAACTTCCCTTTCTTTCTGATGATGTCCAGGTTACCAATCACAATACAAGTGTTAGAAGGGATTGCCAAGCCGAGTCCCAAGGCTGAAGAGACTAAAACAGAGATGGAGCGTGGAGTCCACATGATCTCCGGACAGAGATGAAGGGAGACGTCCAGTGATAGCAGACAGAATGATACATTCGAGGTTGGAATTATGGAAATAGTCTTCAGAGATCCGTCTCATGATTGACTTTGCATATATTGTACGTGATAGATTTTAATTTGGTGCCAACATCAGAAGCACGGAGCAAGCTGTGTAAACAATTTTTGACTAATTTCCATTACACCGATGTACTTAACCACTTCAGGACTGGAGACTGTTTGTCTCTTTTTGACTGTTATGAACACTCAGCACCGTGACCACTGATTTCCGCATTCTGAAGGCCACAACAAAACCCAATTTTCCAGTTTCCAGACCAAAGTACAGATTGCCTTCTCCCTCTTATCTCTACACTGAAATGATGTTTCTGGAGTGGAGCATGGTGGCATTATCTATAAATTACATTTTTTGTGTGCTTTTGTGTTTTTTAAACGTAACTTCATATAGCAGAGCATGGCAAAAAAGGTAACACACAAATAAAATGTTTGCATTAGGGGTTATTAAGGGTTTGTTGCAGTCCCATCCAGAATTATAGAAGATCACAGCGAATCACAGATCAGGGTACAGGGATACAGAGGGTCACAGATCAGGGTACAGGGACACAGAGGATCACAGATCAGGGTACAGGGATACAGAGGGTCACAGATCAGGGTACAAGGATACAGAGGGTCACAGATCAGGGTACAAGGACACAGAGGATCACAGATCAGGGTACAGGGACACAGAGGATCACAGATCAGGGTACAAGGATACAGAGGATCACAGATCAGGGTACAAGGACACAGAGGATCACAGATCAGGGTACAAGGACACAGAGGGTCACAGATCAGGGTACAGGGATACAGAGGATCACAGATCAGGGTACAAGGACACAGAGGGTCACAGATCAGGGTACAAGGATACAGAGGATGACAGATCAGGGTACAGGGATACAGAGGATCACAGATCAGGGTACAAGGATACAGAGGATCACAGATCAGGGTACAAGGACACAGAGGATCACAGATCAGGGTACAGGGATAGAGAGGGTTACAGATCAGGGTACAGGGATACAGAAGATCACAGATCAGGGTACAAGAACACAGAGGATCACAGATCAGGGTACAAGGATACAGAGGATCACAGATCAGGGTACAAGGATACAGAGGATCACAGATCAGGGTACAAGGATACAGAGGATCACAGATCAGGGTACAATGATACAGAGGATCACAGATCAGGGTACACTCTTTGTTGTAAGATACTATATGGGATTTGATATATTTTCCTTTGGCGTTCAGCTGCTTTTATGAGCATTGATTGCGCTGATAGAGTTATTTTGTTTTACAGGTTTTGGCAAAAGCCAGGAGTCTGGCTTTTTGATTGTGCAGGTGGGTTGTGGGCTAATAGCAGAGTCAGGACCAGGGTTCTGGGCTCCACTCCTCCCGAGGAGTCAAGGCATGCAAGGGACAATCTGAAGGAGCAGACAGAGGGCCCAAACCTATGGACTGTAGCAGCCAGGAAGCTGTGAAAGAGAGTGTCAGTAGAGGTGCAGAGTTTGTACCAACCAGGGGCACTGTTACCGGGTCAAGAGAACCAAGGCCAAAGCCTGAGCAGCAGTGCTGACCAGAGAGCCAGGTGGCTTGGTATTTTCCTGTTCATTATTACCCTATTGCTGTGAATTGCTGTTGAAACCCCTGCGTGGGCAATCCTGGATGGACATTTTTCTTTTTGTTCAATAAAAGTGCTTAAACAGCATATCTGGCGTGCCTTAGCTCACTGGTAGGCTCTACACTAAAGCTAAATAACCCCCAATATTACAACATAGAGAGAGAGAGAGAGATACAGAGAGCAATACAATTTTACCATAGGGGCACTGCACTGCTCAGGGGGCTGTAATCATTTATTTAATGTTTTTACATTCTTACTATCACCATACTAAGCACTCCATTTCCTGAGTTTGCCAATCACTGTGAGAAGAAATGGTTCAAAGGCTTCATCATTCAGCCTTTGTTTGCTAGTGGGATTGCAGTGATTGGTCACAGCAATCACATTGTACAGTACCCCGATCGGTGATCCACTGTGTCCCAAATTGTGTAAGAATCGTGTTGCATTGGTGCCCAGGACAGTGCCCACCCCCATGCTATTTTTTGACACTTGCGTGCCCATTGGCTCAGGAAATGGGCATTTCTAAATTTACAGATTTGTCTCCTATAGATTTCATTGGTGTTCAGGTTCAGCATTCAAACTTCTTTTTAAGCTCACAAACAACGCTGAGCCCAGGGCAGTTCGGCTCTTCCCTAATCTTCAAGATTGACAAAGTTGGATAAAATTTGGGGCCCCTGAATTCAACATCTTCAACAATTTATTTTTTCCATATTTCTTTTATCCTTCCCCACACTTTTCCTCAATTTTTTTTTCTGAACCACTTAGATTTGATTTATAGAAATGTTTGTTGTTACTCTGCATTGTCCCTATTATACATATGAAGGGGAGGTTGGTGATGTCCTTGGAAAGCTTCCGGGGCTTGGTAACCAATGTGCCACATCCAAAAATTAATCATCAAGAGTCATTGAGAAGAAAAGAATGGACTTTACCGGCACTTACAATTTATTTTAATATAAGTACAATATTTAAGGTGGGCAGCAAGGCTTCCCTTTGCTAAGGGTTACCATTGTTATATTTCCAAATAATGTTGTCCAACCTACTAGGTGTTCAGTTCTAGTGCGGTCCACTGATCATATACCGTGTGGCTGCATTCATATATAGTTGGGGAATGGTAAGGAGGGGGTGAGATTCTTTCCCACTCTTTTCCTCAGTTTTTTCCCCGAACCCCCTTAGATTAGATTTACACAAATTGTTGTTGTTACTCCGCATTGTTCCTACTTTACACAATCATTGCAACATTGTAATCCCTGTAAACTTTACTTTATCTGTAAATTTCATCAAACTCATTGACAAATAATAAATAAATAAAGTAGCGGCGCCTTCTTGTCTCTTTATTAAAAAAAGTTTCAAAATTCACTGCAATCCATTTTGTAGCCTCGTAGTTTCTTGAACGCTTCAGCAAATATAGCTTTAGATTTTTTTTTTCTTACATTATTTGCGGTCTAACAAAAAAAAACTTTACATCACATCTTTTTTTAAAAAAATGTTACGTTTTAGCATTAACCACTTCAACGCCAGGCCTATTTTGTGGACTTGGTGTTTACAAGTTAAAACCATTTTTTTTTTTTGCTATAACATTACTTAGACCCCCCAAACATTATATATATTTTTTCTAACAACTTAGAGAATAAAATGGCGGTCGTTGCAAAACTTTATGTTGCACCATATTTGCGCAGCGGTCTTACAAGCGCAATTTTTTTTAGCCACTTCCGGACCGCCCGCCGTCATTTGAAGTGGAATACTATTGTTATGGTAGCAGATAGCTCCCATTACCCCCCGGTATATTTTTTTTTTCAGCAGGCAATTCTGCGTCAGATAAAAGTGGTCTTAGCGGCGGATTCGCTGCAAGATTACTTTTATCAGCGGCGGGAGAGGTGACCCCCCTACCACCGCTTTCCGGTCATCTCCGCCGCTTACCGGACCCGCCGGCAACGGCGGAGATGATCGCAACCGTCCCCTCCAGTGTCTGTGTGCCAAGTGAGAGGCTGAAGCCGTTCACCCGGCTCCATAACATGGCTGGGCGGAAGCGACATCACAAGTCACTTCCGCCCAATGCTCTTAAAGTGGACTTTTTTTTTTTTTGAGATGTAATTTTTCTCAAAAAAAAATTGTCTTTTGTTTTTTTTTTGTTGCATTTAAGTGTAAATATGAGATGTGGGGGGGGGGGTCTTTTTGACCCCCAGATCTCATATTTGGGAGGACCTGTCATGCTTTTTTCTATTACAAGGAATGTTTACATTTCTTTTAATAGGAATAAAAGTGGTCAAATTTTTTTAAAAAAATTACAGTTTAAAAAAAAAAAAATAAAATAAATAATTAAGAAAAACATTTTTTTTAAAGCGCACCGTCCTTGCGAGTTTGCGCGCAGAAGCGAACACAAACATAAGTCCCGCCCACATATGAAAACTGTATGCAAACCACACATGTGAGGTATCGCTGCGATCGTTAGAGCGAGAGCAATAATTCTAGCACTAGGGCTCCTCTGTAACTCAAAACTGCTAATCTGTAGAATTTTTTAAACATCACCAATGGAGATTTTTAAGTTGCAAAGTTTGTCGCCATTCCTTGAGCGTACCCAATTTTAAAGCATGACATGTTGGGTATCATTTTACTCGGCATAACATCATCTTTCACAATATGGAAAAAAATTGGGCTAACTTTACTGTTGTCTTATTTTTTAACTCAAAAAACTAAATTTTTTTTTAAAAAAATCACGCTTGTAAGGCCGCTGCGCAAATACGGTGTGACATAAAGTTTTGCAATGGCCGCCATTTTATTCTCTAGGGTGTTAGAAAAAAATATAATGTTTGGAGGTTCTTAGTAATTTTATAGCAAAAAAAAACCTGATTTTAACTCACCGAACCCAAAAAACAGGCTCGGTCTTAAAGTGGTTGAAAAAAATCACTTTTTTGAGTGAAAAAATAAGACAACAGTAAAGTCAGCCCATTTTTTTCCATATTGTGAAAGATAAAGTTACACTGAGTAAATTTATACCCAACATGTCATACTTTGAAATCGCACCTGCTTGCAGAATGGCGACAAACTTTGCAACCTAAAAATGTCCACTGGCAATGTTTAAACATTTCTACAGGTTAGCAGTTTTGAGTTACAGAGGAGGTCTAGTGCTAGAATTATTGCTCTCGCTCTGACGATCGCGGTGATACCTCTCGTGTGTGGTTTGAACACCCTTTTCATATGCAGGCGCAACTTACGTATGCGTTCGCTTCTGCATGCGAGCTCACAAGGACGGGGCACTTTAATTTTTTTTTCTTATTTATTTTACTTTCTATTTTTTAATTTTACATCCTTCTTTAAATTGATCACTTTTATTCCTATTACAAGATATGTAAGCATTCCTTGTAATAGAAAAAAGCATGACAGGGCCTCCTAAATATGAGATCTGGGGGTCAAAAAGACCTCCCCCCCTCCCCAACATCTCATATTTACACTACAATACAAATTTTTGAATTCCGGATTTTGGCGAATTACCGCAAATTTCCGAATTTTTAAATTTCAGATTTTCGGCTGTTCCAATTGCCGAATTACCACGAATCACTGCAATTGCCGAATCACAGCGAATTTCCGCAATTACCGCAAATTTCCAAATTTTCGAATCGGAAAACCGCTAATTCGGAAAAATTCGGAATTTGTTCGAATTGCCGAATTTCGCAAAGTTCGGTAAAAACAAAATCCGTAAGGAAACAAATTGCACACGCCTAATAATTAACCACTTCAGGAGTGGTGGCTGTTTGCCTCTCATTGAATATTATGGACACTCAGTACTATGACTATTGATTCTGCCAAACACAATAAAAAGCCAATTTTCCCAGCATCCAATGACAACATTTGAATTTTAAGTCTAAGGCTGGATTGGCATGAATGCGACGTGGGAGCCCGCACTGGAATCGCAGGGTTCTCGCATCGCTGCAGTGTGGACCGAGCCTTAGGCTGCATTCACACCAATGCATTTTTAGTGCTTTTTGCAGATTTGCACTGCAGTCCATTTATCATGATTTCCTATGGAAGACGTTCTGTAGGGCAAATCTGCAAAAAGCACTAAAAATGCATCGGTGTGAATGCAGCCTAAGGCTCGGTTCACACTGCAGCGAAGCAAGAAACCTGCGATTCCAGTGCGGGCTCCCACATCGCATACAACTCGCAGGAAGTTCACACTGCTGTATGCAAACTGCTGGGAGTGTCAATGCAAAGTTAATGCCACCTAGGGTTGCCACCTCATCCCTTTAAACCTGAACACATATATAGTAAATCTGGAGGTGCGCATGCGCGGGACCGAGCGGACGGACATGCCGCTTTAGAGCTCCGCTCAGCCCGGAGGCTCCGAGGACTCCTAACGCCGAATCAGGCACCGAACGACGGCAGTAGCAGCATCCCGCTGTCCCCTAAAGCCTCAAGAGCACCGCGATAAGGTTGCAATGGTCGCTACTGGGTCTAAAACAAAGATCCGCACCAAGACCATACGCGAGGCCCTGGCTCGGGCCTCCAGCAAGATGGCGCCGCCTACTACACCCAAGGCCTCCACGCAACGCTCTCCCCCCACATCATCCGCCGCGGTAGAACGACCTCCGGGCTCGGTCCCGGAGCGCATACCAGAACCACGCCTAGAAACAAAATCTGGGTCATCGCTGGTAACGTTGGAATAGCGCCACGAGAACTCCGAAATCCCCTGTCGCCCTACGACGATGACGGCAGCAAGCCACGGACTAAGCCGCAATCCTCAGGAGCCTCGGAGGCCCGACTCGCCTCGAGATTTCGCCGTACAGGCAGGCGAGCCAGGGCGCGTACGCGTGGAGGTCTAAATGATATATACACAAGTCCAAATTTCCCTACTCCACCGTTGGGATCCACCG
>BLSH010367787.1:33243-51539 GCA_018402905.1 Glandirana rugosa | reverse complement strand
CGTCTAAAGAAACGCCACTATGGGTTTCTCTCGAATCCGCTGACTGTGACCCTCTCTCAGTAGCCAACCTTCTCTGGCTGCGCCCCACAGATCGCAAACCAATCCGCAACCCCATCACTAGACAATCCCTCCTCATATGGGACAGGCTTAAATTCAAATACAAATTACAATCCCCCCACAACCCACTCCTATCCTATTTGCGCAACCCCTCGTTCTATCCTGCCTGGACCTCCCCTTCCTCCTTCTCTAAATGGCAAACCGCGGGCCTGATCCGAGCTTACTCCTTCACTACTCCGGATGAGCATATCTCCTTCCCTACCCTATCCAGCAGTCACGACCTTCCATCCTCAGAACTGTTCCGTTACTTACAACTAAAGCACTTCTTTTCCCCCTGCCTTCGTTCTTCATCAGACATTCCCCACAAAACATTTTTTGAGCAGGCCTGTGATCGAGACCCCCACATGCGAGGACTGATCTCCTTACTTTACCGTCAGCTCCTAGACATCCCCCCACATCCTACTCTCCCATATGTACAGAAATGGGAATCTGACCTCCACACCCAATTGACCGAAGAGGAATGGCAGGAGATCTGGTTGTCCACCAAATCAGCCTCACAAAACGTTATAGCCTCTGAAGCCAATTACAAAGTTTTATTCCGTTGGTACTTACTACCCGCACGAGTGGCAAAATACTCCACTAACCATCCTCAGAATTGCTTCAGGGGTTGCGCTGAAAGAGGTACCCACTTGCATATTTGGTGGGAATGTCCACATGTCCAAGAGTTTTGGAGAGATGTTTTTAAGATGATTTCCACCCTCATAGACAGTCCCTTAAATCCCAGCCCTACCACAACCTTATTAAATGCCAAGCCTCCAGATATCACCAGAAACCAATTTAAGCTTCTGCTACAAGTAACCACTGCAGCCAAGCAGACAATAGCAAAGGCATGGAAATCTCCCTCTCTTCCTCTCGCTGAAACCAAGCATAGGATCACAAATGCTATGATCCACGCCAAAATTGAAGCAACCGTTTTAAACTCTATGCCCAAATTTGAGAAGCAATGGCACCCGTGGATCAAACATTTTCTGCCCCAAGACCTTGATGTCAACCTGTTTCTCCCATGATAACCCTCCGTCTTTAATCCTTAACTGTTCACTATGGCATGCAGCAGCGTTCTCCATCCGACCACCCAACCCCACTACTCTTTTGGGGTCCCCCTCTTTACCCCTTTTTCTTCTTTTATCCTTTCCCTTTCTCTTTCCCCTACTCAATCTATCCTCTTCTACCTACTCGAAACTGTGCAGCATACTTTAAACCTTAGAGATCTCTTTACTATAATGAGTTACCAAACCCGCTTATGTTTACACCGAAGCAAATATCTTCCTTGATAACTGTATCTTTTGCTGATTGTAACTCTCCCCCTTAATGTTACACTGTCCTTAAAGATGCTCTAGATCTGTTAAATTGTATGCTACTACTCATGCTGCACTACGATGCTTTTGGACCCACCAGTCCTCGTTGTTGTAACCCTATTATTCTCCTTAATAAAAAAGTTTGAACAAGTGAAACCTGAACACATATGAATTACACAGATTCTGTGGCTGATTAAGGTGGTAAATAAACTCACTTGGTGCTTCATCTGCATGAAATCAGCCTCAGAACAACAACCTGTGTAATTCATATGTGTTCGGGTTTAAAGGGATGAGGTGGCAACACTAATGACACCCCCATTTCAGTTTGCATATCGCAGTGCAAACTGTCAATTTGGACACGGATCGGGTCGCATAGGTGTGATCCGATTCCGGTGTGGACCAAAAAAAGTGTCCTGGGTGAGTTTGGCCCGAATGCGATGCAAATTCACTCATATTATCTGCATGGCTGCATTTGCATTGCACAGACATCGCATGTGATTTGCACAGCAGCACGGTGAGAATCCCAGCCGATGTCTGACATTGCGGCAGCGGGAACCGCCCCTTATTGCTAACATTGGGGTTGACTTAGTTGTACAAAATCTGGTGCAGCTGTGCGCGGTAGCCAATCAGCTTCTTCAATTAAGATTTGACAAAAAAAACTGGAAGTTGATTGATTTCTAGGCACCGCTGCATAGTAAATAAACCCCATTGAACCCCTTACCACTAACACAATGTTTCTGGCATGAAGACTGCTGATGTTATCTATAGATTGCGTTTTCAATTGTTCATATGTTGTTCTTTGTTTTTTAAGCACAAAAATGTAGAAAATAAAATTTAAAAAATATATATCTGTGAATAGGTTTGCTGCAAACCCGTGCAGAAATGTATGATGGGACAACCCCGTGATGGACAATACACAGGTCACCACAATGTAACCTTCATAAGATTTTGAAGCCCACCACTAGAGTTGAGCGAACCCGAACTGTAAAGTTCGGGTCTGTACCGAACTTTGGGTATCCGTGACCCGAACCCGGACATTTGAAAAAAGTGCGGGTTCGGGTATTTGATCCCGCCTGTTGAATAGCTGCAGGGCAGCCAATCAACAAGCGTTTCACTGGTTTGCCCTTGGAAGCCATCACAGCCATGCCTACTGATGGCATGGCTGTGATTGGCCAGTGCACCATGTGACCCAGCCTCTATATGGGGCTGGAGTCACTGTGCTGCATGTCACATGCTCTCTGGGTAGTGTAGGGAGAGGAAGCTGCCGGCGCTGTGAGGGACAGATTGCAGATATAATAACATCTCATCCTGCATTATAGAACAATCTGACTGGACTAGGTAGAGTCTACTGCTTAGAGGGACAGATTATTGTTCTAAAATCATCTCCTAGTTCTATAGGGAGAGGTTCCTGCTGTTGCTGTAAGGGACAGATTATTGTTCTAAAATCCTAGCACTTTCCAGGACTTTTTTACAGTCATTTTTGTGCCGAAAAGTTTGGGTCCCCATTGACTTCAATGGGGTTCGGGGTCGAGTTTGGTACCGAACCCGAACTTTTTCGCGAAGTTCGGCCGAACCCACCGAACCCGAACATCCAGGTGTTCAATCAACTCTACCCACCACGACTTTTTACTGGTTGGGCTGCAGAAAACACAAGGAGGCCACAGCTATCCGAGGAAGTAAGTACGGACCTGCTGGAGGAGGAACATTGAGGAGGCTAGGGTGGGGGCTAGGGTTGCCACCTCATCCCTTTAATCCAGGACACATATGAATTACACAGGTTGTTCTGAGGCTAATTTAATACAGATGAAGCACCAAGTGAGCTTAATTACCACCTTAATCAGCCACAGAACAACCTGTGTAATTAATATGTGTCCTCCATTAAAGGGATGATGTGGCAACCCTAGTGGGGGCTGGGTAACCTTTGATTTCAATGTGTACATGGATTTTAATGTTTATCTAAAGCCAAAACTTGGATGGGGTAGGAAATGCTTAAAACATCTGAGAGCTTTTTTTTTTTTCAATCTGTGTCCGTTTTAAGAGCTTTATCGTCACTTTCTCTCCTACACACAACATTAAAATTAGTGGAAATGTCTCCAAAGTGGGGTACACCCCATCTTAGAGAGTTGTCACCAGAGTAGGCGTCCCCATTGGAAGGTTTCCCCTCTATTCCTGCTCTGCTGACCACTCCAAATTTAGGATTTTCTCATCACTTTCAGCCCCAGGGGCAATGACCACCGGGACAAACTTTGGGGAAGATGGACAGCAATTAAAACTTGACACGGAATATAAGCCTTCCACTAAATGCTTTGCTTAGAAAAACTTGATCTCTATCACACTGATTTCTATAAAACAAACATGTTATAGTCATTATTTAGACATTCAAATTAAGGATCCTCCACATTTTAAGTCTCTGTGTTCCTCCAGCTTCTGGTCCAGAATCTTCTCAGAAGGATCCTTCTCAGCTTGTTGCTGGCCTGGAAGATGACGGCGGCCTCAGCTGATGGAGATAATAATTGCAAATTCCAAATGACTATTGCCAGTGAGGAATGTGGAAGAAACAGAAGCACCTGAGACATGCAGAAGTGTGTGGACATGAGAAGTAAGAAGAAGATTGTCCTCAGTGCAGTGACATGAGCCTGAAGATTTGGACGTGTTGATCCAGAGTCGTTATTCTTCACCCTCCAGACGTGTCTGAGCAGAAAGGAGAAGGTGAGGACCAGGCACAGAAGACTAAGGAAGGATGGCAGAATGCAGCCTAGGAAGGTCATAGGCACAAGATAGGAAAGACTGACATAGAGTCTGGTAGCAGAGGCTCCTGTGCTGTTCTCAGAAGACTGGAGAGGTCTTTCTACATCCACAATCCAGAACCTCGGGACACTCACAATGAACACTCCAAGTGCTGTCAGGAATAGAAGTTGTCTCCGGAAATTTGACACAATTCTCTTTATCCAGATGAAGAACCCATAGCTGAGATTGGTGATGTTGGTACAGTAATGAGCCGAGAGCCAGAAGGTCAACCAGAAGCTGTAATATGCCAGGAAGTAAACTGATGTAAAGACAAACGCATGTACTTGTATAATTGTTATGATTGCAGGAGACAAGACATGGAGCATTCCCTGTACGCTCAGCACACACTGGAGGAGAATATTCACAATTCCCTTAGCCAGAAAGATCACATCGGTGGAACTCAACTTCCCTTTCTTTCTGATGATGTCCAGGTTACCAATCACAATACAAGTGTTAGAAGGGATTGCCAAGCCGAGTCCCAAGACTGAAGAGACTAAAACAGATAAGAAGTACGGAGACATCATGTTGAGGTTTGGTGTGATCTCCGGACAGAGATGAAGGGAGACGTCCAGTGATAGCAGACAGAATGATACATTCGAGGTTGGAATTATGGAAATAGTCTTCAGAGATCCGTCTCATGATTGACTTTGCATATACTGTACGTGATAGATTTTAATTTGGTGCCAACATCTGAAGCACGGAGCAAGCTGTGTAAACAATTTTTGAATAATTTCCATTACACCGATGTACTTAACCACTTCAGGACTGGAGACTGTTTGTCTCTTTTTGACTGTTATGTTCACCCAGCACCGTGACCACTGATTTCCGCATTCTGAAGGCCAAAACAAAACCCAATTTTCCAGTTTCCAGACCAAAGTACAGATTGCCTTCTCCCTCTTATCTCTACACTGAAATGATGTTTCTGGAGTGGAGCATGGTGACGTTATCTATAAATTACATTTTTGTGTGCTTTTGTGTTTTTTAAACGTAACTTCATATAGCAGAGCATAGCAAAAAAGGTAACACACAAATAAAATGTTTGCATTAGGGGTTATTAAGGGTTTGTTGCAGTCCCATCCAGAATTATAGAAGATCACAGCGAATCACAGATCAGGGTACAAGGATACAGAGGATCACAGATCAGGGTACAAGGATACAGAGGATCACAGATCAGGGTACAGGGATACAGAGGGTTACAGATCAGGGTACAAGGATACAGAGGGTTACAGATCAGGGTACAAGGATACAGAGGATCACAGATCAGGGTACAGGGATACAGAGGGTTACAGATCAGGGTACAGGGATACAGAAGATCACAGATCAGGGTACAAGGACACAGAGGATCACAGATCAGGATACAAGGATACAGAGGATCACAGATCAGGGTACAAGGATACAGAGGATCACAGATCAGGGTACAGGGATACAGAGGATCACAGATCAGGGCACACTCTTTGTTGTAAGATACTATATGGGATTTGATATATTTTTCCTTTGGTGTTGAGCTGCTTTTATGAGTATTGATTGCGCTGATAGAGTTATTTTGTTTTACAGGTTTTGGCAACAGCCGGGAGTCTGGCTTTTTGATTGTGCAGGTGGGTTGTGGGGTAATAGCAGAGTCAGGACCAGGGTTCTGGGCTCCACTCCTCCCGAGGAGTCAAGGCATGCAAGGGACAATCTGAAGGAGCAGACAGAGGGCCCAAACCTATGGACTGTAGCAGCCAGGAAGCTGTGAAAGAGAGTGTCAGCAGAGGTGCAGAGTTTGTAGCAACCAGGGGCACTGTTACCGGGTCAAGAGAACCAAGGCCAAAGCCTGAGCAGCAGTGCTGACCAGAGAGCCAGGTGGCTTGGTATTTTCCTGTTCATTATTACCTTATTGCTGTGAATTGCTGTTGAAACCCCTGCGTGGGCAATCCTGGATGGACATTTTTCTTTTTGTTCAATAAAAGTGCTTAAACAGCATATCTGGCGTGTCTTAGCTCACTGGTAGGCTCTACACTAAAGCTAAATAACCCCCAATATTACAACATAGAGAGAGAGAGAGATAGAGAGGGCAGTACAATTTTACCATAGGGGCACTGCACTGCTCAGGGGGCTGTAATCATTTATTTAATGTTTTTACATTCTTACTATCACCATACTGAGCACTCCATTTCCTGAGTTTGCCAATCACTGTGAGAAGAAATGGTTCAAAGGCTTCATCATGCAGCCTTTGTTTGCTAGTGGGATTGCAGTGATTGGTCACAGCAATCACATTGTACAGTACCCCGATCGGTGATCCACTGTGTCCCAAATTGTGTAAGAATTGTGTTGCATTGGTGCCCAGGACAGTGCCCACCCCCATGCTATTTTTTGACACTTGCGTGCCCATTGGCTCAGGAAATGGGCATTTCTAAATTTACAGATTTGGCTCCTATAGATTTCATTGGTGTTCAGGTTCAGCATTCAAACTTCTTCTTAAGCTCACAAACAGTGAGGGCAGTTAAGTTCTTCCCTAATCTTTGAGATTGCCAAAGTTTGATAAAATTTGGGGCCCCTGAATTCAACATCTTCAACAATTTATTTTTTCCATATTTCTTTTATCCTTCCCCACACTTTTCCTCAATTTTTTTTTCTGAACCACTGAGATTCGATTTATAGAAATGTTTGTTGTTACTCTGCATTGTCCCTATTATACATATGAAGGGGAGGTTGGTGATGTCCTTGGAAAGCTTCCGGGGCTTGGTAACTAATTTGCCACATCCAAAAATTAATTATCAAGAGTCATTGAGAAAAAAAGAATGGACTTTACCGGCACTTACAATTTATATATAAAAAGTTCATTTATTGATGCACATTAAAAGCTTATTTGAAACATCAAAATTCATCTATGCTGACATCACAATGATACAATTACAATCATAGCAGTGCAATTGGTTGCCCCTGGAAATACCCAATAGTCAAGATATAGAAGGCAAAGGACATGTAGTCCCAAGTATTCTACATCCAGGGCTTCCAGTTTACTGTTTTGTGAAGAAACTGCTCAACATGTTTCGCAACAACTTGGTCGCTTCTTCAGGAGCACATATTCTGTATTAAAAAACATACATAAATTACTCATAATACAAAAAAAAACTATTTGTAATAACATAAACAAATATAGCTGGGGATGTACTCACTTGCGCCAATCAGGAACCTGCATGCCCCCCCAAGGAGACACCCAGATCCCCACTGGCCACCTAACCACCCAAGGTACATCTGTCAGTTATAGGGACACACAGGGAATTTTATAATAACGGATAACAGTTTAATATAAGTACAATATTTAAGGTGGGCAGCAAGGCTGCCCTTTGCTAAGGATTAACATTGTTATATTTCCAAATAATGTTGTCCAACCTACCAGGTGTTCAGTTCTAGTGCGGTCCACTGATCACATACCGCGTGGCTGCGTTCATATATAGTTGGGGAATGGTAAGGAGGGGGTGAGATCCTTTCCCACTCTTTTCTTCAGTTTTTTCCCCGAACCCCCTTAGATTAGATTTACACAAATTGTTGTTGTTACTCCGCATTATTCCTACTTTACACAATCATTGCAACATTGTAATCCCTGTAAACTTTACTTTATCTGCAAATTTCATGAAACTCATTGACAAATAATAAATAAATAAAGTAGCGGCACCGACTTGTCTCTTTATTAAAAAAAGTTCACTGCAATCCATTTTGTAGCCTCGTAGTTTCTTGAACGCTTCAGCAAATATAGCTTTAGATTTTTTTTTTTTCTTACATTATTTGCGGTTTAACAAAAAAAAACTTTACATCTTTTTTTAAAAAATTAAAGTTTTAGCATTAACCACTTCAACGCCAGGCCTATTTTGTGGACTTGGTGTTTACAAGTTAAAACCATTTTTTTTTTTTGCTATAACATTACTTAGACCCCCCAAACATTATATATTTTTTCTAACACCATAGAGAATAAAATGGCGGTCTTTGCAAAACTTTATGTCGCACCGTATTTGTGCAGCGGTCTTACAAGCGCGATTTTTTTTTTAAAAAATCACTTTTTTGAGGTGAAAAAATAAGACAACAGTAAAGTTAGGCCAATTGTTTTCCATATTGTGAAAGATAACGTTACGCCGAGTAAATTGATACCCAACATGTCATACTTTGAAATTGCGCCTGCTGGCAGAATGGCGACAAACTTTGCAACCTAAAAATCTCCACTGGCAATGTTTAAACATTTCTACAGACAGTTTTGAGTGACAGAGGAGGACTAGTGCTAGAATTATCGCTCTCGCTCTGACGATCGCGGTGATACCTCACATGTGTGGTTTGAACACCGTTGTCATATGCGGGCGCGACTTACGTATGCGTTTGCTTCTGCGCGTGAGCTCACAAGGACGGGGCGCTTTCATTTTTTTTTTCTTATTTATTTTACTCTCTATTTTTTATTTTTACACCCTTCTTTAAAAAAAATGATCACTTTTATTCCTATTACAAGATATGTAAGCATTCCTTGTAATAGAAAAAAGCATGACAGGGCCTCCTAAATATGAGATCTGGGGGTCAAAAAGACCTCCCCCCCCAACATCTCATATTTACAGTTAGATGCAAATTTTTGAATTCCGGATTTTGGCGAATTATTTCCGAATTTTTAAATTTCAGATTTTCGGCTGTTCCAATTGCCGAATTACCACGAATCACTGCAATTGCCGAATCACAGCGAATTTCCGCAATTACCGCAAATTTCCAAATTTTCGAATCGGAAAACCGCAAATTCTGAAAAATTCGGAATTTGTTCGAATTGCTGAATTTCGCAAAATTTGGTTAAAAACGAAATCCGTAAGGAAACAAATTGCACAAGCCTAATAATTAACCACTTCAGGAGTGGTGGCTGTTTGCCTCTCATTGAATATTATGGACACTCAGTACTATGACTATTGATTCTGACAAACATGATAAAAAGCCAATTTTCCCAGCATCCAATGACAACATTTGAATTTTAAGTCTAAGGCTGGATTGACTTGAATGCGACGTGGGAGCCCGCACTGGAATCGCAGGGTTCTCACATCGCTGCAGTGTGAACCGAGCCTTAGGCTGCATTCACACCGATGCATTTTTAGTGCATTTTGCAGATTTGCCCTACAGAACGTCTTCCATAGGAAATCATGATAAATGGACTGCAGTGCAAATCTGCAAAAAGCACTAAAAATGCATCGGTGTGAATGCAGCCTAAGGCTCGGGTCACACTGCAGCGATGCGAGAACCCTGCGATTCCAGTGCGGGCTCCCACATCGCATTCATATCAATCCAGCCTTAGACTTAAAATTCAAATGTTGTCATTGGATGCTGAGAAAATTGGCTTTTTATTGTGTTTGGCAGAATGAGAGGCAAACAGCCACCAGTCCTGAAGTGGTTAATTATTAGGTGCGGGCTCCCACGTCGCATACAACTCGCAGGCAGTTGACACTGCTGTATGCGAACTGCTGGGAGTGTCAATACAAAGTTAATGCCACCTAGCGTTGCCACCTCATCCCTTTAAACCTGAACACATATTAATTACACAGATTCTGTGATTAAGGTGATAATTAAACTCACTTGGTGCCTCATCTGCATTAAATTACCCTCAGAACAACAACCTGTGTAATTCATATGTGTTCTGGATTAAAGGGATGAGGTGGCAACTCTAATGACACCCCCATCTCAGTTCGCATATCGCAGTGCAAACTGTCAATTCGGACACGGATCGGGTCGCATAGGTGTGAACCGATTCCGGTGCGGACCAAAAAAGTGTCCTGGGCGAGTTTGCGATGCAAATTCAGTCATATTATCTGCATGGCTGCATTTGCATTGCACAGACATCGCATGTGATTTGTACAGCAGCACGGTGAGAATCCCAGCCAATGTCTGACATTGCGGCAGCGGGAACCGCCCCTTATTGCTAACATTGTGGTTGACTTAGTAGTACAAAATCTGGTGCAGCTGTGCGCGGTAGCCAATCAGCTTCTAACTTCAGCTTCTTCAATTAAGATTTGACAAAAAAAAAAAAAAAAACTGGAAGTTGATTGATTTCTATGCACTGCTGCATAGTAAATAAACCCCATTGAACCCCTTACCACTAACACAATGTTTCTGGCATGAAGACTGCTGATGTTATCTATAGATTGCGTTTTCAATTTTTCATATGTTGTTATTTGTTTTTTAAACACAAAAATTTAGCAAATACAATTAAAAAAAAATATCTGTGAATAGGTTTGCTGCAAACCCATGCAGAAATGTATGATGGGACAACCCTGTGATGGACAATACAGAGGTCGCCACAATGTAACCTTCATAAGGTTTTGAAGCCCACTACAACTTTTTACTGGTTGGGCTGCAGAAAACACAAGGAGGCCACAGCTATCTGAGGAGGTAAGTACAGACCTGCTGGAGGAGGAACATTGAGGAGGCTAGGGTGGGGGCTGGGTAGGGTTGCCACCCCATCCCTTTAATCCAGGACACATATGAATTACACAGGTTGTTCTGAGGCTAATTTAATACAGATGAAGCACCAAGTGAGTTTAATTACCACCTTAATCGGCCACAGAACAACCTGTGTAATTAAAGGGATGATGTGGCAACCCTAGTGGGGGCTGGGTAACCTTTGATTTCAATGTGTACATGGATTTTAATGTTTATCTAAAGCCAAAACTTGGATGGGGTGGGAAATGCTTAAAACATCTGAGAGCTTTTTTTTTTTTTCAATCTGTGTCAATTTTATGAGCTTTATCGTCACTTTCTCTCCTACACACAACATTAAAATTAGAGGAAATGTCTCCAAAGTGAGGTACACCCCATCTTAGAGAGTTGTCACCAGAGTAGGCATCCCCATTGGAAGGTTTCCCCTCTATTCCTGCTCTGCTGGCCACTCCAAATTTAGGATTTTCTCATCACTTTCAGCCCCAGGGGCAATGATCACCGGGACAAACTTTGGGGAACATGGACAGCAATTAAACCTTGACATTGGATATAAACCTTCCACAACGAAATGCTTTGCCTAGAAAAACTTGATCTCTATCACGCTGATTTCTATAAAACAAACATGTTATAGTCATTATTTAGACATTGAAATTAAGGATCCTCCACATTTTAAGTCTCTGTGTTCCTCCAGCTTCTGGTCCAGAATCTTCTCAGAATGATCCTCCTCAGCTTGTTGCTGGCCTGGAAGATGATGGCAGCCTCAGCCGATGGAGATAATAATTGCAAATTCCAAATGATTATTGCCAGTGAGGAATGTGGAAGAAACAGAAGCACCTGAGACACACAGAAGTGTGTGGACATGAGAAGTAAGAAGAAGATTGTCCTCAGTGCAGTGACATGAGCCTGAAGATTTGGACGTGTTGATCCAGAGCCGTTATTCTTCACCCTCCAGACGTGTCTGAGCAGAAAGGAGAAGGTGAGGACCAGGCACAGAAGACTAAGGCAGAATGGTAGAAAGATGCCTAGGGTGTTTGCAGGCACAACATAGGAAAGACTGACATAGAGTCTGGTAACAGAGGCTCCTGTGCTGTTCTCAGAAGACTGGGGAGGACTTTCTACATACGAAATCCAGAACCGCGGGACACTCACAATGAACATCCCAAGTGCTGTCAGGAAGAGAAGTTGTCTCAGGAAATTTGACACAATTCTCTTTATCCAGATGAAGAACCCATAGCTGAGATTGGTGATGTTGGTACAGTAATGAGCCGAGAGCCAGAAGGTCAACCAGAAGTTGTAATACATTAAGAAGTAAAGTAATGTAAGGACAAACGCATGTACTTGTATAATTGTTATGATTGCAGGAGATAAGACCAAGAGCATTGCATGAAGACTCCTCACACATTGGAGGAGAATATTCACAATTCCCTTAGCTAGAAAGATCACATCGGTGGGACTCAACTTCCCTTTCTTTCTGATGACGTCCAGGTTACCAATCACAATACAAGTGTTAGAAGGGATTGCCAAGCCGAGTCCCAAGACTGAAGAGACTAAAAAAGAGATGGAGTGTGGAGTCCACATGTTGAGGTTTGGTGTGATCTCCGGACAGAGATGAAGGGACACGTCCAGTGATAGCAGACAGAATGATACATTCGAGGTTGGAATTATGGAAATAGTCTTCAGAGATCCGTCTCATGATTGACTTTGCATATACTGTACGTGATAGATTTTAATTTGGTGCCAACATCAGAAGCACGGAGCAAGCTGTGTAAACAATTTTTGAATAATTTCCATTACACCGATGTGCTTAACCACTTCAGGACTGGAGACTGTTTGTCTCTTTTTGACTGCTATGAACACTCAGCACCGTGACCACTGATTTCCGGATTCTGAAGGCCACAACAAAACCCAATTTTCCAGTTTCCAGACCAAAGAACAGATTGCCTTCTCCCTCTTATCTCTACACTGAAATGATGTTTCTGGAGTGGAGCATGGTGACGTTATCTATAAATTACATTTTTTGTGTGCTTTTGTGTTTTTTAAACGTAACTTCATATAGCAGAGCATGGCAAAAAAGATAACACACAAATAAAATGCTTACATTAGGGGTTATTAAGGGTTTGTTGCAGTCCCATCCAGAATTATAGAACATAGGGGATCACAGATCAGGGTACAAGGACACAGAGGATCACAGATCAGGGTACAGGGATACAGAGGATCACAGATCAGGGTACAGGGATATAGAGGATCACAGATCAGGGTACAAGGATACAGAGGATCACAGATCAGGGTAAAGGGATACAGAGGATCACAGATCAGGGTACAAGGATACAGAGGATCACAGATCAGGGTACAAGGATACAGAGGAACACAGATCAGGGTACAGGGATACAGAGGATCACAGATCAGGGTACAAGGATACAGAGGATCACAGATCAGGGTACAAGGATACAGAGGATCACAGATCAGGGTACAGGGATACAGAGGATCACAGATCAGGGTACAAGGATAAAGAGGATCACAGATCAGGGTACAAGGATACAGAGGATCACAGATCAAGGTACAAGGATACAGAGGATCACAGATCAGGGTACAAGGATGCAGAGGATCACAGATCAGGGTACAAGGATACAGAGGGTCACAGATCAGGGTACAGGGATACAGAGGATCACAGATCAGGGTACAAGGATACAGAGGATCACAGATCAGGGTACAAGGATGCAGAGGATCACAGATCAGGGTACAAGGATACAGAGGGTCACAGATCAGGGTACAAGGATACAGAGGATCACAGATCAGGGTACAGGGATACAGAGGGTCACAGATCAGGGTACAAGGATACAGAGGATCACAGATTAGGGTACAGGGATACAGAGGATCACAGATCAGGGTACAAGGATACAGAGGATCACAGATCAGGGTACAAGGATGCAGAGGATCACAGATCAGGGTACAAGGATACATAGGGTCACAGATCAGGGTACAAGGATACAGAGGATCACAGATCAGGGTACAGGGATACAGAGGGTCACAGATCAGGGTACAGGGATACAGAGGGTCACAGATCAGAGTACAGGGATACAGAGGATCACAGATCAGGGTACAGGGATACAGAGGGTCACAGATCAGGGTACAGGGATACAGAGGGTCACAGATCAGGGTACAAGGACACAGGGGATCACAGATCAGGGTACAAGGATACAGAGGATCACAGATCAGGGCACAAGGATACAGATAATCACAGATCAGGGCACAAGAATACAGAGGATCACAGATCAGGGCACAAGGATACAGAGGATCACAGATCAGGGTACAAGGATACAGAGGATCACAGATCAGGGTACAAGGATACAGAGGATCACAGATCAGGGTACAGGGATACAGAGGGTCACAGATCAGGGTACAAGGATACAGAGGATCACAGATCAGGGTACAAGGATACAGGGGATCACAGATCAGGGTACAAGGATACAGAGGGTCACAGATCAGGGTACAAGGATACAGGGGATCACAGATCAGGTTACAGGGATACAGAGGATCACAGATCAGGGCACACTCTTTGTTGTAAGATACTATATGGGATTTGATATATTTTTCCTTTGGTGTTCAGCTGCTTTTATGAGTTTTGATTGCGCTGATAGAGTTATTTTGTTTTACAGGTTTTGGGAACAGCCAGGAGTCTGGCTTTTTGATTGTGCAGGTGGGTCGTGGGCTAATAGGACCAGGGTTCTGGGCTCCACTCCTCCCGAGGAGTCAAGGCATGCAAGGGACAATCTGAAGGAGCAGACAGAGGGCCCAAACCTCTGGACAGTAGCAGCCAGGAGGCTGTGAAAGAGAGTGTCAGCAGAGGTGCAGAATGTGTACCAACCAGGGGCACTGTTACCGGGTCAAGAGAACCAAGGCCAAAGCCTGAGCAGCAGCGCTGACCAGAGAGCCAGGTGGCTTGGTATTTTCCTGTTCATTATTACCTTATGGCTGTGAATTGCTGTTGAAACCCCTGCGTTGGCAATCCTGGATGGACATTTTTCTTTTCGTTCAATAAAAGTGCTTAAACAGCATATCTGGCGTGTCTTAGCTCACTGGTAGGCTCTACACTAAAGCTAAATAACCCCCAATATTACAATAGGAGAGAGAGAGAGATAGAGGGGGCAGTACAATTTTACCATAGGGGCACTGCACTGCTCAGGGGGATGTAATCATTTATTTAATTTTTTACATTCTTACTATCACCATACTAAGCACTCCATTTCCTGAGTTTGCCAATCACTGTGAGAAGAAATGGTTCAAAGGCTTCATCATGCAGCCTTTGTTTGCTAGTAGGATTGCAGTGATTGGTCACAGCAATCACATTGTACAGTACCCCGATCGGTGATCCACTGTGTCCCAAATTGTGTAAGAATTGTGTTGCATTGGTGCCCAGGACAGTGCCCACCTCCATAGATTTCATTGGTGTTCAGGTTCAGCATTCAAACTTATTTTTAAGCTCACAAACAGCGCTGAGCCCAGGGCAGTTCAGCCCCTCCCTAATCTTTGGGATTGGCAAAGTTTGATAAAATTTGGGGTCCCTGGATTCAACATCTTCAACTATTTTTTTCCATCTTTCCCCACTCTTTTTCTCAATTTTTTCCCTGAATCACTTAGATTTGATTTATACAAATGTTTGTTGTTACTCTGCATTGTCCCTATTATACATATGAAGGGGAGGTTGGTGATGTCCTTGGAAAGCTTCCAGGGCTTGGTAACCAATGTGCCACATCCAAAAATTTATTATCAAGAATCATTGAGAAGAAAAGAATGGACTTTACCAGCACTTACAATTTATATATAAAAAGTTTGTTTATTGATTCACATTAAAAGCTTATTTGAAACATCAAAATTCATCTATGCTGACATCACAATGATAAAATTGCAATCATAGCAGTGCAATGGGTTGCCCCTGGAAATACTCAATAGTCAAGATATAGCAAGGCAAAGGACATGTAGTCCCAAGTATTCTACATCCAGGGCTTCCAGTTCACTGTTTTGTGAAGAAACTGCTCAACATGTTTCGCGACATCTTGGTCGCTTCTTCAGGAGCATATATTCTGTATTAAAAAACATACATAAATTACTCATAATCCAAAAAAACTATTTGTATTAACATAAACAAATATCGCTGGGGATGCACTCACTTGCACCAATCAGGACCACGCACGCCCCCCCCCCCAAGGAGACACCCAGATCCCCACTGGCCACCTAACCACCAAAGTACATCTGTCAGTTATAGGGACACACAGGGAATTTTATAATAACGGATAACAGTTTTAATATAAGTACAATATTTAAGGTGGGCAGCAAAGCTAAGGGTTACCATTGTTATATTTCCAAATAATGTTGTCCAACCTACCAGGTGTTCAGTTCTAGTACGGTCCACTGATCATATACCGTGTGGCTGCGTTCATATAGAGTTGGGGAATGGTAAGGAGGGGGGTGAGATCCTTTCCCACTCTTTTCCTCAGTTTTTTCCCCGAACCCACTTAGATTAGATTTACCCAAATTGTTGTTGTTACTCCGCATTGTTCCTACTTTACACAATCATTGCAACATTGTAATCCCTGTAAACTTTACTTTATCTGCAAATTTCATCAAACTTATTGACAAATAATAAATAAATAAAGTATCGGCGCCGACTTGTCTCTTTATTAAAAAAAAGTTCACTGCAATCCATTTTGTAGCCTCATAGTTTCTTGAACGCTTCAGCAAATATAGCTTTAGATTTTTTTTTTTTCTTACATTATTTGCGGTCTAACAAAAAAAATCTTTACATCTTTTTTTAAAAATTTAACGTTTTAGCATTAACCACTTCAATGCCAGGCCTATTTTGTGGACTTGGTGTTTACAAGTTAAAACCATTTTTTCTTTCCTATAACATTACTTAGACCCCCCCAAACATTATATATATTTTTTTCTAACACCCTAGAGAATAAAATGGCGGTCATTGCAAAACTTTATGTCGCACCGTATTTGTGCAGCGGTCTTACAACTGTGTTTTTTTGTTTTAAAAATCACTGTTTTGAGTGAAAAAATAAGACAACAGTAAAGTCAGCCCAATATTTTTCCATAGTGTGAAAGATAACGTTACGCCGAGTAAATTGATACCCAACATGTCATACTTTGAAATTGCGCCTGCTGGCAGAATGGCGACAAACTTTGAAACCTAAAAATCTCCACTGGCGATGTTTAAACATTTCTGCAGACAGTTTTGAGTGACAGAGGAGGTCTGGTGCTAGAATTATTGCTCTCGCTCTGACGATCGCGGTGATACCTCACATGTGTGGTTTGAACACCGTTTTCATATGCGGGCGCGACTTACCTATGCGTTCGCTTCTGCGCACGAGCTCACAAGGACGGGGCACTTTCATTTTTTTTCTTCTTATTTATTTTACTTTCTATTTTTTATTTTTACACCCTTCTTTAAAAAAAATGATCACTTTTATTCCTATTACAAGATTTGTAAACATTCCTTGTAATGGAAAAAAGCAGGACAGGGCCTCCTAAATATGAGATCTGGGGGTCAAAAAGACGTCTCCCCCCCCACATCTCATATTTACAGTTAGATGCAAATTTTTGAATTCCGGATTTTGGCGAATTATCGCAAATTTCCAAATTTTCGAATTCCAGATTTTAGGCTGTTCCTGAATTACCACGAATCACTGCAATTGCCGAATCACAGCAAATTTGCGCAAATTTCCAAAGTTTTGAATCGGAAAAACCAAAATTTGGAAAAAATCGGAAATTCGGAATTTGTCTGAATTGCCGAATTTCGCAAAATTCGGTAAAAATGAAATCCGTAAGGAAACAAATTGCACAAGCCTAATAATTAACCACTTCAGGACTGGTGGCTGTTTGCCTCTCATTGAATATTATGGACACTCAGTACTATGACTATTGATTCTGACAAACACAATAAAAAGCCAATTTTCCCAGCATCCAATGACAACATTTGAATTTTAAGTCTAAGGCTGGATTGACATGAATGCGATGTGGGAGCCCACACTGGAATCGCAGGGTTCTCGCATCGCTGCAGTGTGAACCGAGCCTTAGGCTGCATTCACACCGATGCATTTTTAGTGCATTTTGCAGATTTGCACTGCAGTCCATTTATCATGATTTCCTATGGAAGACGTTCTGTAGGGCAAATCTGCAAAATGCACTAAAAATTAGTGTTGAGCGAACCCGGACTGTAACGTTCGGGTCCGTACCGAACTTTCGGGTGTCCGTGGCACGGACCCGGACCCGGACATTTCAAAAATCGTTCGGGTTCGAACGGGATGTCTTGCAGAAGGTATCCTTTAGTACTATTTACCTGACGTCACGTTTAGACGTTTTACGTGATTTTTACGTAGCCACACTTACGTCGGATTCCGAGCCAAGTGTGACGTCGCTACGCTCTTGGGACGCTAAGGTCACACCCGAGGGTGTAGCGTAAGTACAGTTAGGTCGGAATCTGAATTTTAAGTTTACAACAGTAACCTACGACCCTTTTAACCGAAAAATAACACAAACAGTCTTAGTTATCAGTATCATGACTCACAGGTATTATAAGTTACTCTCCGTTTGTCGGTGGTCAGGACTTCACCAATTAATAATCCGAACACGTTAAACAAAGGAATGCCTAAAGTAAAA
>BLSH010367787.1:12545-28855 GCA_018402905.1 Glandirana rugosa | reverse complement strand
ACTTGATTTTAATTTATTTTCCCTATCCCCATTTATTTGTAGGGCACTTGCCCTAGTTTGAAGATGATTTTAGAACAGTTATATGGCTTCTACCATTAATTAATACTTTTCAGACACAGTTTGAAGATGATCCACATTCACCTCCATTTTTGCTTTTTTATGTTTTTATTTTTTTAAAAATATTTACAGTTATTTCCCTGTCCCCATTTTTTTGTAGGGCACTTGCCCTACCCTTACCCCCATTTTACTTCCTTTTGCAGCCCTCTGGGGCTTTCCAGGACTTTGTTACAGCCATTTTTGTGCATAAAAGTTCGGGTCCCCATTGATTTCAATGGGGTTCGTTGTCCGTGCGATCGTTCGGGTTCCGTCCGGACCCGGACCCGGACTTTGTCCCGAAGTTCGGACGGACCAGCAGAACCCGAACTTCCAGAGGTTCGCTCAACTCTACTAAAAATGCATCGGTGTGAATGCAGCCTAAGGCTCGGTTCACAATGCAGCGATGCGAGAACCCTGCGATTCCAGTGCGGGCTCCCATATCGCATACAACTCGCAGGCAGTTCACACTGCTGTATGCAAACTGCTGGGAGTGTCAATGCAAAGTTAATGACATTCCCATTTCAGTTTGCATATCGCAGTGCGAACTGTGAATTCAGACACAAATCGGATCGCATAGGTGTGAACCGATTCCGGTGCGGACCAAAAAAAGGGTCCTGGGCAAGTTTGGCCCGAATGCGATGCAAATTCAGTCATTTTATCTGCATGGCTGCATTTGCATTGCACAGACATCGCATGTGATTTGTACAGCAGCGCGGTGTGAATCCCAGCCAATGTCTGACATTGCGTCAGCGGGAACCGCCCCTTATTGTTAACATTGGGGTTGACTTAGTAGTACAAAATCTGGTGCAGCTGTGCGCGGTAGCCAATCAGCTTCTAACTTCAGCTTCTTCAATTAAGATTTGCCAAAAAAAAAAAACCTAGGAGTTGATTGATTTCTATGCAACGCTGCACCAGATTTTGCCCTCTGCGGTTAATCCCCTTTTCACACTGGGACCGCCCGATCAGCAGTGGTAAACCGCCGCTAATTTAGCGGCAATCTACCGCTGTAATAGCAGCATTATGGCGCCGCTATTTGGGTGGCAGCATGGCACTTTTAACCCCCCCACAAGGGGTTAAGCAGGGGTTAAAAGTGCCAGCGCTCGGCGCTCCAAGAGTGGTGTACAGCCACTTCGGGAGCACTGCCCATTCAATCCAATGGCAGGGGCGGTGGAGCGGTGTACAGCCGCTTCAGGAGCGTTGCCCATTCAATCCAATGGCAGGGGCGGTGGAGGAGCGGTGTACAGCCACTTCGGGAGCGCTGCCCATTCAATCCATTGGCAGGGGCGGTGGAGGAGCGGTGTACAGCCGCTTCGGGAGCGCTGCCCATTCAATTCAATGGCAGGGGTGGTGGAGGAGCTCCCCACATTCCTGAAAAATCATGCTTGCAGGAGTTTAATTATCATCCCGCAAGCGCATCGCCCTGAGCCGCCCCAGTGTGAAAGGACACACTGGGTTGAATGAGGAGACGCTTTACAGGCGCTATTTTTAGCGCAATATCGCCTGTAAAGCACCCCAGTGTGAAAGGGGCCTTATAGCAAATGAACCACCTTGAGTCTTGAACCCCTTACCACTAACACAATGTTTCTGGCATGAAGACTGCTGATGTTATCTATAGATTGCATTTTCAATTTTTCATATGTTGTTCTTTGTTTTTTAAACACAAAAATTTAGCAAATAAAACTAAAAAAAAAATATCTGTGAATAGGTTTGCTGCAAACCCATGCAGAAATGTATGATGGGACAACCCCGTGATGGACAATAAACAGGTCACCACAATGTAACCTTCATAAGGTTTTGAAGCCCACCACAACTTTTTACTGGAGGGGCTGCAGAAAACACAGGAGTAGAGTTGAGCGAACCCGGACTGTAAAGTTCGGGTTCGTACCGGACTTTGGGGTGTCCGTGTACTGAACCCGAACCCGGACATTTTTGAAAAAGTTTGGGTTCGGGGTTCGGGTATTTTTTTGCGCCTGTTGAACAGCTGCAGGGCAGCCAATCAACAAGCGTTTCACTCGTTTGCCCTTAGAAGCCATCACAGCCATGCCTACTAATGGCATGGCTGTGATTGGCCAGTGCATCAAGTGGCCCAGCCTCTATATAAGCTGGAGTCACGTAGTGCTGCATGTCACATGCTCTCAGACTAGTGTAGGGAGAGGTTCCTGCTGCTGCTACTGTGAGGGACAGATTAGTGTTCTAAAATCATCTAATGCTGCTATAGGGAGAGGTTCCTGCTGCGTCTACATTGCTGGTTTAAAACAAAAAAAGAATAATATTTTTTTTTATTATTATATTAATAAATAGTGCTACACAGTACATTTTCACCTGGCTGTGCATTTCTTGCACAAAATTAAAAAGTGCGTCGACATTGCTGGTTTAACAAATAATCCAAATTTGGGCTAAATAGTACATTTGATCCAGGATGAGGAGAGCATCAAATAAGGGACGTGGTCATGGTGCTGCTGCTGATGCTGGTGTTGCTGGTGTTGGCGGTGTTGGTGAAGCTCCTGTTGGAAGGAGAGGACGTGGTCGAGGTGTGCCAGCTACACGCACAAGGGAAACACCTTCCTCAGGTAGCCAACAGAACCTTCACCGGTATATGGTGGCCCAAATGTCACTCAACGAATGGTGAGGCCAGAACAAGTACAGGCGATAGTAGATTGGGTGGATGAAATTGCCTCCAGTTCCTTCACATTGTCTCCCTCCCGGTCCCTTGATGAAAGCTCAGAGTTCTCCTCCTCCACTGTCACTTCCACCTACACCGCCACGGTCACCGCCTCCTCAACCCCCTACTCCACATCCACCTCCTCCTCCATTTTTTTCTATTTTTTATGTGATTTTAAGTTATTTCACTATCCACATTTGTTTTCAGGGCACTTGTCCTACTCTTACCCCCGTTTGCTTCCTTTTGCAGCCCTCTAGCCCTTTCCAGGACTTTTTTAGAGCCATTTTTGTGCCCAAAAGTTCGAGTCACCGTTGACTTCAATGGGATTCGGGGTTAAGTTCAGGTCAAGTTCGGTGCCGAACCGGAACTTTTTTGCGAAGTTCGGCCGAAACCGCCAAACCCGAAACATCGAAGTGTCCACTCAACTCTACACAGGAGGCCACAGCTATCTGAGGAGGTAAGTACAGACGTTATGGAGGAGGAACCCAGATCTATGCATTGAGGAGGCTAGGGTGGGGGCTGGGTTACCTTTGATTTAAATGTGTACATGTATTTTAATGTTTATCTAAAGCTAAAAATTGGATGGGGTAGGAAATGCTTTTTTTTTTTTTTCAATCTCTGTCTGTTTTAAGAGCTTTATCGTTACTTTCTCTCCTATACACACAACATGAAATTAGAGCAAATGTCTCCAAAGTGAGGTACACCCCATCTTAGAGAGTTGTCACCAGAACAGGTGTCCCCATTGGAAGGTTTCCCCTTCTATTCCTGCTCTGCTGACCACTCCAAATTTAGGATTTTCTCATCACTTTCAGCCCCAGTGACAATGATCACCCCTGGGACAAACATTGGGGAGCATGGACAGCAATTAAAACTTGACATGGGATATAATCTTTCCACACTCCATCCAAAACTAAATGCTTTGCCTAGAAAAACTTGATCTCTATCCAGGGGCGTAACGATAGGGGTTGCAGGGGTTGCAATTGCAACCGGGCCCCATGGTCCAGGGGGCCCATGTGCCTCCCCTGTACACCTGAATAGGAGGGATGGCGAGGGTGGCATTTAGAGGACCCAATCGCCTCCATTTTCCTCTATCCAGTTTACTTGTCTTCTGCTGTTCCCAGGGCCCCTGTGTGCTTCCCTGGTCACCCTGGGGCCTGCTGCAGAACTTGTGAAAGGGCCCCACTGCAGTACCGTAATAAAGGGACCCACAATAGGCGTAAAGGGCCCCAGGATCAGTGGGAAGAGGGAAGGGCCCTGGCCAGGGGTCATGGGGCCCTTCATAATTTCCTGCACCGGGGCCCTGAAGGTTCTAGTTACGCCTCTGTCTCTATCACACTGATTTCTATAAAACAAACATGTTATAGTCATTATTTAGACACTGAAATTAAGGATCCTCCACATTTTAAGTCTCTGTGTTCCTCCAGCTTCTGGTCCAGAATCTTCTCAGAATGTTCCTTCTCAGCTTGTTGCTGGCCTGGAAGATGATGGCCGCCTCAGCTGATGGAGATAATATTTGCAAATTCCAAATGACTGTTAACAGTGAGGAATTTGGAAGAAACAGAAGCAGCTGAAACATGCAGAAGGATGTGATAATGAGAAGTAAGAAGAAGATTGTCCTCAGTGCGGTGACATGAGCCTGAAGATTTGGACGTGTTGATCCAGAGTCGTTATTCTTCACCCTCCAGACGTGTCTGAGCAGAAAGGAGAAGGTGAGGACCAGGCACAGAAGACTAAGGCAGAATGGAAGAATGACGCCTAGGGTGTTTGCAGGCACAACATAGGAAAGACTGACATAGAGTCTGGTAACAGAGGCTCCTGTGCTGTTCTCAGAAGACTGGGGAGGACTTTTTACATACGAAATCCAGAACCGCGGGACACTCACAATGAACATCCCAAGTGCTGTCAGGAAGAGAAGTTGACTCAGGAAATTTGACACAATTCTCTTTATCCAGATGAAGAACCCATAGCTGAGATTGGTGATGCTGCTACAGTAATGAGCCGAGAGCCAGAAGGTCAACCAGAAGTTGTAATATGCCAGGAAGTAACCTGATGTAAGGAAAAACGCATGTACTTGTATAATGCGTACAATTGCAGGAGACAAGACATGGAGCATTCCCTCTATACTCATCAATCCCTGGAGGGGAATATTCACAATTGCCTTAGCCAGAAAGATCACATCGGTGGGACTCAACTTCCCTTTCTTCCTGATGATGTCCAGGTTACCAATCACAATACAAGTGTTAGAAGGGATTGCCAAGCCGAGTCCCAAGACTGAAGAGACTAAAACAGAGATGGAGTGTGGAGTCCACATGCTGAGGTTTGGTGTGATCTCCGGACAGAGATGAAGGGAGACGTCCAGTGATAGCAGACAGAATGATACATTCGAGGTTGGAATTATGGAAATAGTCTTCAGAGATCCGTCTCATGATTGACTTTGCATATACTGTACGTGATAGATTTTAATTTGGTGCCAACATCTGAAGCACGGAGCAAGCTGTGTAAACAATTTTTGAATAATTTCCATTACACCGATGTACTTAACCACTTCAGGACTGGAGACTGTTTGTCTCTTTTTGACTGTTATGAACACTCAGCACCGTGACCGCTGATTTCCGCACCGCATTCTGAAGGCCACAACAAAACCCAATTTTCCAGTTTCCAGACCAAATTCAGTTTTGAAGTACAGTTTGTATCCTCTGCCTTCTCCCTCTTATCTCTACACTGAAATGATGTTTCTGGAGTGGAGCATGGTGACGTTATCTATAAATTACATTTTTTGTGTGCTTTTGTGTTTTTTAAACGTAACTTCATATAGCAAAGCATGGCAAAAAAGGTAACACACAAATGAAATGTTTGCATTAGGGGTTATAAAGGGTTTGTTAGAGTCCCATCCAGAATTATAGAAGATCACAGCGAATCACAGATCAAGGTACAAGGATACAGAGGAACACAGATCAGGGTACAAGGATACAGAGGAACACAGATCAGGGTACAAGGATACAGGGGATCACAGATCAGGGTACAAGGATACCGAGGATCACAGATCAGGGTACAAGGATACAGAGGATCACAGATCAGGGTACAAGGATACAGAGGATCACAGATCAGGGTACAAGGACACAGAGGAACACAGATCAGGGTACAAGGATACAGAGGATCACAGATCAGGGTACAAGGATACAGGGGATCACAGATCAGGGCACAAGGATACAGAGGATCGCAGATCAGGGTACAAGGATACAGAGGATCACAGATCAGGGCACAAGGATACAGAGGAACACAGATCAGGGTACAAGGATACAGGGGATCACAGATCAGGGTAAAGGGACAAAGGGGATCACAGATCAGGGTACAAGGCCACGGGGGATCACAGATCAGGGTACAAGGATACAGGAGATCACAGATCAGGGTACAAGGATACAGGGGATCACAGATCAGGGTACAGGGACAAAGGGGATCACAGATCAGGGTACAAGGCCACGGGGGATCACAGATCAGGGTACAAGGCCACGGGGGATCACAGATCAGGGTACAAGGATACAGGGGATCACAGATCAGGGTACAAGGACACAGGGGATCACAGACAGAGGCACAAGGACATAAGGGATTGCAGATTGAAGTACAACGACACATGGGGAATCACAGATCAGGGATCAAGAACATTGGGGACCACAGATCGGGGTACTAGGGCAATGAAATTGGAACTGTACCATGTGATAACTGTGACCAGTAACAATGATCACATAACTGGCTGTGAGAGAAATCAGGATGTTTACAGGGCTCAGTTAAAAAAAAAGGTCACAGTCATCAAAACCGTGAGGTGTTGCTATGAGGACATTGTACTGCTGTGTCAGTGATCATGTACAATGGCTGGCTGCTCTGTTATCACTGTACGTCCGTGCAGACAGCCAGTGTCTCTGATCACCACCACAGCAGTGCAATGTCACCAGACCAGTGCAGCCAATCACAGATTCCCTGATCATCACCACAACAATCCCAGTGTCACCTTAAGGCCTTGTTGACATGTGCCATGCTCTCTACATAGAGATAAATGTTCAGATTGCTCTTCAGAGAGCATTTGACAGGTGGCAGGGAGGCCCTCAATGCCTGTTATAACCCCTTGGACCCTACACAAGTGTCTTCATTTACTTTGAATGGGTTGGGATTGTTGGGCTTACCAACAGGGGGTATAATTACTACCATGGCCATGAAGCAAAGCGTCACAGCCACAACATGTTTACACCCCCCAACCACTGCCTCTGCATCTAAAGGGGTAGCGGTTGGGGGAAGTAGAACTATTACTCAATTGTAAACTTTTACCCCCCCCACCCCAACCTCATGAATGAGCACTAATAGTGCAACCAGTCACAGTGTCCACAATCACCACCATACCAGTCACAGAATCACCAGTCCAGTGTAGCGAGAAACAGTTTTTCTTATTGCTGCATTGCCTCTTATTTCTTATTTAAAGTCTCAGTGTTACCAGACCAGCGTATGCCAGCAGCAATGTTCCTTATCACCTCCACACAACCAGGGCCGGCTCTACCAATTTGCGGAGAAGGCCACCTAGGGTGCATTACCGCCTGGGATGCCTGGCCACTGTTGATCTGTCACTGGCTGCTCTGCATTGATTCATGTAAGAACTGACACTGTCTGAATGAGATTGTATCATCTTGCCATTTGCAAATGTATATAGAAATGGTGACTGATCTGCCAAATACCCCCCTCTGCCCTAACCCCCCGTGAGGCTGTATTTTATGGGCACAGGTGAAGCTGTATTTGATGGGCACAGGTGAAGCTGTATCTGATGGGCACAGGTGAGGCTGTATTGATTGGCGCTGTTGAAGCTGTATTTGATTGGCGCTGATCAAGCTGCAATTCATTGGAACTGATCAGACTGGGCAGGGAAACAGGGGCGGGGTCAGGGGTGGAGCCAAGAGGACGGCCAAATGAGGTTTCGCCTAGGGTGGCAAAAATCCTTGTACCAGCCCTGCACACAACGACCAGTGTAATACAGCAACAATGTTCCTTATCACCACCACACAACTCCCACTGTCACCAGACCAGTGTATGCCAGCAACAATGTTACTTATCACCTCCACACAACTCTCAGCATCTCCAGACCAATGTATGCCGGCAACAATGTTCTTTATCACCTCCACACAACTCCCAGTGTCTCCAGACCAATGTATGCCGGCAACAATGTTCCTTATCACCTCCACACAACTCCCAGTGTCTCCAAACCAATGTATGCCGGCAACAATGTTCCTTATCACCTCCACACAACTCCCAGTGTCTCCAGACCAGTGTATGCCAGCCACAATGTTCCTTATCAACGCAACACAACTCCCAGTGTCTCCAGACGAGTGTATGCCAGAAACAATGTTCCTTATCACCTCCACACAACTCCCAGTGTCTCCAGACCAGTGTATGCCAGCCACAATGTTCCTTATCACCTCCACACAACTCCCAGTGTCTCCAGACCAGTGTATGCCGGCAACAATGTTCCTTATCACCTCCACACAACTCCCAGTGTCTCCAGACCAGTGTATTCCAGCAACAATGTTCCTTATCACCGCCACACAACTCCCAATGTCTCCAGGCCAGTGTAAGCCAACAACAATGTTCCTTATCACCACCACACAACTCCCAGTGTCTCCAGACCAGTGTATTCCAGCAACAATGTTCCTTATCACCTCCACACAACTCCCAGTGTCTCCAGACCAGTGTATGCCAGCCACAATGTTCCTTATCACCTCCACACAACTCCCAGTGTCTCCAGACCAGTGTATGCCGGCAACAATGTTCCTTATCACCTCCACACAACTCCCAGTGTCTCCAGACCAGTGTATGCCAGAAACAATGTTCCTTATCACCTCCACACAACTCCCAGTGTCTCCAGACCAGTGTATGCCGGCAACAATGTTCCTTATCACCTCCACACAACTCCCAGTGTCTCCAGACCAGTGTATGCCAGCAACAATGTTCCTTATCAACGCAACACAACTCCCAGTGTCTCCAGACCAGTGTATGCCAGAAACAATGTTCCTTATCACCTCCACACAACTCCCAGTGTCTCCAGACCAGTGTATGCCAGCCACAATGTTCCTTATCACCTCCACACAACTCCCAGTGTCTCCAGACCAGTGTAAGCCAGCAACAATGTTCCTTATCACCTTCACACAACTCCCAGTGTCTCCAGACCAGTGTATGCCAGCCACAATGTTCCTTATCACCACCACACATCCTGCAATGTCACCAGGCCAGTGTAAGCCAGCAACAATGTTCCTTATCACCTCCACACAACTCCCAGTGTCTCCAAACCAGTGTAAGCCAGCAACAATGTTCCTTATCACCGCCACACAACTCCCAGTGTCATCAGGCCAGTGTAAGCCAGCAACAATGTTCCTTATCACCACCAAACAGCTCCCAGTGTCACCAGACCAGTGTATGCCAGCAACAATGTTCCTTATCACCACCACACAACTCCCAATGTCTCCAGACCAGTGTATGCCATCAACAATGTTCCTTATCACCACCATACAGCTCCCAGTGTCACCAGACCAGTCTATGCCAGCAACAATGTTCCTTATCACCACCACACAACTCCCAATGTCTCCGGACCAGTGTATGCCGGAAACAATGTTCCTTATCACCTCCATACAACTCCCAGTGTCTCCAGACCAATGTATGCCGGCAACAATATTCCTTATCACCTTGACACAACTCTCAGTGTCTCCAGACCAATGTATGCCGGAAACAATGTTCCTTATCACCTCTGCACAACTCCCAGTGTCTCCAGACCAGTGTATGCCAGCAACAATGTTCCTTATCACCGCCACACAACTCCCAATGTCTCCAGGCCAGTTTAAGCCAACAACAATGTTCCTTATCACCACCACACAACTCCCAGTGTCTCCAGACCAGTGTATTCCAGCAACAATGTTCCTTATCACTGCAACACAACTCCCAGTGTCTCCAGACCAGTGTATGCCAGCAACAATGTTCCTTATCACTGCAACACAACTCCCAGTGTCTCCAGACCAGTGTATTCCAGCAACAATGTTCCTTATCACCGCCACACAACTCCCAATGTCCCCAGGCCAGTGTAAGCCAACAACAATGTTCCTTATCACCACCACACAACTCCCAGTGTCTCCAGACCAGTGTATTCCAGCAACAATGTTCCTTATCACCTCCACACAACTCCCAGTGTCTCCAGACCAGTGTATGCCAGCAACAATGTTCCTTATCACCGCCACACAACTCCCAATGTCTCCAGACCAGTGTATGCCAGCAACAATGTTTCTTATCACTGCAACACAACTCCCAGTGTCTCCAGACCAGTGTATGCCGGCAACAATGTTCCTTATCACCTCCACACAACTCCCAGTGTCTCCAGACCAGTGTAAGCCAGCAACAATGTTTGTTATCACCTCCACACAACTCCCAGTGTCTCCAGACCAGTGTTTGCCGGCAACAATGTTCCTTATCACCACCACACAACTTCCGATGTCTCCAGACCAGTGTAAGCCAGCAACAATGTTCCTTATGACCTCCACACAACTCCCAATGTCTCCAGACCAGTGTAAGCCAGCAACAATGTTCCTTATCACCGCCACACACCTCCCAATGTCTCCAGACCAGTGTAAGCCAGCAACAATGTTCTTTATCACCTCCACACAACTCCCAGTGTCACCAGACCAGTGTATGCCAGCAACAAGGTTCCTTACCACCTCCACACAGCTCCCAATGTCTCCAGACTAGGGATGAGCTTTGTGTTCAGATCGAACGTATGTTCGCTCGTTCGGGTTTTCTCGAACATTATGGGGCGTTCGCGGCAACTTCGTGTGCCCCATAATGTTTTAAAATGTCGGCTGAATGCTGCCTGCTGATTGGCCAAAGCATGCACATGATCTGGCCAATCAGCAGGCAGCCTGCTGTGTAGGGAAAAAAATAAAAATAAAAAAAGATATATATATAGATCTATATTTTTTTTTCCCCTACACTAACCTGTCTGCATTAACTGACAGATTTCTAACTATCTATCTAGTTAGTTATCTATTTTTTTTTTTAAACATATTTAATAATATATCTATCTAAATTGCCTGTCTTCAGGAACCTACACTATCTCTCTAACACCGCCGCTGACACACTATCAGCGGCTTTATATATTGTGGGGCATGGATTGAGACTGGTGTGCAGTGATTGGCTAAAAGCAGAATGCCTTTAGCCAATCAAAGCTCTCACAGCAGGCTGCCCGCTGATTGGCCAAAGCATGCAGGCCAAGTGCATGCTTTGGCCAATCAGCGGGCGGCATTCCGCCGACATTTTAAAACATTATGGGGCGCGTGAAGTTGCCGTGAATGCCCCATAATGTTCAGGAAAACCTGAAGTAGCAAACAGGGGATGTTTGGATGGAACATAAGTTCGATCCGAACACAAACTTCATCCCTACTCTCTAAATTCGGTCTTTTAGACAGTTTTCTAACCATTTACAAACTGATCTTTCCAAGCCTGTAGACAAAATCCAAGTATACGACATCCACAGCCACCCCTCTGTCCAAGTATACAACGTCCATAGCCACACCTCTGCCCAAGTATACCATGTCCACAGCCACCCTTCTGTCCAAGTATACTACATCCACAGCCACCCCTCCGTTCAAGTATACCACATCCACAGCCACCCCTCTGTCCAAGTATACCACATCCACAGCCACCCCTCTGTCCAAGTATACTACGTCCACAGCCACCCCTCTGTCCAAGTATACCACGTCCACAGCCACCCCTCTGTCCAAGTATACTACGTCCACAGCCACCCCTCTGTCCAAGTATACCACGTCCACTGCCACCCCTCTGTCCAAGTATACCACGTCCACAGCCACCCCTCTGTCCAAGTATACTACGTCCACAGCCACCCCTCTGTCCAAGTATACCATGTCCACAGCCACCCCTCTGTCCAAGTATACCACATCCACAGCCACCCCTCTGTCCAAGTATACCATGTCCACAGCCACCCCTCTGTCCAAGTATATCACGTCCACTGCCACCCCTCTGTCCAAGTATACCATGTCCACAGCCACCCCTCTGTCCAAATATACCATGTCCACAGCCACCCTTCTGCCCAAGTATACCACATCCACAGCCACCCCTCTGTTCAAGTATACCACATCCACAGCCACCCCTCTGTCCAAGTATACCACATCCACTGCCACCCCTCTGTCCAAGTATACCATGTCCACAGCCACCCCTCTGTCCAAGTATACCACGTCCACTGCCACCCCTCTGTCCAAGTATACCACGTCCACAGCCACCCCTCTGTCCAAGTATACCATGTCCACAGCTATCCCTCTGTCCAAATATACCATGTCCACAGCCACCCCTCTGTCCAAGTATACCACGTCCACTGCCACCCCTCTGTCCAAGCATACCACATCCACAGCCACCCCTCTGTCCAAGTATACCACAGCCACCCCTTTGTCCAAGTATACCACATAGACAGCCACCCCTCTGTCCAAGTATAAAACATCCACAGCCACCCCTCTGTCCAAGTATACCACATCCACAGCCACCCCTCTGTCCAAGTATACCACATCCACAGCCACCCTTCTGTCCAAGTATACCACATCCACAGCCACCCCTCTGTCCAAGTATACCACGTCCACAGCCACCCCTCTGTCCAAGTATACCACATCCACATCCACCCCTCTGTCCAAGTATACCACGTCCACAGCCACCCCTCTGCCCAAGTATACCATGTCCACAACCATCCCTCTGTTCAAATATACCATGTCCACAGCCACCCCTCTGTCCAAGTATACCACGTCCACAGCCACCCCTCTGTCCAAGCATACCACATCCACAGCCACCCCTCTGTCCAAGTATACAACATCCACAGCCACCCCCCTCTGTCCAAGTATACCATGTCCACAGCCACCCCTCTGTCCAAGTATACTACATAGACAGCCACCCCTCTGTCCAAGTATAAAACATCCACAGTCACCCCTCTGTCCAAGTATACCACGTCCACAGCCACCCCTCTGTCCAAGTATACCACATCCACAGCCACCCCTCTGTCCAAGTATACCACATCCACAGCCACCCCCCTTTGTCCAAGTATACCACATCCACAGCCACCCCTCTGTCCAAGTATACCAAATCCACAGCCTCCCCTCTGTCCAAGGTTTTACTTACCTCCTCATAAAAAGAAATCAAGTTTGTTTGACAACTTCTGTCTTTCACGATGTCAGTCTTTCCATGCTGTCTGTTGCTTAAAACATTTTTTTCCAACAAGAACTCATCTATGTGATCTTTTATTAAACTCTCCAGTATCTTCCCAGCTATAGAAGTTAAACTAACAGGTCTGTAGTTACTTAGTAAAGACTTTGATCCCTTTTTAAATATGGGCACCACATTGGCTCTACGCCAATCCAGTGGTATTATTCCAGTCATTAAGGAGTCCCTAAACATTAGAAACAATGGCTTTGAAATGACAGAGCTCAATTCCTTTAGGATCCATGGATGAATGTCATCTGGTCCAAGTGCTTTATCTACATTTATTTGGTTAAAATACAGTATTTATGGACCATTTCCCTTTTGAGCCATTGTGGATCATTTGTGGCTGTGTCACTACCACCCCCATCGTGGACATGAGCTCCCCCATGCACCTTTGTTTACACAGAGCTGAAGAAAGTATTTAATAAGTTTGCCTTCTCTTTGCCCCCAGTCACCCACTCTAGATTATTGTGTAAAGGGCCTACATGCTCACACCTGACCTTTTTACTATTAATATTTTTGGGCTTTGTCCTACTATCTTTTGCAATCTGTCGTTCGTTTTGAATTTCTGTGTCCTTGATTTCCTTTTTACATATTCTATTATATTCTTTGTAGCATTTAAAAGATGATAGTGTTCCCTCATTTTTATATTTTTTAAATGCTCTTTTCTTATCATTTATAACTTTTTAAACTTTGGCCATGAGCCACATACACTTGCAATCACAAATATTCAACCCCTAAAGAGTTTTAAGGATTTACAAATAAAAATCTTTTCAAAGTGCAGGATTCTGATTTAGATGGCTTCTTATTGAGTTTAGTGATACATAAAATCAACACAGAAAATGTATGATGTAGTATTTGTGTGTAACAGTATATTTTGTTAAGATCGCCATGTCACAATTATTCAACCCCTATATAATATTGTTGTTTCTAAAGCTTTCTGACAGTTTTTATGGCCTGAAGTGGAGCTGAAACTCTCACAATTTCATCAAGGGCCCTTAGCAACTTAGTCAGGACAGCTAAGAAAAACCCCCCGTGTGACTGCAAGACAGCTACAGGATGGCATGATGAAGGCTGCTATAAGTGCATCAGTGCAAATATAAGACGTGCACTGAATAATCAAGGGCTTCATGGCCGGACCCCAAGACCACTCTTGACCTCAAGGAACATCAGGAGTCAACTAGAATATGCCAGGAGGAATTTGAACAAAACTACAGAGTTCTGGGAGACAGTTCTGTTAGGAAAAGAGACTTTCTGTACGTTTCCAGGCCTCCCGTGCGCGTCCGCACGCGCTAATGGTGCCAATAGCAGCCATTTAAGCAGGACAGCACCAGGAAGCAAGTGCTGTCCGTTCTACAGCATTATTGTGTTCCTGAGCTATCTGTTCTGAGCTTCCTGTTACCTGTACCCACGTCTGCTTGAACTCTGCCTGCACCGACCCCCCGGCTTGCCTACGACCACCCTACTGCCTGCTCCTTCTGTACCTCACCTGCCTGCCTGTTAATGACCCTGCCTGCACCCGACCATCCGATTGCCTACTCCTTCTGTACCGCTCTGACCGCAAGTTAAAGACCCGGCCTGCACCACTACTCTTCACCCTAGCACGGACTATGGGACAACTTCATACCACCACCTGTGCCCCATCCAGCCCTTGTGCTCCCCTGTGCTCCAGCGCTCCCTGTCTACTCTACCAGGGGTTCTGGAACCAGGGCCGTAATAGAGGTTGCCTACTGCATAAGCCAGACTCTACCACCAGGTACGTGACAGTTCTATGGACTGATGAAATCAAACTGGAACTTTTTGGACATACAGTATGGACCAGCGGTATGTCTGGTCAGGCTTACGACCAGAAGAATACCATCCCCACGGTCAAGCAGGGAGGTGGGTCAATAATGATGTGGGGCCGTTTTTCTGGCAATCTTGATTGTGTACCTGGCATCATGGATTCCCAGAAATATCAGGTCATTTTGAAGAAGAACGCGGTGCCTTCTGTTGACAAAATAACTCAAACATGTATCAAGAAATATTGTTTGTTATTTCACGAGTTTTTTTTTTCTTTTATTTTCGTTTTCTTTCATCAACATCACTGGGTTTTCTATTGAGGTGAGGGGGTTGAATATTTCTGATTGAAAGTGTAGGTTTGAGCATAGGTTGAACATAGGTTCAAGTCGAATCTTCTCTAGTTGAACTATCTTTGCATTAGAGGGGTTTTTCTTGCGTTGAGCCTGTAGAGCGACATATGTCTTTTCTAAGTTTGCAATCTCTACCCTCCTTTCCCTTTTGATTTGGCTTGCTATCTGGATGGTTTTGCCTCTGATAAACACCTTATGAGCTGCCCAACGAGTTTCCTCAGAAGTTTCTTTCCCCTTATTGCGTTCAAATAATTCCTGTAATGATTTGCTTAATTCCAACGCTCTGATTAGGTCCAACAGTAAAGATTTGTTAAGTCTCCATTGAGTTTGTCTAGCATTAAAGGGGCCTAAGCGTATTAACATTGTTACTATGGAGTGGTCTGACAGGACTCTATCTCTAATTTGGGAGTTAGAAAATAGTGGATTGAGATGTGTGGGGACCAGAAGATGGTCTATCCTGGCATATGAGTTCTGTGGGCTGGAGTAATGCGTGTAGTCATGTTTGTTGGGATTTAATTCTCTCCAAATATCGGCTAGGCCATGGGAGTGGATCAATTTAGCTATTTTAAGGCTCATCTTGGTTGGTCTCGTCAGCTGGTCAGAAGGAGGTCTGGATTTATCTACTCCTTGATCAAAGGCTACGTTGGAGTCGCCTCCCATGATAAATGTTCCCTCAAAGAGAGGTTGCAAATAGTGTTGAGCGAACCCGGACTGTAACGTTTGGGTCCGTACCGAACTTTCGGGTGTCCGTGGCACGGACCCGGACCCGGACATTTCAAAAATCGTTCGGGTTCGGTCAGATAGAGTCCTACGTCCTAGTCCAGAATTTTACAGAGTTTATACAGGGAGTTCGAAATTCGAAGGAAAGGGATGTGATTGGGTTCCTCGTACACTGACGTCATGACACTGAGGTCGAATATTTCTCCGACCCAGTGTACTACGTGACCGGTTAGTGTCGGTACGGTAATCATCCGTACCGACACTACCGAAGATTCCCGTTTGGTCACTTTGCGAACAACTAACCGACGGGACGTCGAAGAGTTGTGCACCTCATTTTATCGTCTTGGGGCCTGGCTTGGGCTTGCTAAAAACTTTACAGGCCCAGGCCCAGGCACGGTGCCTGTGGGCTTTCAAGCCATGCCTGG
>BLSH010367786.1:37563-67828 GCA_018402905.1 Glandirana rugosa | reverse complement strand
TTAGATATATATTATATAATTTGATTATATTAATTAATAATTAATTATAAAAAATGTAAAATGAAAAATTGTGTGTATCTTCTATATAAAATAAAGTCACCATACAGCATGTCCCTGTCTTTGTATTTCCATCCGTATTTTTCCAACCCCCCAGCCTAATACACACTGACCATGGACAGGTAATGGGGGATGAAGATTTCTCAGATAAAACAGTTGGATCCACTTTGCCTGTAACATCCCCCAACTTCATCACTCCCCCCCCAATAATGAGTCTTCTATGGTCATTGTGTTCAATAGATTGCAATGGGTGGCACTGCTTGTGCTTTAAAGCTGATGTAAATACCAAATCAATTATTTAAATTAGCTCTTACCTGACCTGGTATCATTTGCATTCTCAGAAGTTGTGAGTTGGACCCTGGCGATGGACGGTCTTATAGAATATGATAGAGGATGGGGGGACTTTCAAAGCATTGTCAGATCCTTCAAATCATGGAGACTTTCAGAGGATCTCTACTGATGACGTTGTGGGCATAAAAGACAAACAGAGGACAAAGGGTTAATCGCCAATATTCCCTGTGGTCTCCCTGGAGCTTCTCTTTTCCCCATTACTGGCTCACCATGACTTGTTGTGCATTGTATCTTGGAGTGGAGGTGGCCATCTTGGTAGAGGAGAAGGGCTGTGCTTCTTCATGTCAGGGTTCCCCCTCCATGACTGGTGATGTGATGGTTGGTGGGGTAATGATGAAGAAGCAGTAGGAGAGGTGAGGGAAGCATAGATCCATAGAATGGGTGAAGCAAGAGAAGGAATATCATGTTTTAATGCAGTAAAATGATTAATAAAATAGTTTTGACTTCAGAATAGAGTAGCAGAGAACTTCCACATATCAACTAGAAGAGCAAAGCAATCCCTGGATAGCAGCTGTGAAAACTCTGTAAAATGTGACCCTCTCTTTCATCACTAGACCACCGGAAGGTTTTACCCGCTTCATGACCAGGGCATTTCCTGCTATTGGGCACTGCGCTACTCTAACAGGCAATTGAGTGGTCATGCAACACTGTACCCAAATGAAATTTAGATCATAAACAATCATAATTCATTTCTTCATTTTCCAAAAAATTGTGAAAAAAATTACAACAAACTCCATGCCTCTTATGAAATACCTTGAACTGTCTACTTTCCAAAAAAAAAAGGGGGTAATTTGGGGGGCCATTTGTACTTTCCTGACATTTTTTGGCCTCAACAAATGAGATTGGCCATCAGTAGTTTAGGAAGTATCAATTTCCAAATATAATTTACCAAAGAAATAGACAGAATAGATTTTGGCCTATGAAAATATGAATTTATTTATTATGTTTTATGAATTTATTAAATATTTGCAAAATGTTATAACAGAAACAATGAACATTTTTTTTTCATATTTTATATTTATTTAGCATAAAATAAAAAACAAAAAACAAAAAGAGTGCTGAATAAATAGCAACAAAATAAAGCTTTATATGTGTGAAAAAAGAAAAAATATTTAATATGGGTGCAGTGTTGCATGATTGCGCAATTGTCATTCAAAGCGTGAAAGCTGAAAATTGGCATGGGCAGGAAGGGAGTTAAAGTGTTACCCACAACAGTAAAATCAGTATGAATATGCAGTAAAGCATGCTTGTTATACTCACTGTGGAATAAGTAATAATCCGCCCATTGTGTAAAAAGGTCCTCACCTTCTTGCATTGTCTCCAAAACAAGTCTGGAGAAGACAGAGTTACTGGAGTCCGGCTGCACATGCTCAGTTTGGTGTGTATTGTGCAAGAGTTTTTTTTCTTGGGAAGGTGCATGTGATCAGCACAGGGCCAATCAGCAGTGTCCAGACAGAGGGTCAGGGGTTCTGAATCCTGATAGGACAGCCGGTGCAGTGTGAAAACTCCTCCTACAAGCTTTAACCAGGCACTGATAGAAGTCACAAGATTGCTATATACTACTGGTGAGAAAAGGTGTTTAGCGGCTTGTATTTACTATAATAATTGCATTTCTATGTTCTGTGTACTGTGGAAGAGCAGATATAGTGACTGCAGGCTCCTGGGAAGAGCAGATATAGTGAACGCAGGCTCCTGGGAAGAGCAGACATAGTGACTGCAGGCTCCTGGGGAGAGCAGATATAGTGACTGCAGGCTCCTGGGAAGAGCAGATGTAGTGACTGCAGGGTCCTGGGGAGAGCAGATATAGTGACTGCAGGCTCCTGGGGAGAGCAGATATAGTGACTGCAGGATCCTGGGGAGATCAGATATAGTGACTGCAGACTCCTGGGGAGAGCAGATATAGTGACTGCAGGCTCCTGGGGAGAGAAGATATAGTGACTGCAGGCTCCTGGGGAGAGCAGATATAGTGACTGCAGCCTCCTGGGGAGATCAGATATAGTGACTGCAGACTCCTGAGGAGATCAGATATAGTGACTGCAGGCTCCCGGCGAGAGCAGATATAGTGACTGCAGGCTCCTGGGGAGAGCAGATATAGTGAATGCAGGGTCCTGGGGAGAGCAGATATAGTGACTGCAGGCTCCTGGGAAGAGCAGATATAATGACTGAGACTCCTGGGGAGAGCAGATATAGTGACTGCAGGCTCCTGGGGATAGCAGATATAGTGACTGCAGGCTCCTGGGAAGAGCAGATATAGTGACTGCAGGCTCCTGGGGAGAGCAGATATAGTGACTGCAGGCTCCTGGGAAGAGCAGATATAGTGACTGCAGGCTCCTGGGGATAGCAGATATAGTGACTGCAGGCTCCTGGGAAGAGCAGACATAGTGACTGCAGGCTCCTGGGGAGAGCAGATATAGTGACTGCAGGCTCCTGGGAAGAGCAGATATAGTGAACGCAGGCTCCTGGGGGGAGCAGATATAGTGACTGCAGGGTCCTGGGTTTAGTAACACTTAACAAAGCTGAGTTGTTCTCCTGACCTGCCTGTGGTGTGGTGCCTCTGTACCTTGTATAAAATCTAACACAGCAAATGCCATACAAGACTGCAGGTTGGCTGGCCAGGGAAGGGGTAGATGAGGTGTGAGGCCCTTTCTGAACCATGCCAGGCTGGTGAGTAAAGTAATAACTTTCTGTTTTGTGGAATTGTTATATTGATTTGCACCTCTGTGTCCATCTTCTCCTGGAGAATGTGTCTGGTTGATACCTAAAGTGTGAACGTTGAGTAATGTGGAATGAGATAATATTGGCCATGGACGTCGGTGGTCGTCTTCCTCTTGGTGAAGTAACAACCTAGGTATGAGGCTGATATGTAAAGTGATAACTTTGTGTCATATGGAATGATATATTGATATAATATTGCCCTATACAGTAATACCTTGGATTCCGAGCATGATTTGTTCCAGAAGAATGCTTGTAATCCAAAGCACTCGTATATCAAAATGAGTTTCCCCATAGGAAGCAATGGAAACTCGGATGATTCGTTCCACAACCACTGCTTGTCTCTGCAGTACTGTATGTGGCCAGAGGTGTGGGGGTGCTGGTGACACTCGGGAACTGTTGACGCTTTCGGGGGGCTCCGCACGTTACGCCCGCCCCACCCAGCTGGGAGTATTTCCCAGCGTCTCCCTGTTCTCCACGAAGCGCTGGGAGCCACCAGCACCCCCCTGCACCTCTGGCCACATACGGTATTGCATACACCAGAGGCGTGAATCCTGCTCGTCATGCAAGACAGCGCTCGCAAACCAAGTCAGGACTTAAAAAAATAGCTTGTACTGCAAAACGCTCATAAACCGCGTTACTCGCAGTCCGAGGTTCCACTGTATTTTGGGGTTCCTCTTCTTCTTGGTAAAGTGATGGTAACTTTGAGTAATTTGGAATTTTTATTGTTTAATTGTTTTGCTCATGTGCCTTGCATACACAGGCATGTAGTGCTGTCACAGCCGGTGAGGGCATCACCAGGGCTGGTGCAAAGATTTTTGGCACCCTAGGCGAAACCTCATTTTGCCCCCCCCCCCCTTGACTTCACCCCTGACTCTACCCCTTCTGCCCTGCCCAGCCTGATCAGTGCCCATCAAATACAGCTTCACCTGTGCCCATCAAATACAGCTTCACCTGTGCCCATGAAATACAGATTCACCTGTGCCCATGAAATACAGCTTCACCTGTGCCCATCAAATACAGCCTCACCTGTGCCCATCAAATACAGCCTCACCTGTGCCCATCAAATACAGATTCACCTGTGCCCATCAAATACAGCTTCACCTGTGCCCATCAAATACAGCTTCACCTGTGCCCATCAAATACAGCTTCCCCTGTGCCCATCAAATACAGCTTCACCTGTGCCCATCAAATACAGCTTCACCTGTGCCCATCAAATACATCCTCATGGGGGTGGGGTGGAGGGGGGTATTTGGCAGATCAGTCACTATTTCTATATACATTTGCAGATGGCATGTGATAATACAATCTCAATATCAATGCAGAGCAGCCAGTGACAGATCAACAGTGGCCAGGCGCTCCTAGGCGGCAGTGCGCCCTAGGCGGCCGCCTACTTCACCTACTGGTAGAGCCGGCCCTGGGCATCACTGGCTTGTATTCTAATGCTTTTATCATATTCTCTCTCTTTCCTACCAACATGAACAGCATGGTGTAAGGTGCACAGGAAACAATGATAAATATGAGACACACATCGGCAGTACACAAATGTACACAAAACACCATGGGAGTTGTAGTCCCAAGGATGCAGGAGATGTCACCATGCTGCTCCTCCACCCAAACCAGGAGTTGAGGAATACCACCATGAGAGGAAACTTTAGTAAACCAAATGTAAGGATATAAAATGCTTAAAATAACTTAGAAGGTTAGAAGAATAAAATCTACTGATTTATGGTCTAATAACGGGGAAAAAAAACGAAATCTTTTTTCCATAGCGATCAATCATATTACATTTTTTTTTTCTAGGCAACTGAAACATAATTTGGTTGAATTCAGTTTTTCACATTTTCTTTTCTCCAGTTTGTGTAAATAAAGTTGTAAAGGTTTCTCTGTTGGGTTTATAAGGATTAGATGTTTGTTAAGGCGACAAGAGTATTCTCCCAGTCACAGGGTGCCAACCAGGTAATGTTGGACAACAAGAGGTTGATGGAAAAGGTGGTTAAGAAGCAACGGGGGTGCAAGTTGATAATGAACACCTGTGAGACCTGAAAGGAGATTGGAGACTTTTCCGGAGGAAAGATGTAGTCAGCAGACCTAAATATCTCAGTGTTATCCAAACCCGGCTAAAGGCAGCCATGATATGTCACATGTGCAGAGTAGGTGCACTCAACTTAAATGTGTTATGTGATCTGTGGGCATGATTGGGTCTTCAGAGGTTGTTCTCCATCAGTTGGGGTGCCACCGGTGACACCCAGATATAGAACTATGGTGTAGAAGAAAGAGAGCAGGTTTCTTTGTTGGGTTTATAAGGATTAGATGTTTGTTAAGGCAACAAAAGAGTATTCTCCCAGTCACAGGGTGCCAACAGGTAATGTTGGACAACAAGAGGTTGATGGAGAAGGTGGTTGAGAAGCAATGAGGGTGCAAGTTGGTAATGAACAACCGTGAGACCTGAAAGGAGATTGGAGACATTTCCAGAGGAAAGATTTATTCACCAGACCTAAATATCTCAGTGTTATCCCGACTCGGCTAAAGGCAGCCATGATATGTCACATGTGTAGAGTAGGTGCACTCAACCTAAATGTGTGATATGATCTGAGGACACAGATTGGGTCTTCAGAGGTTGTTCTCCATCAGTTGGGGTACCACCATGGATACCCAGATATAGCACTAAGGTATAAGAAGAATGAGAGCGCCACAACAGTTTGAAATGTTGAATACAAATGTTTATTTGATATAGAAAATCCAACACATTTCAGGGGCTCAACAATCCCCCCTTCATCCAAGCGTATGGATTGGGAATAGGTGCATTGGCATTGTGGACAACGGTTGTATAAAGGAGATAAATAACATCAAGGTGAGCAATCAGTTGCCCAGCTAACAGACATTTCTTTTTTTTTTTTTTTTTTTTTTTTTATATATATTTTTTATTGGGTTGATCAAGCAAATACAACTTAAACTGAAAGACATTGCAAGAATATACAGATATAATCCTGAGTGGGGAAGGGGGGGAGAGGTATGAGGAGGTAGGGGGGGATAGGTAGGGGATGCACCGGGGAGAGGTACCCCAGAGTAGGGAGGGAGGATGGAGGAAAGGAGGGAGGGAGGGAGGGGGGGAGGAGAGAAGAGGAGGGGGGGAGGGGAGGAGGGGGGGGGGGTGGAGGACAGGGGTGCCGCCAGCAAGGTAATACACAAATTCGTCAAAAAACAGTGTATATAACATAAACAGAGTACATAACATAAGTGTGGGGGGGATACCCAGAGACCAGTATGGTGAATCAAGCTCGAATTTTTGTCCATAGAGGGTTCCCACCCCCGCGTGGATCCCTAGGCAGGAGGGCGAGCAGTAATTTGGGGGTGGCGAGATTGGAAGAGTTCGCCTAGGGGAGCTTTCTATGACTTAAGTTGGATGCGAGGGGGTAGGACCCTGCTACGAGTTATGAGCTGGTTATGCTACCGAAGCGTAGTGATAAAAGAAGGGTGTGAGTTTTGAGTCCTGGTGTTAAGATCAAGTGAGTGTTGAAACGTCCTTTTCAGGGGGGGAAGCAAAGGGGGGATCCTCCAGAAGAACTTTGTGGGCAGGGTCTAGTGGCAGTGTGTCTTCTTGTAGCATTTTCCTGAAAAGGTCCCATTTATTGTTGAGGGTAACATGGCTGGTCGGGAACAGGGTGATATTCAAGGTGTCTTTCTGCATGAGACTGATTAGGTCCCTTTTAACCAATTCCAAAGTGGGGGGTGTAGAGGAAATCCATTGTTTGAGTATGGCTCTCCTGGTTGCCATAAAGCACGTGGTAATCCAGGCTCTGTGTGCCTTCAGTATCTGGCTCTTAGTATTCCTATGTGGTGCGTGGGCATCCTTCGCAAGACCAAAGAGCAGCAACATTGGGTCGTCAGAGGGCGGGAGGCCCGTGACTCGATGTACTAGGGCTTGAGAACTATTCCACAAGGATTTTATAAAAGGGCAGTCCCAAAATCTGTGTTTTAGGGTGGGTTTGTGCAGATCACACCAAGGGCAGGAGTAGGGTTTCGGCAAGGTAGGTGCAGTGGAGAATGGAGCGTAGGCTCTGTGCAGGATTTTTAGCTGTTGCTCTCTCCAAGACTCATTGGTGATATGTTTCCTGATAGAAATGTACCCCAGTAGAGGGGTATTGTCACCACTCAGGAGGTTGAAGTCCTTTGCCCAGGCCGAACCTGGACTGGGGTGAAGTGAGTCATTTATACTTTGGGAGAGGGCTTTGTAGACATCTGAGATCTTATAATGGCCCCTTTCAAGCAGGTCTTCAATGAAGGAATGTTTGAATCTAATGTGTTTCTCTGGGTGTAGAGATATGGCAAAGCTTATAGCTTGTTGGACATGGATAAAGTGATGCGGGGGAATGTTGTATTTGGTTCTCAGGACCTCAAAGGGGTGAGCCTTTCCAGTGCCTTGGTCAAATAATTGTGCCCATTCAGTAAGTCCATGGGAAGCCCAGGTGGAGAAAGCCGCATATTGTTTATGCAAATTGAAGAGGGGGTGTCCCATGATGGGGAGGTGCGGAGATATAGAGTGTGGGAGATGAAGAGCCTTTCTGGCTTCTCGCCAGGCTATGACCGTGTCTCTTATCAGCAGGTTCTGCCTTAGGTGGGGAGGGAGAGAGTTGAATTTACAGTGTAGAACAGCGGCTAGTCCCGCTGGGCTTACCATTTGCGACTCCAGTTCATAGTTTGAGTAGTTGGACCTGCCCGCCAGCCAATCCAGCGTTATCCTAAGGAGGCAAGCTAGGTTGTACCTTCTGATGTTTGGGAGGTTAATACCTCCAAGCAAAGTGGATTGTTGGAGTTTCGTCAAAGAGATGCGAGCTCTCCGTCCTTTCCAGAGAAAAGCTGAGAGAGATTTTTGTAGATTTTGAACATCCTTGTGTTTTAATAACAAAGGGATGGTCTGGAGGGGGTACAGAAGTTTGGGGAAGCTCATCATTTTGAAGAGGTGACATCTACCCAGCAACAAGAGGGGAAGGGACGACCAGTGTGACAGTTCGTTCCCAATTTTTGAGAGTAGGGGGGGGTAGTTCAATTGATACACTGAGGATGGAGTTTTACCAATTTTGATTCCTAAATATGTTATGTGGTTTTTGGCTATCCGAAAAGCGGACTGTGTAGCCCAGTGGGGGGTTCTAGATTGGAAGAGTGGCAGTACCTCACTTTTCCCAAAGTTGATCCTGAGACCCGCGCAGTTCCTGAACTGTGTAAAAATATCTTGAATAAGGGGAATGTCTGTTTGGGGGGAAGAGGAAAAAATGAGAATATCGTCCGCGAATAGCGCGGATCGTATCTCTTGGTCTCCTATCATCACCCCATGTAGATTGGAATTGAACAAGATATAAAGCGACAAGGGCTCAATGGCCAGGTTGAAAAGGAGGGGAGAGAGGGGGCACCCCTGGCGCGTGCCCTTGTGGAGTATGATTTTGTTTGAAACTAAGCCCGCAGCCACTACATTTGCGTAAGGCGCTTTATACATGGCGGAAATTAGGTGGGCGAATGGGCCCGTTATGCCTATCCTCTGTAGGACCAGACCCAGCCAGCGGAAACTGATACTGTCAAATGCTTTTTCCGCATCAAGGGAGACAATAACAGAGTCCCTGGCTGTGCCCGTCCTGGCCGCCTCCAGTACAGCCAAGACTTTGCGGATGTTGGAAGCTGCTGATCTTCCCACCGTGAATCCTGCCTGGGCAGGGTGGAGCAGAGCGGGCATGAGACTTGCTAGCCTTTTGGCCATTACCTTAGATAGAAGTTTAGAATCAAGGTTAAGTAGGGAGATAGGTCTGTAGGAACCCGGGTTCAAGGGGTCTTTATCTTTTTTGGGAATTAGCTTTATATATGCTTGGAATGCCGTGGGCAAATACGGGCCTCCATCTAGGATGCTCTGATAGAGGGAAACCAACGTGGGCGAGATGAGATCCTTAGTGATTTTGTAGAATTCAGACGTGAACCCGTCGGGGCCGGGGGCTTTGTTAGGGGCAAGCAATGAGATCGCTTGAATGACCTCTGAAGTTGTTATGGGAGCGTTAAGGGCCGCCAAGTCTGCAGGATCAACTGAGGGAAGATCAATCTTATCTAAAAAAGAGGTTGCCATCGAAACATCTATGGGATCATCACTGTAGAGGTTAGAATAAAAGTCCTCTAGTACAGAGATAACATCCTTAGAGTCTGTGGCGGTTGAGCCGTCTGAGCGCTTTAGTGCAGTTATGTGAGTGGGGGTGTTGGGGCCCCTACAGAGCTGGGCTAAAAGTTTACCCGGTTTATTACCGAATTTGTGGTGTTGGAGTTGGGAACATGAATAATAGTAGAGTTTGCGCGTTCCGGCCCATTTGTCAAAGGTAGATTTTGCTTCTATCCATTTTTCTCTATTGGTGGGGGAGTTGAGTTTATTAAGTGCGATTTGAGCCTCTCGAAGTGCAGCACTGGCCCTCTCGTAATGCTGGGTAGATTTTTTCTTATGTGTTGCTGTGAATGCTAAGATTTTACCCCGTAATACTGCTTTAGCAGTTTCCCAAAATAATGTAGGGTTCCCCTCGTGATCTGAGTTCGTTTCTTGGAACTCTGCCCAGGATTTATGAATCACCTCTAATAATTCAGTATTGCCTGCTAGATGCGTAGGGAAGCGCCACAGTTTGGGTGAGTTGGGCGTCTCTGTGATTGCCAGCTGGAGGGCAATTGGGGCATGATCAGAGATGGCCATATCTAGAATTTCTGGGTTCAAAGCTAAAGGAAGCATGAGTGGGTTACAAAACATATAATCAATTTGCGATAAGCTCTGGTGCGGGGAAGAGAAGAAAGTAAATTCCCTCTCTATTGGGTTATGTAGCCTCCAAACATCAGAGAGTTGAGTGGCTTCTGCAAATTGAGCAAGAGATGATGTAGAACCAGGGGGTTCTTGTTTTGAGGTGAGGGTCGGGCCCTGTCTTCCTGGATGGACATGACTGAGTTGAAGTCTCCCCCTACCACCAAGGGCAGATGAAGAAATGTTGCTAGCTTGGCCGTCAGGTCTTGAAAAAAAGTCTTAGAGGGAGAGTTCGGGGCGTATATGTCGCCCAGAACTATCTCTCTGTTAAAGAGTTTGAGCCGAAGGAGGGATATGCGTCCTTCGCCATCCTGCACCTCCGAGAGGATTTGGGCTGGTACATTTTTATGTATTAAGACTATAACACCTGTTTTGCCATTAGTGGCAGGTGATCCGAATATTTTACCCACCCAGAGCCTCTTGAGACGCCAGAAGTCCTTAAGGGACAAATGGGTCTCCTGGAGCAAGGCAATGTCCGCGCGCAAGCGCCTAAGGTGTTTAAGCACTGCCATTCTTTTGTGTGGAGACCTAAGCCCCTTCACGTTCCAGGATATAACTTTTAAGTTATGTCCGGTTGAAATGTTAGCCTAATAAGCGCAAGATTTTTAATAGAGCGTGTGGAGTAAATTATCACCAGGAAGCTCAAAAAATACAGATGCGTGGGCATGGGAACAAGGTCTCTAGGAGTAAGGGATAGGGGTAGAGGCTGGAAGAGGGTGGCGGGCTTGTCCTCCCAATAGATGCAAGGCATTAACAACAGTAGAAAATAAACATCAGTATCATACCGAAAATTAGGTAGTGGACTTCTCTTTTTTCCATATGACATACCGTCACCATCCAGATAGCATTACCGGAGTCCCACGAGCCTCAGGTCTGCGAGCTATGGTCTTAGTGATGCCTCCTGGGGGCGTGGAGATGGTCTGGCAGATAGGCGTAGGATGAGGATCACCTGCTTCTTTTTGAGGAGCTCCGATAAGGCTATGTGGGAAAAGGAGTCTAGGTAAACAATATAGACATAAAGGCAGAGAAAAACAAAAAGAAAAGAAAAAAAAAAGAAAACCATATGATATTAGACAGAATCACATTTGGAATTGCAAGTAGATATTTTGAGGAGAAATAACAAGGGTGCAACTGGTTAGAAGGCCTAGTTTGGGCACTAGGGGCAGTAACAAACCGTTGGTGCAGACCGGAGATGTCCATGTCTATTAGAACATTGTCCTAGACAATGGCTGGCCCTGAGTCTAGGGCGGAGGGTACTGCTTGTCCTTGTTGGAGTATCGGGGCCTTTTAGGAGAGTCCTTGCGCGGGCTACGGAGATCTCTGCTCCCTGGAGATGGGGGGAGGGTGCCCCCTTGTTGGGTTTCCATGGGGATTTGAAGTTGGGAGAGCAGGTAATTTTCAGCCTCAGTAGGGAGGGTGAAGGACTTTACTTCCCCTGATTAATCGGTAAGGCGTAGTGTAGCTGGGTATGCTAAGGTGAATTTGACGCCTTTTTGGAAGAGGGCAGAGCAAATAGGCTGAAAAGCTTTGCGGCGTTTCGACACCTCTTGCGAGTAGTCCGCGAATATTAGAATTTTGTGCCCCTCAAATTGTAATGACTTAGCGTTTCTGAATGATTTCAGGATCGCCACTCTATCAGCATAGTTTAAAAACCTTGCTATCCCTGGCCGGGGAGAGCGGCGATCATTTGAGGGAAGTCCCAGGCGGTGCGCCCTTTCAATAACACAGGGCCCTGTGATGCCCAAGGCTAGAGGGATGCGGGTAGTGCAAATGTCTATCAGGGCATTGTTGTTGTAAGTTTCCGGGAGCCCAATGAATCTGAGGTTGTTCCTCCTTGTGCGATTTTCGAGATCGTCGAGTTTGTCTAAAAGGTATTGCTGAGTATGTAGAAGCCTTTGTTCTGTGTGCTGTGAGGACTGTAACTCGTCCTCTATTTCAGAGGTGCGGGACTCCAATTCCCCCAGTCTCTTTGTATGTTCACTCAGCTGCTTTGTGAGGTGCTCCATGCCTGCCTGCACAGCTCTCTCCACGGCTTCTGAGATCGTGGGAGAGAGCAGTGCCGCCACTGATTGTGCGATCCGTGTGAGCTGTGCCTCAGAAACATCCCAGGGAGGGGCAGACACGGCGGCTGGGGATGTTGTGTGCACGGCTGGGGATTGACCGTCCGCCATATTGGCCGCGTGTGTGCCCGCTCCCGCTGTGTCGGCTCTAGCTGTGGTGCAGGCGGGTGTTCCGCCATGTAGGACGAATCTGTCCATGCTAGCCTTACCCGGGATGCGGTGGCTCGATAGTATGCCGTGGTGGAGTCGCTCTTTGCGGATTTGTAGCCGGTTATGTGGGGCTGTGGACCGGAGCTGCTTCTTCTCACTCCCTAGTCATATGGCGCCGGAACCGGAAGTTACAGACATTTCTTAAGAGTTATTTTTAGCCATCTCAGTTAATTGTTTAAAAAAAAAGCTGGATATCTTTCAGAACTCACAGAATATACCTGGCTATTAATATTTATAAGCAATTACACCATAGACTGCCGATCCAAGGAAAGTTTTATTGACTTAGAGGATCAAGGAGAATTTTTCACTGTTGCCAAACTGGACCATGCTTTCTAAGGATTTTTTGCCTTCCTCTTAATCAGTGGTGGGTTTGGTGCCCTGTATTTACAGGTTTTTACATTCCTTTAAATCATTTTTTCTATTTTTTTTCACCTTTGGTGTAATTCCTCCCCTTCCCTAGCCCCCTCAACACATAGATCTGGTTCCCCACCTCCAGAATATCCCCAGCAGGTCCTCTTAATGGCCTCCTGTGTTGCCCGCAGCCCGTTCAGTAGGAACCTAGTGATGGGTTGCCTCTGCCTCCTTACTAACTTCCCATGAACTAGAATGGGACGTACTCATCCAACAAGAGCAGCATCCATATTTAGTTATAAAACAGAGCAAGTTGAATGGGACTTTGAATTGGGACAACCAACTCATCAAGAGGAGAACAAATTATAAAAACAATCAAAGTTTATTTGTACACATTAAAAATGGTAAGACAACGCATATAATCAAAGCAACATGAGACATAAGTGCACAAGGGAACAGGAAGAGTGTGTCCCCATGATAAGACGATAGCAAGTGACAAATGTAATGACAAAATGGTGAAATGGTTAAAAGACCACTGGTCTGCTCCACAAAGGGGGTAGAACAAGACCCACTGCGTTTCGATGTAACAGAATGAGATATCTTCCTCAGGGGTAGGTGGTCGGTAATTAAAAGCAATAATCCGGGACCGGATTTTTCATACTTATAATCTGTTAATGAAGGGACATCCACTCCAGAAAATATTTCAGATGTCAGAATAAACGATATGGAAAACAGACAAAAATTGGCCAAACCCGATTAGTTACCAAAAACGGTAACAAGAGGAGTTCCCAGAAGGGGGACGGCCAAGGTTAGTGTGATGACACATATAGATCTGGCAGGAAATAATCCCCAAAAAAGGGGAATTCCAATAATAGAGACCAAAAGTATGTAGTGGCGGTGAGAGAGTTGAGGTGCCGATGTTTTACATCTAGTCACCCCCAAAAGGGGGCACCCGAAAGGGTTATTGTGAGACACACCGCCCTTAAAAGATCAGCAACCCGATATCTTCAAAGTACTCTAGCAAAAAGCCGCATGCGATCCTGGGTGAATGATTCACCCGGGATCGTTCGTGGTGGTGTCTTCTAGGACAGGTGCTGATGCGGCTTTTTGCTGGAGTACTTTGAAGATATCGGGTTGCTGATCTTTTAAGGGCGGTGTGTCTCGCAATAGCCCTTTCGGGTGCCCCCTTTTGGGGGTGACTAGATGCAAAACATCGGCACCTCAACTCTCTCACCGCCACTACATACTTTTGGTCTCTATTATTGGAATTCCCCTTTTTTGGGGATTATTTCCTGCCAGATCTATATGTGTCATCACACTAACCTTGGCCGTCCCCCTTCTGGGAACTCCTCTTGTTACCGTTTTTGGTAACTAATCGGGTTTGGCCAATTTTTGTCTGTTTTCCATATCGTTTATCCTGACATCTGAAATATTTTCTGGAGTGGATGTCCCTTCATTACCAGATTATAAGTATGAAAAATCCGGTCCCAGATTATTGCTTTTAATTACCGACCACCTACCCCTGAGGAAGATATCTAATTCTGTTACATCGAAACGCGTTGGGTATTGCTCTACCCCCTTTGTGGGGCAGACCAGTGGTCTTTTAACCATTTCACCATTTTATCATTACATTTGTCACTTGCTATCGTCTTATCATGGGGACACACTCTTCCTGTTCCCTTGTGCACTTATGTCTCATGTTGCTTTTATCATATGCGTTGTCTTACCATTTTTAATGTGTACAAATAAACTTTGATTGTTTTTATAATTTGTTCTCCTCTTGATGAGTTGGTTGTCCCAATTTAAAGTCCCATTCAGGGGGTTCTTGCTCTGTTTTCCAAACACGAGGGATGGGGTCAGCCTAAATTTCATTAGGGTTACTTTGATAATCCGCCCAAGGAATTCCCCTCTTTTGTCATATTTAGTTATAAAGTAGAAATGAGTTTATTGAGCTCATTACCCTGTGTGGGGCAAAACTCTAACTACTCAGCTAAATGTATATTTCTTGTGGGAAAGACCAAAAAAAAAAGTTAGTCATTATTGAGGATTGTAGAGTATCTGATTAGTTAGAAAGATACTTTATTGACAACATTTGTAAATATTAACCACTTGAGCTCCGGAAGATTTACCCCGCTTCCTGACCAGGCCATTTTTTTAAGGGCACTGCATTGCTTTAACTGCTTACTTTGCAGGAACACAGAATTCATGCCTCCCTTACTGACAGAACAACAATCTGCCTGTGCACTGGGTGACTAGTGGGAAAAGCCAGTGATGAACAATAAATACTGTATATACTCGAGTATAAGCCGACCCGAATATAAGCCGAGGCACCTCATTTTACCATAAAAAACTGGGAAAAGTTATTGACCCGAGTATAAGCCTAGGGTGGGAAATGCAGCAGCCAGAACACAGGGACAGGGAGCCAGAACACAGGGACAGGGAGCCATTACACAGGTATTGTAGCCAGAACACAGGGACTCAGCCATTACACAGGGATTGTAGCCAGAACACAGGGACTCAGCCATTACACAGGGATTGTAGCCAGAACACAGGGATTGTAGCCAGAACACAGGGACTTCGCCATTACACAGGGACTTCGCCATTACACAGGGATTGTAGCCAGAACACAGGGATTGTAGCCAGAACACAGGGATTGTAGCCAGAACACAGGGATTGTAGCCAGAACACAGGGATTGTAGACATTAAACAGGGATTGTAGCCAGAACACAGGGATTGTAGCCATTACACAGGGATTGTAGCCAGAACACAGGGATTGTAGACATTAAACAGGGATTGTAGCCAGAACACAGGGACTTCGCCATTACACAGGGATCGTAGCCAGAACACAGGGATTGTAGCCAGAACACAGGGATTGTAGACATTAAACAGGGATTGTAGCCAGAGCACAGGGACTTCGCCATTACACAGGGATCGTAGCCAGAGCACAGGGACTTCGCCATTACACAGGGATTGTAGCCAGAACACAGGGATTGTAGCCATTACACAGGGATTGTAGCCAGAACACAGGTATTGTAGCCAGAACACAGGGACTCAGCCATTACACAGGGATTGTAGCCAGAACACAGGTATTGTAGCCATTACCACCTGCCCAACACCTACCCTGGTTGGTACTGGCAGGTGGCACTGATTGGCACTGGATGGTACTGGCTGGCACTGACAGAAGAGATGAATAAGGTAGATTCACAATGCACAGAGTGTGCTGCTTCTAAGAGCCGCTCTGTGCATGAAACTGTGACCTAATTACAATGGAATGCAGAGAATGCAGAGAGAGAGAGCCGCAGATCTTCACTGAGATCGGAGGTGGGCGGGACTGAACAGCTAACACCCGCAGGTCCCGCCCACCTCCCGACATCAAGTTGAAAATCTGACAGCTCTCTCTCTGCATTCTCTGCATTCCAATGTAATTAGGTCACAGTTTCATGCACAGAGCGGCTCTTAGAAGCAGTGCGCTCTGTGCAATGTGAATCTACTCATCTCTTCAGACCACCCACAGACTCGAGTATAAGCCAAGGGGGGCCTTTTTCAGCATAACAAAAACTTGGCTTATACCCGAGTATATACTGTAGGTCACCACAATGTAATCTTCATAAGGTTTTGAAGCCCACTACAACTTTTTACTGGTTGGGCTGCAGAAAACACAGGAGGCCACAGCTATCTGAGGAGGTAAGTACGGACCTGCTGCAGGAAGAACCCAGATCTATACATTGAGGAGGCTAGGGTAGGGGCTGAGGATTTTTCTTTTTTAATGTGTACATGGATTTTAGAGTTTATCTAAAACTAAAACTTGCATGGAGTAGGAAATGCTTAATACATCTGAGAGCTTTTTTTTTTTCATTTGTGTCCCTTTTAAGAGCTTTATCGTCACTTTCTCTTCTATACACACAACATGAAATTAGAGCAAATGTCTCCAAAGTGAAGTACACCCCCTCTTAGAGAGTTGTCACCAGAACAGGTGTCCCCATTGGAAGGTTTCCCCTCTATTCCTGCTCTGCTCACAACTCCAAATTTTGGATTTTCTCATCACTTTCAGCCCCAGTGACAATGATGACCAGGACAAACCTTGGGGAACATAGAGAGCAATTAAAACTTGACATGGGATATAATCCTTCCACACTCCATCCAAAACTATATGCTTTGCTTAGAAAAACTTGATCTCTATCACACTGATTTCTATAAAACAAACATGTTATAGTTATTTTTTAAACATTCAAGGTAAGGATCCTCCACATTTTAAGTCTCGGTGTTCCTCCAGCTTCTGGTCCAGAATCTTCTCAGAATGATCCTTCTCAGCTTGTGGCTGGCCTGGAAGATGACGGCGGCCTCAACCGATGGAGATAATAATCGTAAGTTCCAGCCGACTATTCCCAGTGAGGAATTTGGAAGAAACAAAAGCACCCGAGTCATGCAGAAGAATGTGAACATGAGAAGTAAGAAGAAGATTGTCCTCAGTGCGGTGACATGAGCCTGAAGATTTGGACGTGTTGACCCAGAGTCGTTATTCTTCACCCTCCAGACGTGTCTGAGCAGAAAGGAGAAAGTGAGGACCAGGCAGAGAAGACTAAGGCAGAATGGTAGAATGCAGCCTAGGGTGTTTGCAGGCACAAAATAGGAAAGACTGACATAGAGCCTGGTAACAGAGTCTTCTGTACTGTTCTCAGAATACTGGACAGGACTTTCTCCATACACAGTCCAGAAGCCTGGGACAGTCACTATGAACATCCCAAGTGCTGTCAGGAAGAGAACTTTACTCAGGAAATTTGACACAATTCTCTTTATCCAGATGAAGAACCCATAGCTGAGATTGGTGATGTTGGTACAGTAATGAGCCGAGAGCCAGAAGGTCAACCAGAAGCTGTAATATGTCAGGAAGTAAAGTAATGTAAAGACAAACGCATTTACTTGTATAATTGTTACTATTGCAGGAGACAAGACATAGAGCGTTGCCTGTAGACTCATGACACACTGGAGGAAAATATTCACAATTCCCTTAGCCAGAAAGATCACATCGGTGGAACTCAACTTCCCTTTCTTTCTGATGATGTCCAGGTTACCAATCACAATACAAGTGTTAGAAGGGATTGCCAAGCCGAGTCCCAAGGCTGAGGAGACTAAAATAGAGAAATGCGGAGCCAACATGTTGAGGTTTGGTGTGATCTCCGGACAGAGATGAAGGGACGCGTCCAGTGATAGCAGACAGAATGATAGATTTAGAGTTGGAATTATGGAAAAAGCCTTCAGAGATCCGTCTCATGATTGACTTTGCATATACTATACGTGATAGATTTACATTTGGTGTCAACATCTGAAGCACGGAGCAAGCTGTGTAAACAATTTTTGAATAATTTCCATTACACCGATGTACTTAACCACTTCAGGACTGGAGACTGTTTGTCTCTTTTTGACTGTTATATTCACCCAGCACCGTGACCACTGATTTCCGGATTCTGAAGGCCAAAACAAAACCCAATATTCCAGTTTCCAGACCAAATTCAGTTCTGAAGTGCAGATTGTATCCTGTGTAGAGTTGAGCGAACCCGGACTGTAAAGTTCGGGTCCGTACCGAACTTTGGGGTGTCCGGGACCCCGAACCCGGACTTTTCAAAAAAAGTCCGGGTTTGGGTCCGGGGTTCTGGTAATTTTACGAAAAGTTCTGAAAATTGCTGTAAAAAAGTCCAGGAAGGTCCTAGAGGTCTGCAAAAGGAAGGAAAATGGGGGTAAGGGTGGCACAAGTGCCCTACAAAGAAATGGGGACAGGGAAATAACTAAAAGCATTTTTTAAAAAATAAAAACATAAAAAAAGCAAAAATGGAGGTGGATGTGGACCATCTTCAAACTGGGTCTGAAAAGTACTAATTAACGGTAGAAGCCATATAACTGTTCTAAAATCATCTTCAAACTGTGTCAAAAAAGTATAACTAAGCAGGAAGAACCCATATCACTGTTCTGCAAACATCTGGAAACTGTGTGTGTCACTTTAAATAAAACCGGGACTAACTGAACTACTGTTCTGCAAACATCTGGAAACTCTGTGTGACACTTTAACAAAAACCGCAGAGCGAAACCATATCCCTGTTCTTCTCTATGCTGTAGTTTCACACACAGTTTCCAGATGTTGGCAGAACAGTAGTTCAGTTAGTCTCGGTTTTATTTAAAGTGACACACACAGTTTCCAGATGTGTGCAGAACAGTAGTTCAGTTAGTCCCGGTTTTATTTAAAGTGACACACACAGTTTCCAGATGTTTGCAGAACAGTGATATGGGTTCTCCCGGCTTATTTATACTTTTTGACACAGTTTGAAGATGATTTTAGAACAGTTATATGGCTTCTACCGTTAATTAATACTTTTCAGACCCAGTTTGAAGAGGGTCCACATCCACCTCCATTTTTGCTTTTTTTTATGTTTTTATTTTTTTAAAAATGCTTTTAGTTATTTCCCTGTCCCCATTTCTTTGTAGGGCACTTGTCCCACCCTTACCCGCATTTCCTTCCTTTTGCAGACCTCTAGGACTTTCCAGGACTATTTTACAGCCATTTCTGTGCCTAAAAGTTCGGGTCCCCATTGATTTCAATGGGGTTCGGGGTCCGGGACAAAGTTCGGGTTCTGTCCGGACCCGAACCTGGACTTTGTCCCGAAGTTCGGCCGAACCAGCAGAACCCGGACTTATAGAAGTTCGCTCAACTCTAATCCTGTGCCTTCTCCCTCTTATTTCTACACTGATACTATGTTTCTGGAGTGAAGCATGGTGATATTATCTATACATTACATTTTTTGTATGCTTTTATGTTTTTTAATTTAACTACATATAGCAGAGCATGGCAAAAATGTTAACACACAAATAAAATGTTTACATTAGGGGTTATTAAGGGTTATATAGAAATATACAGGTATATATTTTTTAAATCTATTAACAGATTTGCTGCAGTCCAATCCAGAGTTATGCAAGGACACAGGGGGTGACAGATGAGGGTACAAGGATACAGGGGATGACAAATGAGGGTACAAGGATGCAGGGGGTGACAGATGAGGGTACAAGGATACAGGGGATGACAGATGAGGGTACAAGGATGCAGGGGGTGACAGATGAGGGTACAAGGATACAGGGGATGACAGATGAGGGTACAAGGATGCAGGGGGTGACAGATCAGGGTACAAGGACACAGGGGATGACAGATCAGGGTACAAGGATACAGGGGGTGACAGATCAGGGTACAAGGACACAGGGGGTGACAGATCAGGGTACAAGGACACAGGGGGTGACAGATCAGGGTACAAGGACACAGGGGGTGACAGATCAGGGTACAAGGACACAGGGGGTGACAGATCAGGGTACAAGTTCACAGGGGATGACAGATCAGGGTACAAGGACCCAGGGGGTGACAGATCAGGGTACAAGGACACAGGAGATCACAGATCAGGGTACAAGGACACAGGGGGTGACAGATCAGGGTACACAGACACAGGGGACCACAGATCAGGGTACAAGGATACAGGGGGCGACAGATCAGGGTACAAGAACACAGGGGATGACAGATCAGGGTACAAGGACACGGGGGGTGACAGATCAGGGTACAAGGACACAGGGAATGACAGATCAGGGTACAAGGACACAGGGGGTGACAGATCAGGGTACAAGGACACAGGGGATCACAGATCAGGGTACAAGGACACAGGGGATCACAGATCAGGGTACAAGGACACAGGGGGTGACAGATCAGGGTACATGACACAGGGGACCACAGATCAGGGTACAAGAATACAGGGGATCACAGATCAGGGTACAAGGATACAGGGGGCGACAGATCAGGATACAAGGACACAGTGGATGACAGATCAGGGTACAAGGACACAGGGGATGACAGATCAGGGTACAAGGACACAGGGGGTGACAGATCAGGGTACAAGGACACAGGGGACCACAGATCAGGGTACAAGGACACAGGGGACCACAGATCAGGGTAAAAGGACACATGGGATCACAGATCAGGGTACAAGGACACGGGGGTTTGCAGATCAGGGTACAAGGACACGGGAGATCAAAGACTGAGGCAAAATGACATAGGACACAGGGGATGACAGATCAGGGTACAAAAACTAGGGATGGGCGAACAGTTCGGCCCAAGCATGAGTTCACACCAAACATTGGTTGTTCGCCAAACAACCGAATTATCAGGGCGCTTGACCGTTTGTTCGGCCTGCCGAATGACCACAATGCACTGCGCAGCCGCACAGTGCATTGAAAGCCCTAATTGGCTGAAGCAATGTAAACTTCACCTTATCAGGGCACAGAGCACTGTCAGAGCCATGATTGGATGCTACCATGATGACTGTATCCAATGATGGCTCATTGCTCTTAATCCCGCCCCACACTATAAAAGTATTCTTTCAATAGCGCCCATTTTCAGTGTGATACTGGCATAGAGAGTTAGAACAGGGCTCTGTTCAATGCTACTCGAGAGTTAATGTGCAATTGGGATTCTATTGTCAGTGAAGAATATTAGTTTAGTGTGAATATAGGGATAGTCAGTGTATAGTGACCACCATTTATCTTTACATTAGCATGTATCTAGGGACAGTTCAGTCAGTGTGAGTGTAGTGACCACCATTTAGCCTTACATTAGCATGTATCTAGGGACAGTTCAGTCAGTGTGAGTGTAGTGACCGTTTAACACCGTATATTTCATTGTGTTACTGCAAGTTTAACGCCATATAGTTCTGTGCGTTACTGCTAGTTTATTGCCATATAGTTCTGTGCATTACTGCAAGTAACTTCATACATTTCATTGCTTTATTGCAAGTTTAATTCCATATAGTTCTGTGCATTACTGCAAGTTTAACGCGATATATTTCATTGCGTTACTGTTAGCTTAATGCCACATAGTTTTATGCGTTACTTCAAGTTTAACACCATATATTGAATTGCGTTACTGCAAGTTTAACGCCATATAGTTCTGTGCGTTACTGAAAGTTTAACGCCATATAGTTCTGTGCCTTACTGCAAGTTTAATGCCATATAGTTCTGTGCATTTCTGAAAGTTTAATGCCATATAGTTCTGTGTGTTACTGCAAGTTTAATGCCATATATTTCATTGCGTTACTAATAGTTTAACACCATATAGTTCTGTGCGTTACTAATAGTTTAACGTCATATAGTTCTGTGCATTACTGCAAGTTTAACTCCATACATTTCATTGCGTTACTGCAAGTTTAACTCCATACATTTCATTGCGTTACTGCAAGTTTAACGCCATATATTTTATTGCGTTAGTGCATGTTTAACGCCATATAGTTCTCTGTGTTACTACAAATTTAACGCCATATAGTTCTGTGCGTTACTGCTAGTTTAACACCATATAGTTCTGTGTGTTACTGCAAGTTTAGCGCTATAGGTTCTGTGCGTTCCTGCAAGTTTAACTGGGTCACACACACTGGGGAGACAGGTGGTCTCCAGGGCCGTAAGATTGCAGGAGGCAGTCTTTGGATCCCCATCTGCAAGGAGGCATGTGTGTCACGCCACAGCAGATTGCTTACAAGCTAGGAGGGCTACTGATCATTATAGCCAGAAGGGATACTGATTGTTTACTAGCCAGGAGGGCTACTGATCATTATAGCCAGGAGGGTTACTGATCGCTTATGAGCCAGGAGGGCTACTGATCGCTTATGAGCCAGGAGGGCCGTTGATTGCTTGTGAGCCAGGAGGGCTACTGATCATTTATGAGCCAGGAGGCTGAGTCTATGATTTCTGAATGTTTATGGTGACAACCCCCTGTGAAGGAAACCCTTTTGATCTTTGTTTTGAACTTTATTTTAAAATTAAACATGGGCTACCATGCCCTCAAACAGAGATCCTGGCTGTCACAGACTCACTGAAAATGCACCTACCATGAGAGCTAAGCACCCCCCCATGCCACATGTGGTGGAGGTATTGCGTCAGGCACAAGACGGTAAAATCCGCGTCCCTGCTCCACAGTGAGTTTGTGTCATGTTGGCTGTATGCGGAAGTGCAGCCAGGGAAACAGCCTTTTTGGAGGAGTGCTTTTTGGATGCAAGGATCCAGGTGAGGAGAAACGGCAAGTGAAAAGGAACCAGTCTTAAAAAGACAGGGTTCAATTTTGTTTTGGCTGGACTGCACAAAAGTGTTGTGGACTGACTGAGGATGAAGCAAGAGTGTGAGCCCGCAGGGGAGTATTGCAGACTATTTTTTGCTTCACTCAAAGGGGAAGTGCATGCTGTTGCTCCTAGGAACGCTGGTGCAAGGAGACCAGCTATGAAGGTGCAAAGCCCTGACAAGACATGGAGCCAAGAGCGATGTTTGCGGTGCAGTGAGTGAGGGCATGCTGTCTCCAAGTCTGCCATTGTCCCAGGCTCCAGTGCAAAGGTGCCTTGCAAAGCAAAGGTCTACATCTATGTTTGGGAAGCCTGCTTGGAGTGCCAGGAGTGAGGTCATCCATTTAACACCGGTGATGTCAGGCCCATGAATCGCAAAGCAAAGATATCACCTACAGAGGTTTATGGCAAGTCTGAAGCAACACAACAAAGTCAAGATGTTTGGGAAAGCCAGCAAAGAGCAGCTGAGAGGATGCCATCGCTCTTAGCAACCAGAGAAGGTCTCTAGATCCCATGCCTGGAATGTGGTAAATTGGGACATGATTGTTTGTCTTGTCTCTGGTTGTGGGGTATGCCAAGAGTGAATGTTGCGGAGGTAAACATTTTGTCTGCAGGCCCAGATTCCTGCACAAATATGTTTGCAGTCACCCCTAGCAACAGTGAGGAAGTACCTGTTGTGCCTGCAGGGGGTGCTAAGGAGTTCGGAAGGGCTGCTGCAGTTTTATCCCGTGGCCACCAGAAAGTGTTGGCGAGTGACAGTGCAACATCGGATTGCTTCTTGAGGCATCGTACTCAAATGAAGATGGTGACCCCTACTACTGTGATGGGTAAGACTGTCTCTAATGAAATGTTGGCTGGAACCGCTGCTTTCATGCTGCAAAAGTGTCACTAGTACGTACCTGACCCTGAAGCCGAAATGCCGAGAGGGGCTCCTGACACGTACCTTGTAGTAGAGCCTGATTTAGGTAGGAGGAGACCACTCATACAGCTCTGCTTCCGGGGCCCTGGAGTGGAGACAGTAGCCCCAAGAATGCAGTGGAGTAGAAGAGCCTTTGTGGTTGTTGCAGCAGTAGAGGAGTGGTGATGCCCTCCGGGTGTGTGATGTTAAATAGGTACTGGCTGCTGAAGCTGGTTAGTCCAGGCACTGGATTGGTGGATAAGAGACAGGCTGAGACAGGGTGAACAGGCCGGGTCAGTTGCAGGCAGACAGGTATATCGGAGGACAGGCACAGGGGATGGTCGGTGGACAGGCTGAGGTCGGCAACAGGTAGCAAGTTAGGGGGTCCAAAAACAGAGTCAAGGCAGGCCAAGGTCAGGGTTGGAGAGGGACAGATAGTCAGACGGAGTCAGGTCAGATGCAGGTACAAGCAGGATGCAGAGAAAATACACACTAAAGCATCAGATCAAACAGCAAGGTCTGTGTGCTGCTGAGATGTTTAAATAGGTCAGCATGGTGCCAATTACAATGTTAACCCTAAGGTACCCCCTTGCTGGATGGCTGGTCCATGACATTGCCCCCCCTCACGGGCAACCTCCGAATGCCCAACAAGTTTCTCTTCTCTGGGTGGGCCCGAAAAAAGCTCTGCACCAATCTTCCTGTGTGGATATTGCATTCAGGTTCCCAGGAATTGTCCTCTGGCCTGTAGCCTTTCCATTTAACTAGGTATTGCACCCCATTTCGCCTTCTCCTGCAATCAAGGATGGCCTCCACTTATATTCTTCATTTCCGTCAATTAAGATGGGCTCTGGTGGTCTGGACCCCCTATCAGGGAAGGGATCTGTTACTGCGGGTTTTAGTAGAGCCACATGGAATACGGGGAGGATCCTCATTGAGTCAGGTAGGGAGAGTCTGTATGCCACCTCGTTTATTTTTTTTTCTACCAGGAACGATCCGATAAATTTAGGTGCAAGTTTCTTGGAGGGGCAGGTTAGCCGGAGGTTAGCAGTGGAGAGCCAAACCCGGTCGCCCAGCTGCAGGTGCAACTCCCCTCTTCTTCTCCTGTCAAAAATTGCCTTGTTATCTGCCTGTGCCTTGGCCATTGCTTCCTGGAGGATCTTGTTGTTATGGTTAAGAAAGTCCACTGTGTTTTGGACCGCGGGTACGGTGGATTCTGGGAGGAGGCCGGGTAAAAATGATGGGTGAAACCCATAGTTGGCAAAAAAAAAGGGGACTGTCCTGTAGTTGAATGGCAGGTGTTGCTATACGCAAACTCCGCCAGGGGTAGTAATGATACCCAATCATCCTGGGTGAAGGAAGTAAAGCATGGAATATACTGCTCAAGTGTTCGATTTGTGCGTTCAGTCTGCCCGTTTGTTTGGGGGTGGTAGGCCGAGGATAAGGCTACTTCAATCTTCAGCCTATCACATAAGGCCTTCCAGAAGCGGGAAGTGAATTGCACACCTCTATCTGACACAATGTAAGTGGGCACTCCGTGCAACCTCACAAACTCCCTGATAAACACCCGAGCCATTTCTGTAGCGGAAGGGGTGTTCTTTAGTGACAGAAAACGGCCCAGTTTTGACAGCCGATCGACCACCACAAAAATTGCTGTGCATCCCTCGGATGGTGGAAGTTCTACGATGAAATCCATCAAAATCATCTGACAGGGCCTATCTGGAATGGGCAAGGGTTTTAACAGGCCCCATGCTCTGCTCCTTGTTGTCTTACTCCGAATACAGATGGGGCAGGTGTTCACGTATCTTTTGCAGAAGTTTTCCAGACCGGGCCACCAGAAGGTACGTCGTACTAGTTCAATGGTTTTGTGCACACCAAAGTGGCTGGCTAATGGGTGGTCGTGTATGGATTTCAGGACCTGTATCCGTAGGGCTTCAGGGACAAAGACTCGGTTCCTGTTCCATAATAACCCATCTCTGGGTGTCAGGATTACTCCCATGGGTTTGCTAGCAACTGTGGAGGCCTGTTTGTATTGGGAAAAAAGGTTAGTTTGTAGTAGCAGGATGCTTCCTGCCGGCAAGATGGTGTCAGGGACAGATGGATCCTTAGGGTCATCGTACATCCGGGACAGTGTGTCCAGTTTAACATTCTTGGATCCGGGTCGGTAAGTCACATGGAAAGAAAAACGTGAAAAAGCAGCGCCCACCTGGCTTGTCGGGGTTTGAGCCGTTTGATGGCTCTCAGGTATTCTAGATTCCTGTGGTCAGTGTATATTAGGATGGGGTGAGTTGCACCTTCCAACAAGTACCTCCACTCCTCTAAAGCCGATTTAATTGCCAGCAGTTCTCGGTCCCCAACTTCATAATTCCTCTCCGCTGGGGAAAGTCTTCATGAGAAGAACGCTACGGGGTGCATTAAGTCTCTGGTTCCCTGGCATTGAGAGATAATGGCACCCACAGCGGTTTCAGAGGCATCCACTTCGAGGATGAAGGGCAGAGATGGGTCGGGATGGCTAAGGATTGGGGCTGATGTGAAAAGTCTTTTGAGGGTCTCGAAGGCCTTTTGAGCCTCGGGGTTCCAGCGAAACTGTGAACCTTGTTTGGTCAGCTGCGTGACGGGGGTAATTATGGCAGAGAACCCCTTAATGAACTTCCTATAGAAGTTTGCAAAGCCCACGAATCACTGGATTCCTTTCTTATCTGTGGGTGTGGGCCAGTCCATAATTGCGGAAACCTTTTGGGGATCCATCTTGATTCCTGCTGAAGAGATGACCAGTCCTAGGAACTGGATTGTATTTTGTTTGAATATGCATTTTTCCGGTTTTGCGTATAATTTAAATTGCCGGAGGCATTCCAAGACCCTACAGACATGGACACGATGCTGGTTAAGGGATTCCGAGAAATTGAGGATGTCGTCCCGGTAGACCACTGCGAAGACATCCAGGAAGTCTCTGAGCACATCATTGATAAAGTGCTGGAAGGTTGCGGGGCATTACAAAGGCCAAAGGGCATGACTAGATATTCAAAGTGCCCAAACCTGGTACGGAAGGCCGTCTTCCACTCATCCCCTTCTCTGATGCTTACCAGGTGATATGCTCCCCTCAAGTCCAGCTTAGTAAAGATGTTGGCAGACCTCAGCCTCTGGAATAACTCAGTCATCAGAGGAAGTGGGTAGCGGTTCTTTACCGTGACCTTGTTCAATTCCCGGTAATCGGCACAGGGCCAAAGAGTGGGGTCCTTCTTAGTGACAAAGAATATCCCTGCCCCGGCGGGAGATGTGGAGAGGCGTCTGAACCCTTTCTTGAGATTCTCATTGACATACTCTCTTAAAGCTTCTTGCTCTAGTTCTGATAGCGGGAAAACACGCCCAAAGGGGATTTCTGCCCCAGGAAGAAGTTCTATAGGGCAGTCGTAAGGGGCGGTGTGGAGGGGGCGTGTCTGCCCCCTGCTTGCTGAAGACGTCCAAGAATTGGTGGTAGTGTTCAGGCACTGACTGTTGTGTATCCAAGTCTGCCTCAAGACAAAATAGTGTCGGGGAAGGCACTGTGGGTCTGGATGTACAGTGTTCTTGGCATTACGGGGATCAGAACTGCACCTTTCCTGTCGCCCAACAGATCTGTGGGTTGTGGGCCCGAAGCCAGGGCAGGCCTAAAATAACGGGGAAGAGTGAGGAAGAAATGGCATCCAAGCTCAGTAGTTCCTCATGTTGGGCAGACTTAACAGGAATAGGGGGTGTCTCCTGGGTAACTAGTCCAGAACTAGGGTGTGAGCCATCAGCCAGATAGACGGATAGTCCATGTTTTTTTGGCTGTAAGGGAATATGCTGGTGAGCAGCAAAGTTCAGATCAATGAAGCAGCTGCATGCTCCAGAATCAATAATAGGGCTGACTGTGACTATTCTTCCCGGCAACTGAAGTGAAAGAGGCAAGACAAGGTGAGAGGCATTAGCAGATAGCGCAGATAAGTTATCAAGAATGAGAGGCGTGCACTTACGGATCTTAGCTGGGCAATTATGCACGAAGTGGCCGGGCTCCCCGCAGTAGAGGCACAAGTTGTTCTGCCTGCGGCGTAGACGTTCCTCCGGTGTTAGTGCTGGATGCATTAATCCCAGTTGCATGGGCTTGGGAGTGTCTGGTGCAGGATTGGCTGTGGGTAAAGGAGAAGGAACCATGCTGGGTGAGGTAAGGATCGGGGCCCTCAGCACCATCCAGACGGGCCTATTAGACTGGTTGGCCTTTTCTGATCGGCGTTCGCAGAGCCGATGATCTATCTGAATAGACAGGGTGATAAGTTCCTCTAGGGTATTAGGTACTCCTACCCGAGCCAGCTCGTCCTTGAGACCCTCGGAAAGTCCCAGGCGGAATTGGTGTCGCAAGGCCGCATAATTCCACTGGGTGTCAGTGCTCTAGTGCCTGAAATCTGAGAGGTAATCTTCAGCCGCTTTGCGGCCTTGCTGGAGCACACGTAGGGCAGCTTCTGCTGTGGATGTCCGCTGAGGGTCGTCATAGAGCTGAGCAATGGCGTCAAAGAAGGCTAGTAGGGATTGTGTTTTTGTGCCATCTGCTTCAAGCAACCGGTGGGCCCATGCCTGGGGTTCCCCTTGTAGCAAGGAGACTACAAATTCGACCTTCGTGGCCTCCAGTAAAAAAGTCCAGGGTTGTAGCGCATAATACAGCTGGCAGGCATTCCAGAAGGCTTGGAACTTACTTCGATCCCCCAAGAACTTAGACACTTGTATACAGGCTGGGTCCACTGCAGTACTGGTGGGTGCTGTGAGAGTCTGCATGCGCTCCTCCAGCTTGACATAGCCTTCCTGCAGGGATTGTATGGCTGGCATGAGGGCTTCAAGGAGACGACAGGCTTCCTCCATGGGAGTGGCACCACCTGCAGGCTCAGGCATGGCTGTTTGATACTGACACGTACCTTGTAGTAGAGCCTGACTTAGGTAGGAGGAGACCACTCACACAGCTCTGGTTCCGGGGCCCTGGAGTGGAGACAGTAGCCCCAAGAACGCAGTGGAGTAGAAGCGCCTTTGTGGTTGTTGCAGCAGTAGAGGAGTGGTGATGCCTTCCGGGTGCGTGATGTTCAATAGGTACTGGCTGCTGAAGCTGTTTAGTCCAGGCACTGGATGGGTGGATAAGAGACAGGCTGAGACAGGGTGAACAGGCCGGATCAGTTGCAGGCAGACAGGTATATCAGAGGACAGGCAAAGAGGATGGTCGGTGGACAGGCTGAGGTCGGCAACAGGTAGAAAGTTAGGGGGTCCAAAAACAGAGTCAAGGCAGGCCAAGGTCAGGGTTGGAGAGGGACGGATAGTCAGACGGAGTCAGGTCAGATGCAGGTACAAGCAGGATGCAGAGAAAACACACACTAAAGCTGCAGATCAAATAGCAAGGTCTGTGTGCTGCTGAGATGTTTAAATAGATCAGGCTGGTGCCAATTACTGAAATTACTCTGCACAATGTTAACCCTTAGGTACCCCCTTGCTGGGTGGCTGGTCATGATAGCTCCCTTGCGGCTAAATGCAATATACCCCTGAAGAAGATATAGGAGGAGTGGTGCATGAAGAAGCACGGGTTATCAGCAGTGAGTGTAGACTTGACCAGGAGATGCTTAGGAGGTGCTTGATGTCTTAGCAAGAGGAGGTATAAGTCTGTATGCACTGTATTATGGTTAAATGTCCAGGAGTGCAGAAACAACAGTAAACATCCGGTTGGGGTGCACACACACACTTTCAGGGTAGACTGGTAACGGGGTGCAGGTGGTACAGAACAATACTTTTTTACGATGAGGTGGCCAAGAGAATAAGTGCAATGCTAGATGGAGTTTCTGGGGCTAAAGGCGTGGTGGACACTGTCTCTGTTGTGCCAGCAGGGGGGACTACAGAACAGCCTGTAGCTGAAGGTGTGTTGGCTGATGCAGAGGTTCGCCCTCAAGAGAAACAAGGGCCAGACAAGGGTGAACACACAGCAGAGATTGTGCCAATCACTCCTGAAAGTTGATGTGGAATGTCCAAATATCATTGTCGCTGGTAATGTTCTGGAGCAGTTCACTGTTGCTGAGCCTGAGAAGCTGGCTATAAGGGGGGCGTGGCCAGCAGCGAGCCAGGAAGGACGCATCTGAGGAGAGCTCCGACTGCCCGGGGAGAAATCCAGAGGAATCCACGAGATCTACGGCTGGGTGAGACTTTAACCACCCTGCCCTAACTCCCCTGACACTCGAGCACCTTTCGGCCGGAAAAAAAAACAAAATCGTGGACCGCGGACGCCGCGAAGCCGCGGAGCCCCAAATCGAGCCCGAGGCTTTGCGGCCTACACGGGCGGACACTGCAACGGTCGCCAAATAGACCTTACGGCCCACACTCTGCATACCCGAGTCCCTATACATCACCACGGAAACTTAACCTCAAGAAACAGGGGATAAGGGACACACAAGGATCAGGACAGCACCCCGGAAGGTTCTACCGCCGGCGCGATCCGGAGTCAGAAAAGAGCAAATATTAAATCTCATCGTCACAAAGGTCTCAGGGACAACCCACGGGGTCGACAAACCCACCCACCACACGAGGGGGCCATAGTCTCACACCCGGCATTCCAGATAAACCGCTGGCAACGTCACAGGCGGGCACATCCGGCGTTTCGGAGCCCGAGCTAAACCCCGAGGCGCCGAAGCGCCGCAGGCGCCAG
>BLSH010367786.1:12959-30874 GCA_018402905.1 Glandirana rugosa | reverse complement strand
GTGATGGCTTCTAAGGGCAAACCAGTGAAACGCTTGTTGATTGGCTGCCCTGCAGCTTCTCAACACGTGGAATAAAATAGCAGAACCCCGGACCGAACCCGAACGATTTTTGAAATGTCCGGGTCCGGGTCCGTGCCACGGACACCCGAAAGTTCGGTACGGACCCGAACGTTACAGTCCGGGTTCGCTCAACACTAATCACTACCAATACATACAAACCAGACACTGCCTAAACAAAATTAAAATCACTGACCAGACCATTCATACCCATGCATGGCACTATCTCACTAACAAAAACCCACAACCAAAAGGAATTACTATATTCTATAACCTACTCCATCAGAAACAGATATTTCTCAAATCCCGTCCCTACTTACAATGGGAAACAGACCTCGGACAAACCTTCACAGACCTACAATGGCTGAAGGCCTTAAGGACAATTCAGAAAACTACTTGTAGCTCCACCTTACGTGAAATCTCCACAAAAATCCCATTAAGATGGTATCTGACTCCAGCTAAATTGGCTCACTTCTCTCCGCAGTTCCCAAACCATTGCTGGAGGAAATGCGGAGGAAAGGGGACTATCTTCCACATTCTATGGGAATGCCCGAAACTCCACAAGTTCTGGGAAGACATTTTTCAAACTATATCTAACATTGCCCAATCAAACATTGAACCAAATCCAAGTCTAGCCCTCCTATCCCTAGGCACAGACTCCCTCCCGGGATTTTCCAGATATGCAAGCACCCACATACTCCTAGCAGCCAGGCTAACCCTAACTAGACATTGGAAAGACCCTGAACCCCCCTCTATAGAGGAAGTGCTCTCGGTAACAGATACACACTACTCCTACGAGACGATAATGACTTCATCAGCAGAACACGCACAGAAACTAGCTAGGCAGTGGGCACCTTGGCGAAGATGGTACTATGACTTCCAAACTCACACCGCATAATTAGAAAGAGCTAACTCAACTCGGAAAGGCAGACATAGGGAAAACACGACCAACTTTGAGTAAGAGACGGTCCATCCCACGACCCGGACTAGAAATGTTCCTATTGAGGAGTCCGGGTGGTGGGGAATAGGACCAAACCCGCATTAGTATGCCCAGATAGCGCACACACAATCCCTTCATAACTAAGGAGCAAGACGTGGCAAGGAGCAAAGAGATGAGGTGGTCAGAGAAGCCTGCAAAATGTACTAGATTTACAACTGACTCTTGGTTCTTCATCCTAACTGATAACTCTGTTAAGGGAATCCCCCCTGGGGATACCATTTACTTCCCTACAATAATCCTTGTAACCTGTTATGTTATATTTCCTTTTCTCCACTGTACGCTTACATAGTTGTATACTACATGGGAGCCCGGTTATCCCAATATTATGTAAACAACATATATTGAATGATGATACTCTTGTCAACATGTTGTAACTACAATCTTTCAATAAAAATTTAATGATAAAAAAAAAGAAGCTGGCTATAAGTCCAGCATCTGGCAGCGCTCTAGTAGAGCCCCAGGCTGTGGTTACTCTCAGCTGAGAGGAGCTTCGGTTAAACAGTGCAGCTTCTCAGATCTCAGCAAGTGAGCCTCTCTTCGTTCCCAGGATCATGAAAGTCCTCAGAAAAGTTTTGGATCAGGAATCAAAGGGCTGGTTTGTAACCATAACAGTCATGGAGATGCTTGAATGCTGGGACGTACAGCCATGCAATACTCGTGCATCTTTTCCACAGTCTGATGGTCTGGGAAGTACCGCTAGGTGGAGCACTGTTGGCAGGCTGCATAGAACAAGGGGAAACAAGACAGAAATGGGTTATTGCTGGATTTCCTGCTGGTGTTAACATTTGCCTCTAGGTTTGATTCTCGATTACTTCCTGCAAAAGTAGTATGTGGAAAAGGCTCAAGGAAAAGGGAAAAGGTGTCAGGAATGTCAGAGGTCCTAACAGCCAGGAGGAAAGAATTTCTGCTGCTATGGTTCACGGTGGTGTTGATCAGTTGTTGGTGTCTGTGAAGGGCACGTTGAGATGGAAGGGCCGAGCGTGGACCAGGAAACAGCAAAGATCCTGACCGGGGCTCAGATGGAGGTGATTAAGGAGACAGGTGTCACCGGACCAGGAATGGGTTTAGGTGACGACCCTGGGAGCCAGAAACAGGGACCCAGAAAAGGTCATAGGAAAATCAGTGGAAACCCCTTAAAAGTTCAAAAGGATGCAGGCTAGGGCATGCATGGAAACACTAGCCATTTCAGGTGGTCATACACAGCCAGTACTCGGTTGGCTGTTTTGTGACATGCCCACCAGGGGGAACTCAACTTTGGCAATACTGCAGTGGCTGTACATGCAGCAGAGGGCTGTCAACGAGTGCCTGTGCGAGTATGGCACAATGGCAGGCTCAGGCCAGCTTGGCTTTTTTCCCCATGCCAATGACTGCTCATAAAGGAGAAGTACAAAGTGATCAGGCAGAAGAGTCGTCGTAGGCAAGCTGAGGATCGGTGCAGGCAGAGTTCATACAAGGTTAGGCAAGCCGGGTCACAGGTACAAAAAGTCTTGTAAGCAAAGTCACGGAACACACTGGGAACACTATAGAATGGACAGCACTGGTTGCAGGGTGCTGTCCACTTAAATGGGCCCTTATGGCACCAATGCCTGCGCATACGCGTGCACACACGCGGACATGAGCACGCACACAGCAGCACACAGGCTATGTGCGCCCGCGCACATGCCTCCAGACCCAAGTTCCAGTGACAACAGTCGTTTCCTGACAGAGGCCCTCAATGGCTGTTATAACCCCATGGACCCTGCATAAGTGCCTTCATTTACTTGAATGGGTTGGGATTGTTGGACTGAAAGCAACAGGGGGTCTAATTAGTACCATGGCCATGAAGCAAAGCATCACAGCCAAAGCATGTCTACACCCCCAACCACTGCCTCTGCATCTAAAGGGGTAGCAGTTGGGGGGAAGTAAAACTATGCCTCGGTTTTATCCCTGCCATCTTCATGAATGAGCCCTAATAGTGCAACCAGTCGCAGTGCCCCAGTCACCACCACACCAGTCACAGGATCACCAGTCCAGTGTAGCCAGAAACAGTTTTCCTTATTGCTGCATTGCCCTCTTATTTAGAGTCCCAGTGTTACCAGACCAGTGTATGTCAGCAACAATGTTCCTTATCATCGCCACACAACTCCCAGTGTCTCCAGACCAGCAAAAGCCTGCAACAGTTTTCCTGATCATCTCCACGCCAGTGCTGTTTTACCTCTGCTTACTGCCTGTACTGTCGCTGGCCTGTTTTTGCTTGCACATGGTTGGATGTTGGAAATCAGAAGACTTTACCACATTAACTAAGCTCTGGAGAAAATGAGAGTATTTAGTAAATCCACCCCAATGTCCGGTACACAAGCAGTCCAACATTGAAAAATTCTCACACATGTGTTGGAAGGCAACATATTTTATTATCATATGTAGCGCCCCCTTAGTATAGGTGCTTTACTTTTGTAGATTTTTGATAGGAAAGGAAAAGTCTAGTCAGGCCTGACTGTTGGTGCAGGCCTGAATGTTTTGATCTGGGCTAAGTGAGTAGCTCAGGGAGGGGCTGGAGATGGAGGGAAGGAACACCCCTTGGAGATTCCTCCCCTTTGAGCTTGGAAAGTTCTGGAAAGGGGGATGGAGGAGGAGGTGTCACTTCCTAATGTATGACAAGGAACTCTGACCAATCCAGCGGCTGGATTGGCAGGGGACAGGCCTTCTCAAATAAAATCTGCCAGCAGGTGTCAGGAGAGTTTGGGTGGAAGAGTGAGGATGTAGTCAGGAGCTGCGGAGCAGGCCTCACCCGGGAGGGGATCCCCCTTCTGGAGGGGGTGAACCTGAGACCTGGGTCTTGAGTGCAGCCAGGAGCTGGAGTCGGCTTCTGGAGCGGCACAGGAGAAGCAGGAGAGCAGGAGAGCAGCCGAGGTCTACATGGAAGGAGACTCTTTAAAGGAATCCACCAATAAGTTGGTAAGTGGCGGCCCCTGGGAGTTGGATGAGATGACTGGGAGAGTCTGGGAGAGAGAGAGCAGTCTGTGGAAGCCAGGAGGAACCAACCAAGGGGAAGGAGAGCCATTAGATCGCAGGACAGACCGGCTGGGTCTGAAGGATGGGCTGGGAGTAGTAGTTCATACAAAGGCCTGGCTACCACAAACGTACTTAGTTACACAAGAGAGGCTGTCTGGTTTCAGTGAGAGAAACCTACAGCTCTCACCAACAAAGGTTAGTTCTGAGGCCTTGCCTATATACCAGAGGTTTATATAGCATGTCCTATGTTCAATTACTAAGCATCCCATAGTCATCCCTAATCCCTATCCAAGTTCAAACCCCTAAATAAAACAACAAAAACAAAGTACCGGCCTGTTCAGTGACTTTGGATGTGTGGAATACGTGTGATTTAGGGCAGCAGGCGGGTGGACCACAACTTTCAGCCACTCTTAAGGGAGCACATGGCTACAATATATTTCTGAATTTTCACTGCCTGGTTAATAAAGACATTTGGCCTTTGTTGGAAGTCATCTTGGAATGTCAGTACAGCAAGTTTACCCAGCAGGGTGTTTGTATTAAGGAGACCTAGCTGGGAATTCATCTCCTAAAGGATGTTCTCACATAGGCCTCCTGATGTGATGTATGGTGGGGTAGAAGAGCATCAGCTAACACCTCCTGAGGAAGTGCAAATTAAAATCACTGGTTTCCTGAATTACAGCAATAGCAAAGGCCAGCTGTTACTGGAAGATGACCTGGGTTCGTGAATTAATGCTGCCTCCTGGTGGAGATCACAACATACTTCCTAGAAGATGTTTGGGAGAAAAGTATACTTCCTGGTGGTTAAGAAGGATGGCCTCTTATGGTGTCTCATTAGACAGAGGACTACATGGGTGGGCAGAGGGTGTTTGTGTGGGCTGTGTCTGAAAATACTTTAAAAGGTAATGGCCAGATAGGGTTTTTCCTCCTGGAGCCCACCCAGCATACAGAACCCAAAAGGAAGGATTTACAGTATTGTATCACCCCCTGCTCTCTTGTTTTATACGCTCCGTATTATTCTTTTAGTGTTGCATGTTAACATTTCTAATTCCTTTGTAAAGAAATGAGATCTTTAATTCTTGATCATTGTGGTTGTTTCTATAGCTAACAGTTTGCTATTATAGTTATATCACCATTGGCCTTATCACAGCTTTGATAGACTGGCTATTTATAGGAATAGACAAGATAATGCATATTTATAATAAATAGGGGAAATCCAAAACCACCCATATTAATTTCAATGTGGTATCGCCATACTCGAGCAAATGTAGTAGAAGGTGTTTTAGGTTGTTTGAACACGATGTGTGTTAGAAATAGCCTACCAACAACTTTGTGTTTGAAAAAAAATAGATTCTCATTTTCTTTCTGCATCTTCCAAAAACTTGTGGCAAATAAAAAGTGAAATCTTGAAAAGGCTCACAATACCTCCTAAAAATGTCTGGGTGTGTTTAATCTCTAACATGTCATCTTTTTGTGGGCGTTTCTATTGTCCTGGTGTTCCAGGGCCTCCAAAAATGCGGTAGGTAGTCAGGAAAATAGATGTGTCATTTATTCCCAGAAGAAAGCCTGAAGGTGCTCTTTGGATTTTGGGTCCCTCTGTGTGGTTAGGCTGTGAAAAAGTCTCAAACATGTGGTGTCATCATACTCCAGAAGGAGTATCAGAATGTGTTTTTGGGTCAAATGCTAAGTATGCCAATGCTTAGTGTTTTAAACATCTTGACAACTATGTGAAAAAATACATTTTCGTTTTCTTTATGAATTTTTCGAAAATGTGCGGCAAACAATGACATTTTCAAAAGACTCACCATAACTCTTAGAAAATACCTTGGGGTGTTTGCTTTCCAAAAGGCAGTTATTTTGTGGGTGTTTCTGCTGTCTTGAATGGATACATTAGTTATGCCCCTAAAAAGCTTGAAGGTGCTCCTTGGATTCTGGGCCCCTCTATGCATCTCTAGGCTGTAAAAAATGCTCACACATGTGGCATTCCCATACTCAGAAGGACCTGGGACCCTGTGAGAACAGGGTCCCTGGGTTATTTTTACCAAGGGAATACATTTTGGCCTAAATGTATGCAGAAGGATTTTTTTTTGCAACGTTTTATAACAGAAACTAAAACAAAAATGTTTTTTCCAAATTGTTCTGTCTTTTTTTTCTTTATATATATAAAAAAAAAACTCAGTATTGATTATTACTGAATAACAATATCTGTCTTAAAAAATGATATAAAAATGATTTGTCTACAGTGTTGCATGGCTGAGTCATTAAAAGCATGGTAATGCTAAAAGCTAACATGCTGGTCTTCAAGTGGTCAATAAACCTTCATGATTCTTGTCATCCGAGACACAAGGCAGATGTAATAAGCAAAACAGAGCTGAGTGTATATATTTTTTTATAGAATGTGGTTTATTGCTTTTGAATATGTTCCTAAGCCTACCGGTACAAACCAAGCAAAGAGCAGAGGAAGCAAATCATTTCATATGAAACCTGATGAGATGTTATCAAACCCGGCAACCAGATCCTGGAGAGATTTGCATCCCATGATACGTCTTCTCTGAATCTCGTCTGACAGATGTCACTTTATATCTGGGCTATTATTCTATCCAGCTTATCTCTGCAGAAGGAGAACCCAACAAACGCTCTTCCTTCTTCTAAGATGTTCACAGCTCTGGAAATGTTCATGTTGGCGTTCTCATTTCTCATGGGTCTATCCGGGACAATGCTCAATTCTTTACTTCTGGCTTTGTTTTTGTTACAATGGAAAAATAGCAGAAATTCTGTTGTCTGTGACCAAATCCAAATGTCTATAGCGCTTACCAATGTTTTCCTGCAGGGCTGCCTTTCATTTGATGGCATTCTGGGCACTCTTGAGAGGTTCTTCCACGTTGGTAAGAATGTATTCCTATCACTGTTTACTCTACAGTTCTCTTTCTTCTATGCCAGTGTCTGGAACACCACTTGGCTCTCCATGTTCTACTTCATCCGATTGGTGAACTTTTCCCACCCTTATCTTCTGAGAATGAAAGCCATGTTCCTGTCTTCTGTTCCTCAGCTCATAGTGGGGTCATTTCTTGGCGCAATCATCATCACTTTGCCACTTTCCTGGTTAACAGAATTCACTCCTTTGCAAAATGTGACTTTGTTAACAACTGCAGGTTTTTATGACATTAATACCAATTTTAGTTTCTCCATGTTTAACTCAGTGATCGGATGTTTACTTCCCACCACGCTGACTTGTCTCTGCATCGGCCAATGTGTCACATCACTGCTGAGACATGTCTGGAGGATGAACCTCAGTGACTCTCACCTAACGTCATCTCAGCTCCAGGGACACATCCGGGCCACCAGGATAATGATAATGAAACTTCTCCTGGATTTCACTTTTTTTCTTTTAGGTATGGTAGGTTTATTGACTTCATTCAAAAATGTTACTCTTGTATTGTGTTCCTGGATCATTGTCCTGATGTACCCAACGCTTCAATGTCTCATTTTAATCCATGGAAACCCAAAACTGAAAAGTAAATTATGAAGATAATAAGAATTTAACTAAAGAAGGTTTACAGTTTCATTTGTAATAAAAATGATTATTGGCCTAATTTCTGTATTTATATAGGAAAGGTAACGAGAAACAACTACAATGAGATCACTGGGACCAGAAGTGAAGGGATCTTCTCCACCAAGAAGGCAATTATAGCAAAGCTAAAAAAAAATAGCATTAAAGGGGTTTTTTTAATCAGATTTTATTTCTGAAAAACATTTTTTTTAAAACAAATTACAAACAAAACAACTACTAAACAACAGCAAAAAAAAAAAAAAAAAATTGAAGGTTAGACCCCCTGCCAGCTCTGTATCATTGTTGGGGAGATCCAACCTCACTTCCTGTCCCAAAACCAAGATTTACTGGATTTTGTTGTCAAATAAATTGGAAAGATATTTTAAAAAGTATATGAATGATGAATATTATTAGGTCCTTGTGTGTCCTCACTTTGTATAGCTCTAAATACTATTACTATTACTACTACTACTACTACTACTACTGCTACCGCTACTACTACCACTACTACTACTACTACTACTACTACCACTACTACTACTAATACTACTAATACTACTACTAGTAGTAGAGTAGCCATTTATTAAAAGTCAGCAGCTACACTTTTTGTAGCTGCTGACTTTTAAACGGGCGGAACTCCCCTTTAACCACTTCAGCCCCGGAAGGATTTCCCATGTTAGGACCAGAGCACTTTTTCCGATTCAGCACTGCATCATTTTAACTGACAATTGCACGGTCCTGCGACATTGAACCCAAACTAAATTGGCGTCCTTTTTTTCACACAAATAGAGCTTTCTTTTGGGGGTATTTGATCCCCTCTGCATCATTTCTGATCTCCGCTATAAACAAAAAAAAGAGCGACGATTTTGCAAAAAAAACAATATTTCTTACTTTTTGCTAAAATCCAAATCCAAAAAAAAATATATAAAAAAAGAAATGTATATCCAAACCTTAAAAGCCCTATTCTCTAACCCTATGTAATCAAGATGCATAGTTTCTACTCTGATCCTTTCTCTATCTCTCGGGGCACTAGACAGGGATGTCCCCTTTCTCCTCTAATTTTCGCAATAGCGATGGAATCTTTGGCCATTGCCATTCGAGAAAATCCAAATATCCAAGGGATTAATTCTGGTTTATACTCACACAAATGTGCGCTATTCGCGGACGACCTTCTTTTGTTCATCTCCTCCCCCTTCACGTCGACTCCTAGGGTTATTCAGCTTCTCCAAACTTTCGGAGAAATTTCAGGCCTTTGTGTTAACTGGTCCAAATCAGCAGCGTTGAATGTATCATTGTCCGAACAAACTTTAATCCATCTAAAAGAACAATTTCAGTTTACCTGGAATTCTTCCCAGATCCCTTACTTGGGGATCAATCTGACAGCCAATATTAACAAACTATTTGATGCTAATTATCCTCCTCTACTTAAAAAATTGGCGCAGAACATTTCTGATTGGGATAAGGAGGGCTTATCTTGGTTGGGTAGAATAAACGCGATCAAGATGACCCTCCTCCCTAGGATTCTCTATTTCTTCAGGGCTCTCCCCATTCGAGTTAAGAAGTCTGATTTACAAAATTTACAGTCCCTCATTCTGAAATTCATTTGGGCTCGTAAGGGTTTTCCATGTTCAGCTAAGGTGCTCTATAGGAGACGTAATCAAGGAGGCCTGGGACTCCCACACCTCCTTAAATATTACCAGGCGGCTCAACTGGCCCAGTTCTCAATTTTTTTTTCCAGAGGGAACACTCCAGACTGGGTCAAAATAGAGAGATAGGCAGTTCCCCATAACACTATCGATTATCTGTTGGGTTTCCCTCATAGAATGAGACCCCCGATTCTTTCCCCCACTTTATCCCACTCTATGGCACTATGTGACTTAGTCTTCAAATCTCCTAACCTGATTTCTCCGCTCCGCCCCCTTACCCACCTTTTTCACAACCCTCAGTTTATGCCCGGTTTGGACATCAGGGCCTTTCAATGGTGGACAGACAAGGGTCTGTACCGTATAGGACACTTTCTGTCGCTGGCCGGACCCTTGTCCTTAACTCATTGTATTAACAAGCTAGATATGCCACCCTCCGAAAAATTTCACTTTGGCCAAATTCACCACTTCCTTACCGTTTGGTGGAACTCCAGGAAAGTTCACTCAGGTATTACCCCCTATGAACAATGGTGTTCGGGAATTACTGATACAAGAGGGGGTATCTCTTTAATATATGCCTCGTTGATGGAGGACTCTTCCAGACCACCCTTTGTGGACAAATGGGAAAGGGACTTAAAGGTAGAATGGGATATGGATGAATGGTCCACTTTGTTTGTACGCAGTTATAAAGGGATTACTAATATTTCATTGAAGGAAGCTAAAAGGTATTTATTAGGTGGTACTTAGTCCCATCTCGATTAGCTGCCATGTTTCCTAATCCTTCTAACTTATGCTTCAGGGAATGTGATCATGTAGGGACCTTCCTCCACACGTGGTGGGAATGTCCCCACCTTAGGGGATTTTGGAATAAAATTTTCAACCTTCTTCGTAAGATTACAGGCCTCCCGATCCCTCAATGTCCAGAAATAGCCCTGCTCAATTCTAAACCTGATGGTCTGGCCAAACCACTATTTAAACTCGTCCAATTTATCTTAATGGCTGCCAAAATTACAATTGCTAGGTCTTGGAAATGCCCTTCTGTATCCTTCTCGGAAGCTAAACGGAAAGTGTCTTGGATTATGGTTCAGGAAAAACTGGCCAGCCACATTCTAGATACTTCCCCTAAATTCGACTTAGTTTGGGATCCTTGGAAGAACTAGTTGAATATCCCGGGGTAACCCTCCCTCTTCTGCTACCTTGAATAGCCTCTATGGTGTCTAACTCCCTCCCTCCTCCCTAATGCTTTCTCTTACTTTCTATGCCTCTATAACTGTTTTTTTTCTAGCTTGTCTTATTTTTGATACCATTTTGTTTACTAGGGTCAGTGTACTCAATGGGCGGTTTCGCTCTCTTCAAGTTATGTGGCGGATGAGAGACTTTTTAGGCCTCATACACACGGACGTTTTTTGACGCCGGCGTTTTCTGGCGTTTTTTGAAGCTCTCCATGCTAGTCAATGGCCCCATAAAAACGTCGGCGTTTTTGAGCTGTAGGTGGCGTCGGCATTACTGAGCAGAAAGTAGAACCCATGGCCACCGCGTTCTGAGGCTGTAACGTTTTGAAGTTTTTTGACGCCAACGCCACAAAACGCCAACAAACGCCACCTAATATTGTACCGGCGTTTTTTGACGCCGACGTTTTTAGGTTGAAAAATAGCAGAGGGATGATTTTTTTTAAAAAACGCCTATTGACGCCGACGCTCACTAACGCTCAAAAACGCCAATGCATAATGCCGAAAAACGTCGACTTTTTTTCCTTGACGTCGGACCCGACGTTTTGTTTATTTTGTTTAGATACGCCCGTGTGTATGAGGCCTTAGAAATTTTCTAAAAGTAACTGCAATAAACAGATTTTGACTGTTCAGACAACTAAAGCTCCTTCAAATAGGGGAGAGGTTATTGCTTTCAGAAGCTCTGTATATTTGGATGGGCCTGGGGGGGGTAGGTCGGGGTCTAGCTCCACGGTCACAGTTTGCTCCCAATTGGGGTGACCGGGGGGCTGGCGCGGCCTCCCTTACCTGGGTTTTATCTCCTAGCTTTATGATTAGTCTGCTCCTAGACCTCATCACCACTCCCTGATAAATACATAGAGTTGTTTTCTCTGTTATGGCACTCGTTACCTATCTGTTGACTGTCGATCATTTGCCTAAATTCTGTTATGTACTTTGTTTGCGATTACATGTATAGTGACCTCTGGTAACTGTCTAGCTTATCATACACTGTTTATGAAAATTTTTGTTGCCTTCAATAAAAAGATTTGAAATGAAAAAAAAGAAATGTATTCATCGGTTTTGGCCGATTTATATTCATCCTCATATTTTTGGTTTAACCACTTGCCGACCGCCGATCGGCATCTGACGGCGGCAAAGTGGCTCGTTCCCGCAAATCGCCGTCATACGACGGCGGCTGCGGGAACGAGTTTAGTGAGCGCGCGGGCGCCGCCGGAGGCGCGCCTGCGCGCTCACTGTGTCCAGGGGGGGCCAGGGAGCGGGTGCGGCGGCTTCGATTGCCGCCGACTACCCGCGATGGCCCCCCCGGAGCGAGTGAGCGGAGGTCCGTGTATGTAAACACGGACCTCCGCTCTGTGTGAGGGGGAAGGGCTGTGATCACAGCCTTCCTTTACGTGAAGGCTGTGACCACTTCCCTTCCCCAGCTAGGCAGTCCCCCATACAGTTAGAACACGCCCAGGGAACATAGTTAACCCTTAGCGCGCCCCCTGCAGGTTAACCCCTTCACTGCCAATGGCATTTACACAGTAATCAGTGCATTTTTATAGCACTGATCGCTGTATAAATGCCAATGGTCCCAAAAAAGTGTCAAAATGGTCCGACATGTTCACTGAAATATCGCAGTACCGCAAAAAATCGCAGATTGCCGCCATTATAAGTAAAAAAATAAAAAAAATTTAAAAACCCCAAAAATGAATTCTCATCATCCGTAAATGCGACCACTTTTGCGCAAACCAATCAATAGATGCCGATTGCGATTTTTTTTATCGCAAATATGAGGAAGAATATAAATCGGTGAAAAAAAAAGTTTTTTTATATTTTTTTTTTTGGATTTGTATTTTAGGAAAAAGTAAGAAATTTGGGTTTTTTTGCAAAATTGTTGCTCTTCTTTTGTTTATAGCGGCGATCAGAAATGACGCAGCGGAGATCAAATACCACCAAAAGAAAGCTCTATTTGTGGGAAAAAAAGGACGCAAATTTTGTTTGGGTACAACGTCGCACGACCGCGCAATTGTCAGTTAAAGCGACGCAGCGCCGAATCGCAAAAAGTGCTCCGGTCCTAAAGCTGGAAATCCTTCCGGGGCTGAAGTGGTTAAAAAAATGCAATTGGCGTTTATTGATTGGTTTGCGCAAAAGTTGCCACGTTTACAAATGATGAGAATTCATTTATGGCGTTTTTACAATTTTTACTAGTAATGGCGGAGATCTGCAAATTTTTATCGGGACTGCGATATTGGGGTGGACATGTCGGACATTTTTGACACTTTTTTGGGACCAATGACATTTATACAGCGATCAGAAATTTAAATATCCACTGATTACTGTATAAATGTCATTGGCAGTGAAGGGGTTAACATGGGGGGGGATCTCGGGGGTAACTGTGTTCCCTAGGTGTGTTCTAACTGTGAGGGGGCGGGGCTGCCAGGGGCACCAGAGATCTAACTGATCCCAGTGACAGGGATCAGTAGATCTCCGACACCCTGGCTGACGGAGTGGGGAACCGCCATGTTTACATCGGCGGCTCCCTGTTTTTCTGCACTGTCAAGCAATCGCGGCTCGCCGACGAAGATTGAATCCACCCGACCCACGGCCACAACTCTACAGAGTGCGGCGGGCATGACGCTGCCGCCCACTACTGCGCACGTGCGAGCCGCCGTTTAAAGACGCCAATTCACGCTACAAAACCACACTACAGCAGTAAATGTGAGCCAGTGCGGAGCAGGTTAACGATAATAATAAAAATAAATAGAGCGTATATATAAAAAATGCTAAATAAAAATTGTGTGTACCTTCTATATAAAACAAAGTCACCATACAGCATGTCCCGGTCTTTGTGTTTTCATCCGTATTTTCCCAACCCCCAGCTCATGGACAGGTAATGGGGGGATGAAGATTTCCCTGATAAAACAGTTGGATCCACTTTGCCTGGAACGTCCTCCAACCCCATTACTCCCCCCCAACAATGAAACTTCTACGGTCATTGTGTCCAATAGATTGCAATGGGTGGAACTGCTTGTGCTTTAAAGTTGATATAAAAACCAAATCAATGAATCTAAATAGCTCTTACCTGACCTGCAATCATTTGCAATCTCAGAAGTTGTGAGTTGGACCCTGGCGATGGACGGTCCTATAGAATATTATAGAGGATGGGGGGATTTTCAAAGCATTGTCAGATCCTTCAAGTCATGGAGACTTAGATAGGATCTGTACTGATGATGTTGTGGGCAAAAAAGACAAACAGAGGACAAAGGGCTAATCGCCAATATTTTTTGTGGTCTCCCTGGAGCTTCTCTTTTCCCCATTACTGGCTCACCATGACTTGTTCTGCACTCCCCCTCCATGACTGGTGATGTGATGGTTGGTGGGGTAATGATGAAGAAGCAGCAGGAGAGGTGAAGGAAGCGTAGATCCATAGAATGGATGAAGCAAGAGAAGGGACAATATAATTGAATGAAGTAAAATGATTAGTAAAAGAATCTTGACTTAGATATATGATTCCAGATTAGAGTAGCAGAGCACTTCCACATATCAGCTAAAAGAGCAAAGCAATCCCTGGATAGCAGCTGTGAAAACTCTGTAAAATGTGACCCTCTCTTTCATCACTAGACCACCGGAAGGTTTTACCCGCTTCATGACCAGGGCATTTCCTGCTATTGGGCACTGCGCTGCTTTTACTGGCAATTGAGTGGTCATGCAACACTGAATGCAACACACTTAAATTTATATCATAAATAATCATGTTTCATTTCTTCATTTTCTAAAAAATTGTGACAAAAATTTACAACTTCAAAAAACTCACCATGCCTCTTATTACATACCTTGAACTGTCTACTTTCCAAAAAATAAGGGTCATTTGGGGGGGGGGGTTTATACTGTCCTGGCATTTTTGGGAAATGAGATTGGCCGTCAGTACATCAGGTGCGATATATTTTCAAATATGTATCCCATAATTTGTAGACCAGAGGTCTCCAAACTGCGGCCCAAGGGCCGGATGCGGCCCTATGCTTGACTTTATCCGGCCCTTGGGGCACTATCCCTTCCACTGATACAAGACACTATTCTGCCATCTGACACCATCCACGGAGCACAATTTCTCCCACTGACACCAATGATGGGGCACTATTCCTCCCACTGATACCAATGATGGGGCACTATTCCTCCCACTGATACCAATGATGGGGCACTATTCCTCCCACTGATACCAATGATGGGGCACTATTCCCCCCACTGATACCAATGATGGGACACTATTCCTCCCACTGATACCAATGATGGGACACTATTCCCCCCACTGATACCAATGAAGGGGCACTATTCCCCCCACTGACACCAATGATGGGGCACTATTCCTCCCACTGATACCAGGAAAATTTCCACTTCTGCTGGCCAAAGTCCAATAAACCGGCCCTTAGTTTAGAATATTTGGAGACCTCTGTTGTAGACTAAATAATAGACACCGATGTGGGTTATTTTACCAAGGAAATGAAGCAAAATACATTTTGGCCTAAATTTATGAAGAAAGATTAAATATTTGCAAACTTTTATAACAGAAACAAAGAAAAACACATTTTTTCAAAAGTTTTCCATCTTTTTTTATTTATTTAGCAAAAAAAAACAGTGGCGATTAAATACCACCAAAATCTCTAGGCTCTAATTGTGTTAAAAAATGATCAGTATTGAATTTGGGTGCAGCGTTGCATGATTGCGCAATTGTCATTCAAAGTGTGACAGCGCTGAAAGCTGAAAACTGGCCTGGGCAGGAAGAGGGTAAACGTGTCCGGTATTGAAGGGGTTAAAGTGTTGCTAAGCCCATAACAGTAAAATCAGTCTGTATATGCAGAATAGCATGCTTGTTATGCTCACCATGGAACTTAAGGGGTTAATCCTCTGCATTGTGTAAAAAGGCTGTTTGATACTGTCTTCTCTGATCCCCCCCTTCTTACATGTCCAGATAAGACAGTGTTACTGGAGTCAGGCTGCACATGCTCAGTTTGGTTTGTATTGCAAGAGAGTTTTTTTTTTCTTGGGAGGGTGCATGTGATCAGCACAGGGCCAATCAGCATTGTCCAGACAGAGGGTCAGTGGTCCTGCATCCTGATAGGACAGCCAGTGCAGTATGAAAACTCCTCCTACAAGCTTTAACCAGGCACTGATAGAAGTCACATTACTGCTATACTGCTGATGAGAAAAGGTATTTAGCCATTTATATTTAATATATATATATATATATATAAAATGTATTTATTTATTTCAGGTACTTATATAGCCCCGTCAATATATACAGTATATTTACTGACTGCAGGCTCCTGGATTTAGTAACACTTTAACCACTTCCCGACCTCCTGCCATGTTTTCACGGCGGCAGTCGGGATGCTGAGCATGAATTGCCGTAAAAACACGGCAATCTGCGAGCAGCCACTAGGGGGCGTGCGCCCGCTGCACTCCTGAGGAGTGTGCCCGCTGCTCGGGCGGAACCGATGTCTGCCGGCGAGCGGAGATGAGCGGCCACAGGCAAAGAACGGGGAACACGGTTTACGATGTAAACACGGTGGTTCCCCGCTCTGTTAGTGGGGGCATGGGAGATCTACTGATCCCTGTCACTGGGGGTGATCTACTGATCCCTGTCACTGGGGGAGATCTACTGATCCCTGTCACTGGGGGTGATCTACTGATCCCTGTCACTGGGGGTGATCTTCTGATCCCTGTCACTGGGGGTGATCTTCTGATCCCTGTCACTGGCATCAGTTAGATCTCTCATGCCCATGGTAGCCCAGCCCCCCCACAGTAAGAACACCCAGGGAACACAGTTACCCCCTAGCTCTCCCCTCCCAGGTTAACCCCTTCACTGCCAATGACATTTATACAATAATCAGTGGACATTTAAATTTCTGATCGCTGTATAAATGCCAATGGTCCCAAAAAAGTGTCAAAAACGTCCGACATGTCCGCCGCAATATCGCAGTACCGCTAAAAAATCGCAGATCGCCGCCATTACTAGTAAAAAATAAAAAATAAATAAAAACCACAGAAATTAATTCTCACCATCCGTAAACGCGGCCACTTTTGCGCAAACCAATCCATAAACGCCAATTGCGATTTTTTTTATCACAAATTTGAGGAAGAATAAAAATCGGCCAAAAACGGTGAAAAAAAAAGTTTTTTTATATTTTTTTTTGGGGGGATTTGAATTTTAGCAAAAAGTAAGAAATTTGGGTTTTTTTGCAAAATGGTCGCCCTTCTTTTTGTTTATAGCGGCGATCAGAAAGGATGCAGAGGGGATCAAATACCACCAAAAGAAAGCTCTATTTGTGGGAAAAAAAGGACGCAAATTTAGTTTGGATGCAACGTCGCACGACCGCGCAATTGTCAGTTAAAGTGACGCAGTGCCGAATCGCAAAAAGTGCTTTGGTCCTAAAGCTGGAAAACCTTCCGGTTGGTAAGTGGTTAAATAACATGGCTGAGTTGTTCTTCTAACCCAGGGTTTCTCAAACAGGGTTCCATGGAGCCCCAGGGTTCCTCCAGAGGTTGCTGGGGGTTCCTTGAGCAGTAAGCAATTTCTGCTTCTCAGATAAATTCCCACTGACATCATTGATCTTTTTAGCTATCTGGAATCAAAAGAAAGCTAAAAAAAGCTAACTGGGAGGTGATTGGGACTTTATATGACACACGAGTGTGAGAGAAAGATACTGGATGGATGGTAAAACAATTTATTTTAGAAATAGAACAATATTTTCATAGTATACATCATATAGTCAATATTCAAATAGGTCAGTACAGACCCAATATATAATATATGTACATGGATACAAGGATACAAAGCATACATTTGATGGTATACAAAAAATTGCCCCATCCATCACATTGATATGGTTATGTAAAATGTTCCAATATTGATAAACCTGCGTTTGTCCATGACCTCCAAGTACCCCCGCAGGGGGTTGGTCTAGAAGACCTTGTAAAAACTTGTTTTAAGTACAGCGTTTGACGGCAGCTGGTGGCTCTACGCACGTTTCGTGACTGAATGTCACTCATCAGGAGCAGGCTCGTCACTTGTCTGTTGTATCCAAGGACCGTACACATGCAGGCAGGGAGGGGGGAAGCCAACAAGGGGCATCCACAAACGGGAGCTGAGGCAGGATGCATGGCAGCAAGGTCCCCCCCAGGTAAGCCAACCTGCAGGCACGGGCGTCTCCAGGGTGAATGTGTGTCTAGTGAAGGAATGGATAGTGATATAAGACTGAGTGGAAGGTAATTGTGAGCAGGTGGTTAGCTATCTGTAAGGGGGGGAATTCTTCCCAATGACCACAAGTGTAAGGAACATTCTTCCCAATGACCACAAGTGTAAGGAGCATTCTTCCCATTGACCACAAGTGTAAGGAGCATTCTTCCCAATGACCATCTTAGAGGGCAAACACCTACGGGGAACAACCGAAGGGGGGAGGGACGGACGT
>BLSH010367786.1:0-10398 GCA_018402905.1 Glandirana rugosa | reverse complement strand
GGACTTGAGGTAGGACAAAACCAGCCGCTCAAATGACTTCATGACTACAGATGTCAGCGCCACCGGCCTGTAGTCATTAAGTCCAGTGATCCGGGGCTTCTTGGGGACAGGGACGATGATGGAGGACTTGAAGCACGCTGGGACCTGGCAAGACTCCAGAGAGGTGTTAAAAATGTCTGTGAAGACAGGTGTCAGCTCATCAGCACAGTGTCTCAGTGTGGCAGGAGACACGCCGTCTGGCCCGGGTGCTTTGCAGGTCTTTTGTCTTTTAAATTGCCTCCACACATCCTGTTCTGAGACTGAAAGGGCAGCGGGGGAGGAGTGGGTGTCCAGGTTGGGATGGGCTGGAGTATCCTCTGTGGTGGTAGGGGTGGGGGAGGGGTGTGAAGTGTTAAAGCGAGCATAATGTGTGTTAAGTTGCTCAGCCAGTTTCCGGTCATCAGCAGCGCGGGGAGCTCTCGGCTTGTAATTGGTAATGAGCTGGAGTCCCCTCCACACAGAAGCAGGGTCGTTGCCAGCAAACTGCTGCTCCAAGCGTGCATTATAATGAGACTTTGCTCTTAACACCTCCCTGCTAAATCCATACTTCACCACAAGTGTAAGGAGCATTCTTCCCATTGACCACAAGTGTAAGGAGCATTCTTCCCAATGACCACAAGTGTAAGGAGCATTCTTCCCAATGACCACAAGTGTAAGGAGCATTCTTCCCATTGACCACAAGTGTAAGGAGCATTCTTCCCATTGACCACAAGTGTAAGGAGCATTCTTCCCATTGACCACAACTGTAAGGAGCATTCTTCCCATTGACCATCCCACCAATGTATCATGAGTTGTAGACATAGTAAGTTTTAGCAGGGGTTCCCTGAGACTGGAAAGGTTTTTTTAAGGGTTCCTCCATGTTGCAAAGGTTGAGAAAGGCTGTTCTAAGCTGTCTGTGAGGTATTACATCTGTACATTCCATACAATCTAATGAAGCAAATTCCATACAAGGCCCTTATCTGAGCATGCAGGTTGGCTGGCCAATGAAGGGGTAAATGAGCGTGAAGCCTCTTCAGAGCCATACCAGGCCAGTTCAGGTATCAGGCTGCTGAGTAAAGTAATAACTTTCTGTTTTGTGGAATTATAATATTGATATTGATTTGCACTTTTGTGTCCATCTTCTTCTGGATAATGTGTCTGGTAGAGTGAATGTTGAGTATTTTGGAACGATTGTTGTTTTCAGTCGTTATGTCGTGTCTGACTTTTCGTGACCTCATGGACCATAGCAGGCCAGGCTTTTCTGTCCTCCACTGCTTAACTTCATGTTCATTTTTTCGATGATGCTATCTATCCATCGTTTTTTCCGTCGTCCTCTTCTCCTTTTTCCTTTCATGTTTCCCAGCATCAGTGTCTTTTCCAGTGAGGCCTCCCTTCACATTAGGTGGCCAAAGTATTTGAGTTTCAGCTTCAGGATTTGTCCTTCCAGTGAATATTCAGAGTTGAATTCCTTCAAGATTGACTGATCTTCTTGCCATCCAAGGGACTTTCAAGACTCTTCTCCAACACCCTAGTTCAAAAGCATCAATTCTTCGGCGTTCAGCCTTCCTTATGGAACATCTTTCACATCCATAGGGCACTACTGGGAATATCATAGCTTTGACTATACGGCACTTTTTCGGTGGGGTGATGTCTCTGCTTTTTATAATGTTGTCTAGGTTTTCCATTGCTTTCCTCCCAAGAAGCAAGCGTCTCTTAGTTTCATGGCTACAGTCACTGTCTTCCGTGATCTTGGAGCCTAGACAAACATATTGACCTATAATATTGGCCTGCACATCGCTGATTCTCTTCTCAAATAAAGTAATAACTCAGGTATCAGGCTGCTGTATAAAGTGGTAACTTTGTGTCATTTGAAATTATATATTGATATAATATTGGCCTGTATTGTGGTGTTCCTCTTCTTCTGGATAAAGTGACGGTAACTTTGTGTATTTGGATTTTTTATTTTTTATAATTTGTTTGTTATATACACAGATTTGTAGTGTTAGCACAGCACTCGAGGGCATCACTGGCTCGTGCTCTAATGCTTTTATAATATTCTCTCTCTCTTTCTTAACAACACGAGCAGCACATTGTAAGGTGCACAGGAAAGTGTGATAAATACGAGACACACATGAGCAGGTCAGAATGTCCACAAAACACCATGGGAGTTGTAGTCCCAAGGATGCAGGAGATGTCACCATGCTGATATGAGGACTGCTCCTCCACCCAAACCAGGAGCTCAGGAATGCCATCACGAGAGGAAGCCAAATGTAAGGATAAGGTGCTTAACCACTTCAGCCCCGGAAGGATTTCCAGCTTTAGGACCGGAGCCTTTTTTGCGATTCGGCGTTGCGTCGCTTTAACTGACAATTGCACGGCCGTGCGACGTTGTACCCAAACAAATTTGCGTCCTTTTTTTTCCCACAAATAGAGCCTTCTTTTTTTTGGTATTTGATCACCGCTGCTTCATTTCTGATCGCCGCTATAAACAAAAGAAGAGCCACAATTTTGCAAAAAGAACCAAATCTCTTACTTTTTGCTAAAATACAAATCCAAAAAAAAAAAAAATATAAAAAAACATTTTTTTTCATCGGTTTTGGCCGATTTATATTCTTCCTCATATTTGTGATCAAAAAAATCACAATTGGCATTTATTGATTGGTTTGCACAAAAGTTGTTGCCTTTACGATGATGAGAATTCATTTCTGGGGGTTTTTATTTTTTTTTATTTTTTACTAGTAATGGCGGCGATCTGCGATTTTTAGCAGTACTGCGATATTGGGGCGGACATGTCGGAACATTTTGACACTTTTTTGGGACCATTGGCATTTATACAGCGATCAGTGCTATAAAAATGCACTGATTACTGTGTAAATGCCATTGGCAGTGAAGGGGTTAACCTGGGGGGCGCTCTAAGGGTTAACTGTGTTCCCTGGGCGTGTTCTAACTGTGGGGGGACTGCCCTAGCAGGGGAAAGATAGTGATCACAGCTTCCATGTAGAGGAAGGCTGTGATCACAGTCCTTCCCCCCTCACAGAACAGAGATCTGTGTTTACTTACGCGGACCCCCGTTCTTTCACTCCGGGGGGGGGGCATCGCGGGTGTGAAAGAGACCGTCAACCTGCGGTTGACGGTCGGCAAGTGGTTAAAATAACTTTGAAGATTAGAAGAATAAGATCTACTGATTTATGGTCCAATAGCGGGGGAAAAAAAAAAAGAATATTTTTTTCCATAGCGATCAATCATGTTTAATCTTTTTTTCTGAGCAACTGAAACATAATTTGGTTAAATTCAGTTTTTTTTCCTCTTCTCTCTCTCTTTTTTTTTCCATTTACTTTTCTCCAGTTTGTGTAAATAAAGTTGCAAAGGTTTCTTTTGTTGGGCTTATAAGGATTATGTTTGTTAAGGGGCCAAAAGAGTATTCTTCCAGTCACAGGGTGCCAACCATGGATGGTTGGATAACAAGAGGTTGATGAAAAGGGTGGTTGAGAAGCAACGAGGGTGCAAGTTGATAATGAACACCGGTGAGACCTGAAAGGAGATTGGACACATATCCAGAGAAAAGATGTAGTCAACAGACCTAAATATCTCAGTGTTATCCCGACCCGACTATAGGCAGCCATGATATGTCACATGTGGAATGTAGGTGCGCTCAACTTAAATGTGTTATGTGATCTATGGGCATGATTGGGTCTTCAGAGGTTGTTCTCCATCAGTTGGGGTGCCACCGGTGACACCCAGATATAGAACTAAGGTGTAGAACAGGGGTCCTCAAACTATGGCCCTCCAGTTGTTCAGGAACTACAATTCCCATCATGCCTAGTCATGTCTGTGAATATCAGAGTTTTACAATGCCTCATGGGATGTGTAGTTCCGCAACAGCTGGAGGGCCGTAGTTTGAGGATGCCTGGTGTAGAAGAAAGAGAGCAGGTTTCTCTGTTGGGTTTATAAGAATTAGATATGTTTGTTAAGGTGACAAAAGAGTATTCTCCCAGTCACAGGGTGCCAACAGGTAATGTTGGACAGCAAGAGGTTGATGGAAAAGGTGTTTGAGAAGCAACGAGGGTGGAAGTTGATAATCAACACCTGTGAGACCTGAAAGGAGATTGGAGACATTTCCAGAGGAAAGATGTAGTCATCAGATCTAAATATCTCAGTGTTATCCCGACCCGGCTAAAGGCAGCCATTATATGTCACATGTGTAGAGTAGGTGAACTCAACTTAAATGTGTGATATGATCTGAGGACACGGATTGGGTCTTCAGAGGTTGTTCTCCATCAGTTGGGGCACCACCATGGACACCCAGATATAGCACTAAGGTATAAGAAGAATGAGAATACGCCACAACAGTTTGAAATGTTGAATAAAAAGTTTATTTGATACAGAAAATACAACACATTTCAGGGGCTCAACAATCCCCCCTTCATCCAAGCGTATGTATTGGGAATAGGTGCATTGGCATTGTGGACTACGGTTGTATAAAGGAGATAACAAACATCAAGGTGAGCAATCGGGTGCCCAGCTAACAGACATTTCTTAGGAGTTATTTTTAGCCATCTCAGTCAATTGTTACATAGTTGGTAAGGTTGAATAAAGACAACAGTCCATCCAGTTCATCCTGTGTAGGTGTGTAGAAAAATTATTTCCCATATCCCTGTTTATTGTTTTCATTAAGATGCACATCCAAGAGTCTTTTAAAACTTTCCATACTTCCTGCCGACACCACCGATTGTGGAAGAGAGTTTCACATCCTTACCCCCCTGACAGTGAAAAATCCCCTACGCAGCTTAATTGTCTTTAAAAAGGAGCTGGATATGTTTCAGAACTCACAGAATATACCTGGCTATTAATATTTATAAGCAATTACGCCATAGACTGCTGATCCAAGAAATGTTTTATTGACTTAGAGGATCAAGGCGGATTTTTTCCCAGTTCACAAATTGGACCATACTTTCTAAGCATTTTTTGCCTTCTTCTTAATCAGTGGTGGGGTTTGGGCCCTGCATTTGCAGGTTTTTCAATTTCTTCTTTAACCACTTGCCGACCGCCGATCGGAGATTGACGGCGGCAAAGTGGCTCTGTAACGCAAACCGCCGTAATATGACGGCGGCTGCATTACAGACATACTGTGAGCGCTCACTGTGTTCGGGGGGGGGCAGGGAGCGGGTGCGGCGGCTTCGATTGCCGCCGGCCACCCGCGATGCCCCCCCCGGAGCGAATGAGCGAAGGTCCGTGCATGTAAACACGGACCTCCGCTCTGTGTGAGGGGGAAGGGAAGTGATCACAGCCTTCTCGTACATGAAGGCTGTGATCGCTTCCTTTCCCCAGCTAGGCAAGTCCCCCTACAGTAAGAACACGCCCAGGGAACACAGTTAACCCTTAGAGCGCCCCCTGCAGGTTAACCCCTTCACTGCCAATGGCATTTACACAGTAATCAGTGCATTTTTATAGCACTGATCGCTGTATAAATGCCAATGGTCCCAAAAAAGTGTCAAAATAGTCCGACATGTCCGCTGAAATATCGCAGTACCGCTAAAAATCGCAGATCGCCGCCATTTTTAGTAAAAAATAAAAAAAAAATAAAAACCCCAGAAATGAAATCTCATCATCCGTAAACGCGGCCACTTTTGCGCAAACCAATCAATAAACGCCGATTGCGATTTTTTTTATCGCAAATATGATGAAGAATATAAATCGGCCAAAAACGGTGAAAAAAAATGTTTTTTTATATTTTTTTTTTGGATTTGCATTTTAGCAAAAAGTAAGAAATTTGGGTTTTTTTGCAAAATTGTCGCTCTTCTTTTGTTTATAGCGGCGATCAGAAATGACGCAGAGGTGATCAAATACCACCAAAAGAAAGCTCTATTTGTGGGAAAAAAAGGACGCCAATTTCGTTTGGGTACAACGCCGCACGACCGCGCAATTGTCAGTTAAAGCGACGCAGCGCCGAATCGCAAAAAGGGCTCCGGTCCTAAAGCTGGAAATCCTTCCGGGGCTGAAGTGGTTAATTGGCGGGCAGGTGGCTGCTATCTCATTCTAGGACGATGTCATATGATGTCATCCCACTTGCACGCCCATCGAGTGATCTGGGGTGTGTCCCTGGGTCTGTCCCCGGGACACGGTGCATCACAGATCTTGGTAAAGAGCCGATGACGAGGCTCTTTACCCATGTGATCAGCTGTGTCCAATCACAGCTGATCACATGTAAACAAGGAAATGCCGGTTATCGGCATTCCTTTCCTCTCACTGACAGCGTGTGATGAGAGGAGAGCCAATCAGTGCCATTTCCTCACAAGGGGGGTCTGCACAGATAATCAGGGTACTCATTATCAGTGTCCTGGTTATCAGTGCAGCCCCAAAAGTGTCCATCAGTAATGCCAATCAGTGCCCAGCAGTGATGCTAGCCAGTGCTGCCTTTCAGTGCCAGTGCCCATCAGTGCCATCCATCAGTGCCCATCAGTGCTGCCTATTCATGCCCATCAGGGTCCATCAGTGCCGTCTATCAATGTTCATCAGTGCTGCCTATAAGTGCCCATCAGTTCTGCATATTAGGGCCTCCTCATTAGTGCCACCTCATCAGTCCCTTCAGTGCCATCCCATCAGTGCCCATCAGAGCAGCCTCACCAGCGCACATTAGTGAAGGAGAAAAATTACCTATTTGCAAAATGTAATAACAGTAACTAAAAAAAACTTTGTTTTTCAAAATGTTCTTTTTTGTTTGTTTGTTTGTTTAGCAAAAAATAAAAGACCCAGTGGTGATTAAATAATACAAAAAGAAAGCTCTATTAGTGAAAAAAAAAATGATAAAAATGTCACATGGGTGCAGTGTTACGATTGTCATTTAAAGTGTGACAGCGATGAAAGCTGAACATTGGCCTGGGCAGTATGGGGGGAAAAGGGGGACTGGTAGGTAAGTGGTTATATTATATTTTCCATTGGTCTTTTTTTTCATCTTGAATAAATCCCACCCCCTTCCCTAGCCCCCTCAGCACATAGACCTGGTTCCCCACCTCCAGAAGATCCACAGCAGGTCTTCTTGGTGACCTCCTGTGTTGCCCATTCAGTAGGAACCTAGTGATGGGCTGCCTCTGCCTGCTCACTGACTTCCCATAAACTAGAATGGGACTCACCTATACAACAGGAGGATTGTAGGGCATCCGATTAGATAAAGCGTTATTTTTTATAAACCCTGCAAAGTAAAGGCATTGTGTGCTAGTATGCATCGCATACTAGCACAATATGAGATACTTACCTTAGAATGATGCCCTCCAGCGACGCAATGTCACTGCTGAGAAGGCTGCCATCTTCACTCGGTCTTTTTTCTGGGTTTGCATTCACACTGCATGCTGCCGTCTCTTCAGAGTCCTGTGCAGTGGCGGCTGTTTGGTTTTTTGGGGGGGGGCGGGAAATAACCCCCCATTGGTCAGTGGCATCAGCAACCCCCCCACCACACACTTACCGCAGCAGGCCCTGGGCTCTGGTGGCAGTGGCGGGCTTTGGCAGCTTGTAGGCTACAGTGGCAGTAGGCTTCTATGGACGGTGGGCAACTCTTCCCTTCTTCTCCTAGGAGTCCAATAGGATTGCTTTTACAATCCTGATAGTTCCCTCACTGGGGTCAGTAGTTTTTGATTTTTATTTAAATTTTATTATTTATTTTTTACCATTTCATTTTATTTCTTTTACAATTTTATTTTCACTATTTTTTTAGGAGCTCTGTTGGGGGGCTTTGATGAGATATCAGGGGGTCTAAACAAGCTCTCAATCTCCATCTCTGTAACCTCAGCTGCACAGAATGAATGGACAGGAATAGCTGTGCACTGAGCCTCCCATTCATTCAGAAATGGAAGTATAGTAAAAACAATTTACTATGCTTCAGTTATGAATGAACCAATTGGTACCAATCACTGACTCTGTCCATTCAGAAAAGGAAGGAGTCAGTAAATGACAAATTTACCGACCCGTTCCCATCTCTCCATCATGACTCATCTTCTACAGGAGGGGGGAAGACAGCAGCTCTGTGGGGGGGACCAGGGAAGCACGCAGGGACCCTGGGAACAGCAGAAGACAAGTAAACTGGATAGGAGGGGCAGAGGGGGCAGCATATAGGGGAACCAATCTCCTGCATTAGGTGGAAAATGGAGGAGATTGGTTCCTCTAAATGCCACCCCCGCCATCCCTCCTATCCAGGTGTACAAGGGAGGCACATGGGCCCCCCTGGACCAAGGGGGCCTGGTTGTAATTGCAACCCCTATCGTTACGCCCCTGCTACTGTGTATTGTAATTCTCCACTGCAGTGTAATAAACAACATTTTTGTTATCTTCTGGACCTACTATCTCATCTGAACAGTCTTGCTTAAAGACTACCAAATTTGGTTGAGCACGATTATCAGACCTGCTTCCCGATTGGCCGGGAGGAGGATCGATAGCAAGTATTAATTTTCTGTTGCAACACACCTGGGTGGACTCCGGGCCTGATGCTCTGAGCCCCGAGCCCACCCTATTTGGAAGCCTAATAGAGCCTCTGGCTGCTGGTGCTTCAAAACCCCCCCCATCCCCGCCATAGGAATTCATGCGCCCGGTGTCCTGAAAGGGGCTGGGTGCATGGATAGGGTGGGCGGTGGGGCAAGGACTGTGGGGCGGCGCCCATGCACCCACAATGGATGAACCACCCCTGCCCTAGTGGTGTCTGATTGGCCATGCCACAATGACGTCACTTCCGCATGTGCACACGGGAGCCACAGACTGCACCATGGGGCTCTGAAGGGACGGCAACATTCAGTGTGAATATCTCCTAAACAGTGAAGGTTTAGGAGATATTCATGGTACCCACAGGCAAGCCTTATTATAGGTTTACCTATAGGTACAAGTGCAATAAAAGAGTTTACGTCCACTTTAAAAAAAATGCTTTAGTGACAACATTTTTAGATATTAAATTACAAACAAGTGCTTCTCCATTAAATAAATATATACCAATATACAGGATCAGTAAGTACACCCCTCACATTTTTGTAAATATTTTATTCTATCTTTTCATGTGACAACACTGAAGAAATGACACTTTGCTGCAATGTGAAGTAGTGAGTGTACAGCTTGTATAACAGTGTAAATTTGCTGTCACCTCAAAATAACTCAACACACAGCCATTAATGTCTAAACCACTGGCAACAAAACTGAGTACACCCCTAAGTAAAAATGTCCAAATTGGGCCCAATTAGCCATTTTCCTTCCCAGGTGTCATGTGACTCGTTAGTGTTACAAGGTCTCAGGTGTGAATGGGGAGCAGGTGTGTTAAATTTGGTGTTATTGCTCTCACTCGCTCATACTGGTCACTGGAAGGTCAACATGGCACCTCATGGCAAAGAACTCTCTGAGGATCTGAAAGAAAAAAATGTTGCTCTACATAAAGATGGCCTAGATTATAAGAAGATTGCCAAGACCCTAAAACTGAGCTGCAGCACGGTGGCCAAGACCATACAGCAGTTTAACAGGAGAGGTTCCACTCTGAACAGCGTCTCACCATGGTCGAATAAAGAAGTTGAGTGCCCATGCTCAGCGTCATATCCAGAGGTTGTCTTTGGGAAATAGACGTATGAGTGCTGCCAGCATTGCTGCAGAGGTTGAAGGGGTGGGGGTCAGCCTGTCAGTGCTCAGACCATACGCTGCACACTGCATCAAATTGGTCTGCATGGTTGTCATCCCAGAAGGAAGCCTCTTCTAAAGATGATGCAGAAGAAAGCCCACAAACAGTTTGCTGAAGACAAGCAGACTAAGGACATGGATTACTGGAACCATGTCCTGTGGTCTGATGAGACCAAGATAAACTTATTTGGTTCAGATGGTGTCAAGCGTGTGTGGCGGCAACCAGGTAAGGAGTGCAAAGACAAGTGTGTCTTGCCTACAGTCAAGCATGGTGGTGGGAGTGTCATGGTCTGGGGTTGCATGAGTGCTGCCGGCACTGGGGAGCTACAGTTCATTGAAGGTGCCATGAATGCCAACATGTACTGTGACATATTGAAGCAGAGCTTCCCCTCCCTTCAGAGACTGGGCTGCAAGGCAGTATTCCAACATGATAACGACCCCAAACACACCTCCAAGACGACCACTGCCTTGCTAAAGAAGCTGAGGGCAAAGCTGATGGACTGGCCAAGCATCTCCAGACCTAAACCCTATTGAGCATCTGTAGGACATCCTCAAACAGAAGGTGGAGGAGTGCAAGGTCTCTAACATCCACCAGCTCCATGATGTCCTCATGGAGGAGGGAAAGACAAATCCAGTGGCAACCTGTGAAGCTCTGGTGAACTCCATGCCCAAGAGGGTTAAGGCAGTGCTGGAAAATAATGGTGGCCACACAAAATATTCACACTTTGGGCCCAATTTGGA
>BLSH010367736.1:0-10254 GCA_018402905.1 Glandirana rugosa | reverse complement strand
CAAGGACCTCGGAAGGTGTACATCCCCGTAACGACCCTGAACGTCAGGAGGGACTACAGAGACTGATGTGATTGGCTCAGTGATCTCTGTACAGCACTGCGGTATATGTCAGAGCTATATAAATGTATAATAATAATAATAGTGTGTGACTGTGGGGGGAGGGGATATTGCAGGTAGGTCAGTAGGTAGACCTCCTTATCTTGCAGCACTGGGCCGTGTGTAGGAGTGGGCACTACGCTAGGCACCTAGAACAGGGTCATTTGCATGGCACAGAGGGTACCTTTACCTGTGCCGAGCATCACCTACCAATAAACTGGTCTCCATCCATCCACTGCATGGGGCCCCGGCATTGCAGATCTGCTCCCGTTGCTATGAGAGACAGATAGCTGCAGAAGTCCATGGTTGGTATCTTCAGGGAGGACTGCAAGTCCCAGCAATGCCCCTACATGTGGAAGGCTCCAGGAACAGGTTTGTGGCAGCTCTGTTGGGATCAGGACAGAAGTTCTCTCCCATACTTTGCTGACTGTCTGTGTCTTTCCTCTCCATGCAGCAGACTGTGTGTTGTGAGACTACAGGGCTCAGCAACCCCAGGCTTGTTGGCAGGCTCCTCACGGCAGGCATGCCCCAGCGATGACAGATAGCAGAGAACGTAGCTCCAGCAGAGCCCCTGCGGGCGGATGGTGTGCTGGAGGAATCGGCTTACATGGTAGCTGTCAGCCATTCCTTCTCCCATGTGGCTGGACTCATCTGGGCAGAACTCCCTTCTGATTTTTATATGCAGAGTCCAGCAGCAGCCCACAAAAAACAGAGACCCCCCCCCCCCCCGACATGGATTTATCAGTCCCTTTCTCTACAGCCTCAGCTGCACAGATGAATAGAAAGTGCTCTGAGGATTCCAGCTCATTCACGAATTGAAGCATAGTAAACACAGCTTACTATGCTTCATCAATGAATGGACAAAGGAGTGATTGGTACCGATCGTTCACTGTGTTCATTCAGTAAAGTAACGGACCAGTAAAGGACATTCCCTGCTGTGAGGGAAAGGGGTACACAGGGGGGCCCCAGACAGCAGATGGAAGGGGTGCATGTGCTAGAACCAATCCCCTTGTAGTGCAGCCGGAGGGAGAGAGAGGAGGAGAAGCCGGCAGCGCTGCAGGGGGAGACAGGAGAAGAGGATCGGTGTCTGCAATAAAACAGTACAGCCGCCCCTCCTGCTCAGCAGGTGCCCAACCCCCTCCCCCCTTTTAAACTGACGGGACCTGGGCCCAGTACAGGAGGGCCAGCTGTACTGCCTTATCAGCGACCCTGAGTGTGACCCTGAAAATAGGCAATAACCAGTAAGGGATCAATACTGATTGCTACCACTGTGCCCGAGAAGTCCCAAGTAATACAAATATACGCCAAAGGATTTGTATTTCTGTCCATCCACTCCTGAGATTTACACTGCTCTGCCACACAGCACAGCCGTGTCAGACCTGATTTTAATCAACTGCAGTTAAGAAACATTTACAGGTCTTGCCCCTCCCACAGTCTGCGATTGGACAGTGAAAGGAGAAGCAGCACAGTGATGAGCTCACTCTGCTCTCTCCTCCTATCAGCATGCACACGAGCACTGCAGCTCACCTGATTGGCTCCTTGTGCTGCTCCTCACTCCTCCAGTCTGAGCTCTGTTGTACGAGGAGTGGAAGTGAATGTTCAGATGCTGTGTATAGAGAATGACATGTAATGATCAGAGAGCTGCGTTCGTTCTGTCCTCACATTTGGGGGGGATGAGTGACGCCATCTTGGTTTTATCTTGCAGCTGTGAGGATTATATGAAGAAGATCGAATGCTTCTATCAGTGCTCCCCGCTGGTCGCACACTGGGGTCACCCCAACATCTCCGTCGCCATCCAGAGAGTGCCGCTGTGCCAGACCTTCTGTGACGGTTGGTGAGTGCAAATCCAAAACCCAGGCCTAAGTGATGCAAGGGGGGGGGCGAGAGACCGAATCCAAACCAAAACCTGGAGTGCGGCACCAAATTCGAGAAATTCTATCCAATGGGAACCACACATGATTAGTAAGGAAGGGCAAGAACGTCTGAAAAAGTTATTAATGCTGCCAGTAACTTCCTGTCCTGGTGAAAACCTTCCCCCCAATTATGTTATGGGTGTCACGGGGACAGGAAGTGAGGGAAAATCTCTTTAATGGGGTCACGGGGACAGGAAGTGAGAGAAAATCTCTTTAATGGGGTCACGGGGACAGGAAGTGAGGGAAGATCTCTTTACTGGGTCACGGGGACAGGAAGTGAGGGAAAATCTCTTTAATGGGGTCACGGGGACAGGAAGTAAGGGAAAATCTATTTAATGGGGTCACGGAGAGAAATCAAAACCTGACAGAGATGTTCCCTCTTCTCACACTCAGGTTTGAAGCTTGCCGGTCAGATCTGGTCTGTGCACACAACTTCCTCACCGATTGGATGTACAACGAGAGCGGAAACCATTGTAAGAATGACTGCGTCCCCTACAGCAAGGTACCATGAGAGATGGGTGACACTGATCACTGTATCAGAGTATAGTGCGTTGTGACTGTGGGGGAGGGGACATTAGAGTGTAAGCTCCTCTGGTACAGAGACTGATGTGACTGTGGGGGAGGGGACATTAGAGTGTAAGCTCTTCTGGTACAGAGACTGAGGTGATTGGCTCATTGATCTCTGTACAGCACTGCGGTGTATGTCAGAGCTTTATAAATGTATAATAATAATAGTGTGTGACTGGGGGGGGACGTTAGAGTGTAAGCTCCTCTGGTACAGATACTGATGTGACTGTGGGGGAGGGGACATTAGAGTGTAAGCTCCTCTGGTACAGAGACTGATGTGACTGTGGGGGGACATTAGAGTGTAAGCTCCTCTGGTACAGACACTGATGTGACTGTGGGGGAGGGGACATTAGACTCCATAATGACTAAAATACAAAGTGACCCCCCCCCCAGTGTGAATGTCTGTAGACATCTTAGTAAATTTATCCGGCCGGTGTGGATGTTCTAGGCGCTGAGCATGGTCCGATCTTACAATCTACAGGTGACCATTCACTATACAATCTGATTGTACAATCTCCTTTAGATCCATTATCAACTACAGTATGTGGTGTAGGGGGCCCTCCCTGATTGGATCTATACTGAATAGGTTGTGCCCTCATATTACACAGATCTAAAGGAATTTGTCCAATCAGATTGTATAGTGTATGGCCAGCTTTCGTCAGATCTCCTCTGTTCACACGGATTACGCTCGGTATAAATGCAGATTTTACTGATTGTTAGTCCAACACACAGCAACGAACAAAACACTAGCGGTGTCATGCGTTGTGTTAATAATATGGCGCGTTTTTTTTTACGTGCGTTGTGGTGCATTGTAGAAGATCGCGCTTCCTATTGCAACGCACAATGAACCTTTATACGTTACGGCAGAGCAGCAATGTGAATGGGCGAGGGGTCCGGCTGTAATACGGATCAGAATCACGTTTTATATTTATCACATGACATCATAGGGGAAGATTGGTTGGTGGGTGGGTTGGTCTCATGGTCTCAGCTGTGAGATTTGGCACACAGATCACCGGACGTCACATTATATACAGAGGACGGCTCCGGAATAAACATCGTCCTTATGGGGAGTCTTCTTCTGTCCACGCCAGGAATAGCAGAACCCTGACTAAGCCACGGCGTATGGGAGTGCCATCCTGAGTCAGGGGCTCGGCACCGCTATACATGGCTCTGTGACCACAGCATACAATATCTCACAAAAGTAAGTACACCCCTCCCATTTCTTCTATCTTTTCATGTGACAACACTGAAGAGCTGACACTTTGCTGCAATGTAAAGTAGTGAGTGTACAGCTTGTATAACAGTGTAAATTTGCTGTCCCCTCAAAATAACTCAACACACAGCCATTAATGTCTAAACTGCTGGCAACAAAAGTGAGTACACCCCTAAGTGAAAATGTCCAAATTGGGCCCAAAGTGTCAATATTTTGTGTGGCCGCCATTATTTTCCAGCACTGCCTTAACCCTCTTTGGCATGGAGGTCACCAGAGCTTCACAGGTTGGCACTGGAATCCTCTTCCCCTCCTCCATGAGGACATCACAGAGCTGGTGGATGTTAGAGACCTTGCGCTCCTCCACCTTCCGTTTGAGGAGCCCCACAGATGCTCAATAGGGTTTAGGTCTGGAGATGCTTGGCCAGTCCATCACCTTTACCCTCAGCTTCTATAGCAAGGCAGTGGTCATCTTGGAGGTCGCCATTATGTTGGAATACTGCCCTGCGGCCCAGTCTCTGAAGGGAGGGGAAGCTCTGCTTCAGTATGTCACAGTACATGTTGGCATTCATGGTTCCCTCAATGAACTGTAGCTCCCCAGTGCCGGCAGCACTCATGCAGCCCCAGACCATGACCCTCCCACCACCATGCTTGACTGTAGACAAGACACCCTTGTCTTTGTCCTCCTCACCTGGTTGCTGCCACACACGCTTGGCACCATCTGAACCAAATAAGTTTATCTTGGTCTCATCAGACCACAGGGCACGGTTCCAGTAATCCATATCCTTAGTCTGCTTGTCTTCAGCAAACTGTTTGTGGGATTTCTTGTGCATCATCTTTAGAAGAGGCTTCCTTCTGGGACGACAGCCATGCAGACCAATTTGATGCAGTGTGCGGCGTATGGTCTGAGCACTGACAGACTGACCTCCCACCCCTTCACCCTCTGCAGCAATGCTGGCAGCACTCATACGTCTATTCCCCAAAGACAACCTCTGGATATGACGCTGAGCACGGCACTCAACTTTTTTGGTCGCCCATGGTGAGGCGCTGTTCTGAGTGGAACCTCTCCTGTTACACCGCTGTATGGTCTTGGCCACCATGCTGCAGCTCAGTTTCAGGGTCTTGGCAATCTTCTTATAGCCTAGGCCATCTTTATGTAGAGCAACAATTCTTTTTTTCAGATCCTCAGTGAGATCTTTGCCATGAGGTGCCATGTTGAACTTCCAGTGACCAGTAAGAGAGAGTGAGAGCGATAACACCAAATTTAATGCACCTGCTCCCCATTCACACCTGAGGCCTAACAAGTCACATGACACACGAGGAAGGAAAATGGCTAATTGGGCCCAATGTGGACATTTTCACTGAGGGGTGTACTCATTTTTGTTGCCAGTGGTTTAGACATTAATGGCTGTGTGTTGAGTTATTTTGAGGGGACAGTAAATTTACACTGTTATACAAGCTGTACACTCACTACTTTACATTGTAGAAAAGTGTCAGCTCTTCAGTGTTGTCACATGAAAAGATAGAATAAAATATTTACAAACATTTGAGGGGTGTACTCACTTTTATGAGATACTGCACATACTGACACACTTCTAAGAACCATTGCTCAACCTTTGGAGGCACCACTGCTCCACCCTCAGAAGACACCACTGCTCCTCCCTTAGTAGGTACCACTGCCCTTCCCTTGGAGGCACCACTGCTTTGTCCTCAGAAGTCACCACTGCTTTGTCTCCAGGAGGCACCACTACTCTGCCCTGAGGAGGCACCGCTGCTCCGCGCTCAGGAGGCACCACTGCTCCACCTTCAGGAGGCACCACTGCTCTGCCCTCAGGAAGCACAAGCACCTACCCAACAACTTCCCAACATCTACCCAACTACTGCCCATTGACTGCCAGCACCTACCCAACAACTGCTTCCCACCCTTAGAAGGCACCACCACTGCTCCGCCTTGAGGAGGTACCACTGCTCTGCCTTAAGGAGGCACCACTGCTCCACCCTTAGGACGCACCACTGCTCTGCCCTCTGGAGGCACGACTACTTTGCCCTCAGAAGGCTTCTTCAGGAGGCACCACTGCTCTACTCTCAGGAGGCATCACTGCTCCGCCCTCGCGAGGCTCCCCTGCTCCACCCTCAATAGGCACCACTGCTCCATGCTAAGGAGGCACCACTGCTCCACCCTCAGGAGGCACCACTGCCCCTCCCTGGGAGGCACCACTGCTTTGTCCTCAGAAGGCATCCCTGCTTCGCCTTCAAAAGGCACCACTACTCCACCCTTAGGAGGCACTGCTGCCCCACCCTGAGGAGGTATCACTGCTCCACCTTCAGGAGGCACCACTGGGAGATGCCGCTGCTATGCTCTCATGGGACATAACAATACATGCCAACTGTCCCGGATTTGCTAGGACAGCCCTCTGTCCCATCAATGCTGTATCCTGCGCCATGTCCTGGAATTACAGCTTTCCTCTTATTTATATTTCTACACATTACTCATGTGCAGTAACTCAAAAAGTAGTCAACTGCAGAGATCAAGGCCATGAATAAGTGGTCCCTGGATATTTAGGAGCGGGTCTGGGCATAACAAACCCATAAAGTGGATGTAATTTGGGTGCAACCACCCAGAAACTTGTCTGAGCTGACACAGGGATGGAGAGATCACTTGGTGGTGGCTGCTGAGTATAGAGATGTGTTTTATTTTCGTTTTCAATGGAGTGGTAAGGGGTAAGAACCTCTGCCTCTCTGTGACCCCACTGGGGAGATTCATCCACATTTCTTATGTGATCACTGGTACAGGAAGTCAGCAGGATCTGTCCACAATTGTCTACAACATAGGCGTGCGCACAGGGTGTGCCAGGTGTGCCCACCCTAATCACCCTGTGCAGCACAGATTCCCCCTATTGCCTTGGCTCTCCCCATCCCTTCCTCTACTGCAGGCACACACAGGGGGATGTTTTACAATAATTGGTGGAAGGGAACGGTAAATATGTCATTTAAAAGCTCCTTCCCTTTCTGAATGAACACAGTGAGTGATTGGTACCATGTGTTCGAGCTTTGGGTGCACACCCCAATGCAATAGGCTGCACACACCTATGGTCTACAATCTCATTGTGTGAGGTAGTATTACCCATGTTCTTCAATGGAAACTACTGAACTCTATTATTTAGAAGGGAGTTCACATCTTTTTGGCCATAAAGTGTATTCTGCAGTTTATTTCATCAATGACTTCTCTGAAGATCTGCAGAACATTTATCTGCCCCATCACCCTTTCGCATCAACAGGAGAGCGAGTATTCCTCAATCATTGTACAGTACATGATCTGTATGATATTCAGTATGTACAGGGTAGGAATTGGGTAGTATTGGGCAGTGGTTGGATAGGTGGTAGACAGTGGTTGGTTGGGTGCTGGCCATTCATTGGGAAGTTGTTGGATAGGTGATGGGCATTTCTTCTGTAGGTGCTGGGCAGTTGCTGGGTAGGCACTGGCAGTCATTGTGTAGTTGTTTTGTAGGTGCTGACCAGTCATTGGGCAGTTGTATAGATGTCGGGTAGTTTTTCTGTAGGTGCTGGACAGTTGTTGGGCAAGTGCTCAACAGTTGCCGTTAGTTGTTGGGCAGTCGTTATGTAGATGATGGGCAGTTGTTGGGTAGGTGCTGGAAGTTGTTGGGTAGTTGTTGGGTAGTCATTGGGAATTTGTTGGGTAAGTATCAGGCAGTTGTCAAGTAGATGATGGGCAGTTGTTGGGTAGGTGCTGGCAGTTATGGGGCAGTTGTTGGATAGGTGTTGGCAGTTATTGGGTAGATACTGGCAGTTATGGAACAATTGTTGAGTAGCTGCTGGCAATTATGAGTCAATTGTTGGGTAGATGCTTTGTAGCTGTTGGGTAGGTGCTGGCTGTCTTTGGGCAGTAGTTGGGTAGGTGTTGGGCAGTTGTTGGGTAGGTGCTGGCCAGTTATTGGGCAGTAGTTGGGTAAGTGTTTGGGCAGTTGTTGGGTAGGTGCTGACAGTTATGTGGCAATTGTTGGATATATGCTTTGCAGTTGTTTGGTAGGTGCTGGCAGTCATTTGGCAGTAGTTGGGTAGGTGTTGTGCAGTTGTTGGGTAGGTGCTGGGCAAACATTGGGCGGTTGTTGGGTAGATGCTGGGCAGTTGTTTGATAGGTGCTGAGCAATCATTGGGCAGTTGTAGGGTAGATGCTAGGCAATTGCTGGGTAGGTGCTGGGCAGTCATTGGGCAGTTGTTGGGTAGGTACTGGGCAGTTGTTGGATAGGGGCTGGGCAATTATTGGGCAGTAGTTGGGTAAGTGTTGGGCAGTTGTTAGGTAGGTGCTGGCAGTTATGTGACAATTTCTGGGTAGATGCTTAGCAGCTGTTGGGTAGGTGCTGGCAATCATTGGGCAGTTGTTGGGTAGGTTCTGGGCAGTCATTGGGCAGTAGTTGGGTAAGTGTTGGGCAGTTGTTGGGTAGGGGCTGGGCAATCATTGGGCAGTAGTTGGGTAAGTGTTGGGCAGTTGTTGGGCAGGTGCTGGCAGTTAAGTGACAATTTCTGGGTAGATGCTTAGCAGCTGTTGGGTAGGTGCTGGCAGTCATTGGGCAGTAGTTGGGTATGCGTTGGGCAGTTGTTGGTTAGGTGCTGGGCAGCCATTGGGCAGTTGTTGGGTAGGGGCTGGGCATTCATTGGGCAGTAGTTGGGTAAGTGTTGGGCAGTTATTGGGTAGATGCTGGGCAGTCATTGGGCAGTAGTTGGTTAGGTGTTAGGCATTTGTTGGGTAGGTGCTGGGCAGTCATTGGGCAGTTGTTGGGTAGGTGTTGAGTAGTTGTTGGGTAGGGGTAGGTGCTGGCAGTCATTGGGCAGTTTTTGGGTAGGTGCTGGGTAGTCATTGAGCAGTTGTTAGGTAGGTGTTGGGCAGTTGTTGGGTAGATGCTGGGCAGTTGTTGGGTAGGTGCTGGGCAGTCATTGGACAGTTATTGGGTCAGTGCTGGGCAATCATTGGGCAGTTGTTGGGTAGGTGCTGGGCAGTCAGGGGGCAGTTGTTGGGTAGATGCCGGGCAGTCATTGGGCAGTTGTTGGGTAGGTTCTGGGCAGTCATTGGCCAGTTGTTGGGTAGATGCCGGGCAGTCATTGGGCAGTTGTTGGGTAGGTGCTGGGCAGTCATTGGGCAGTTGTTGGGTAGATGCCGGGCAGTCATTGGGCAGTTGTTGGGTATGTGTAGGGCAGTTATATGGGGTAATTGCTGAGTAGGTGCTGGATATTGTTAGGACTGTGCTGGGTTGGTGTTGGCGGTATGTTCTCCAGGTGACGGCTGACTACACTGGAATATTCCGGGTCTCCGGAGAACGTATTCCTGGGATTGCCAGATCCGCACTGCGTGTGTTAAATTCATTCAATTAACTTGTAGAGATGATTAGAGTCTTAGTGGAAATCTGAAGTGCAGCCAAGTAGGTGTTAGCTGCTAATTAGGAGATTTAATGATTCTGTGTCACTGGCGCTCGTTACTTTGGAAGTGATCCCGTGATTTGTGCTGGAAGAGAGGCTGGAAACAGAACTACCAGAATCCAACCGACTGCAAATCCGGCCTCATTATAGGGATGTCCTCCATGGCTTTTACCTTTTCTCTGGCAGGGAAGTATATAGAACGTCAGCAGTATATAGGGAGCCCTAGGAGAAGAGATGATGTATATAATGATAATTGTAATCTGTGACTTCTTCTGTATGCTGCAATTTACTGATCTGCACTGTAGGAAACCAAATAGAACTAAAGAGAAACAACCTGAGAATGGAGAGGATGGAGAGGAGAGGATATATTATGGGAGAGGAGAGAAAACATCATGGAAGAGGATGGCGAGGAGAGGATATATGATGGGAGAGGAGAGGATATATGATGGGAGAGGATGGAGAGGAGAGGATATATGATGGGAGAGGATGGAGAAGAGAGGATATATGGTGGGAGAGGATGGAGAGGAGAGGATATATGATGGGAGAGGATGGAGAGGAGAGCATATATGATGGGAGAGGATGGAGAGGAGAGGATATATGATGGGAGAGGAGGGAGAGGAGAGGATATATGATGGGAGAGGATGGAGAAGAGAGGATATATGGTGGGAGAGGGTGGAGAGGAGAGGATATATGATGGGAGAGGATGGAGAGGAGAGGATATATGATGGGAGAGGATGGAGAGGAGAGGATATGTGATGGGAGAGAATGGAGAGGAGAGGATATATTATGGGAGAGGAGAGAGGGGATAGGCTATATCATAGGAGAGGAGAGAAAACATCATGGAAGAGGATGGTGAGGAGAGGATATATTATGGGAGAAGAGAGAATATATGATGGGAGAGGATGGAGAGGAGAAGATATATGATGGGAGAGGATGGAGAGGAGAGGATATATGATGGGAGAGAATGGAGAGGAGAGGATATATGATGGGAGAGAATGGAGAGGAGAGGATATATGATGGGAGAGAATGGAGAGG
>BLSH010367686.1:52208-71145 GCA_018402905.1 Glandirana rugosa | reverse complement strand
CCCCCCCCTCTATTTAATTGAATTTGTTTCAATATTTAATTTGTTTTAACATAAATTGTTTGCATTTTCATTGTATTTATTTCCATAAAAAGGGCCAACAAAATCCACAGCACCAGGCCCACGATGCTCTTTATCCGGACCTGCGTAGCTGGTATGGCATACAGCAGCCTTTCTAGACCCTTTTGCCCCAGAGGAGCCCTTGAAGCAATTTTCAGGTCTTGGGGATCCCCCTGCTAAAACAAATTCATTGGTGGCCAGTGGTAAGAATGCCCCACTTACAGGCAGCAAAAAAGATGATTGGTGTCATGAAGCTGGACCCACCAAGGGCTATTAGGCAGGCACTATCATGCTAAGTTAATCAGCCACAGCTCAAGGAACCCCTAGAAACCTCTGAAGAAACCCTTGGATTCTGTGGGACTCTAGGTGAGAATGGCTGGCATACAGGGTCTCCAATCTGGTCATCAGCTATTGTTCTCCTGAGGGCTTCAGTCATTGTTCAAAGGGACCCGGTCACTAAAACATTGCAGCATAGAAGCACATCCTTCCATTTTTCCTTTCCATGAACAATTTGATGCAGTACATAAAGAATACATAAGATAAGCTACTGTACATGCACATATCATCTTATGGAAAGATATTGGTTGAAATGATTGGTTTGGTGGTGGTCTTTGTCTCTACGGCCAACACTCATTGACTTTTTATAGTCCAGCAAGCTGACACTGTGCCATCTCTTCTTACAGGTTTGCTTCAAGTTTGAGAAAGACAAGATCCTCATACAATTATCTACTGGAAATCCTCTCTCATTTCCAGTCCGCTTTCCCATAGAGGAGATCTCATACTTGGCATTGAAATTCGTCCAACTCAAGTCCATCACCATAAACTGAAGAATCCTGCAAATAGAGGAGCCACCTGTCCCACGTGTCTATGTCCAGGCTCTATGAAATAAATGGCCATAATGGATGAAGAAAGAAAAAATTCTGTAATTGTGTTTTGTAACCCCCTCCCTCCAATCCGTACCCTTCCTGCTCAAGTAACCATACATTGTGCTTTGCTCAGTTCATTTACTAGAAATGAATTTTATCCACATTTCCAATAAAACCCATAAGTTCTATTGCGTCTGATCAAACCAATCATTTTATTTAGCACTAAACTGACATTGGATTAATCGCTGTAGTCGATTGCAAATCACTGCCTGCTGCATAGCGCCCTCCTGCTGGAGGTTTGTTGTATTACTTATAAAAGGCGCACCATAACCAATAGAGGGTGCTAATGCTACATGTTCTGCATGCATGGTCTGATTTCTTGGAGTTTCAGTAAAACAATATAAATCTTTCTGATTGTTTTTATATATCAAAACTTTTCTGGCTCCAGACTGAAAGCTGTATACAGAGTTATTCCAAGCTTTAACCATAAACTTTCAACTATAATTATAATAAAAAACAAAGTGACCGCGCTACCAGCTAAACAATGTATAACATCAAAATGTGACACAGCAGCAAATATAAAGTGCGAATTCTTCACTTAACCCCTTGCCGACCGCCCGCCGCAGCGTGACGGCGGCAAGTTGGCTCGTTATCGCGAAACGCCGTCACGGGACGGCGGCCGCAATAACTAGTATTGTGAGCGCGCTCACTGTGTCGGGGGGATGGGGGGCCAGGGAGCAGGTAGGGCGGACTCAATCGCCGCTGGCTACCCGTGATGCCCCCGCAGTGAGAGAACGGAGGTCCGTGTAAGTAAACACGGATCTCCGTTCTGTTAGAGGGGGGAAGGGCGGTGATCACAGGCTTCCTGTATATGGGAGCCGTGATCACTCCCTTCCCCCAGCCAGGCCAGCCCACACACAGTTAGAACACACTGAGGGAACACAGTTAACCCTTAGCGCGCCCCCTCCAGGTTAACCCCTTCACTGCCAATGGCATTTACACAGTAATCAGTGCATTTTTATAGCACTGATCGCTGTATAAATGCCAATGGTCCCAAAAAAGTGTCAAAATGGTCCGACATGTCTGATACAATATCGCAGTACCGCTAAAAAAAAAAATCGCAGATTGCCGCTGTTACGAGTAAAAAATAAAAAAAAAAAAAAATCCCAGAAATGAATTCTCATCATTTGATAACGTGGCAACTTTTGCACAAACCAATCAATAGACGCCGATTGCGATTTTTTTTTTTTTTTTTACCAAAAATATGAGGAAGAATATAAATCGGCCAAAACCGATGAAAGAAATGTTTTTTATATATTTTTTTGGATTTGTATTTTAGCAAAACTTAAGAAATTTGCAAAATTGTCACTCTTCTTTTCAGAAATGATGCAGAGGGGATCAAATACCACCAAAAGAAAGCTCTATTTGTGGGGGAAAAAAGGACGCAAATTTCGTTTGGGTACAACGTCGCACGACCGCGCAATTGTCAGTTAAAACGACACAGTGCCTTATGTACATAAATGAAAGTTATTGTGCAACAAAACAATATGGCCAATTCCTTAGTATAGTCCATAAAATAAATTTATGGTGCTCCAAATAAATGCGCAGCAATATGATTGTAGATAGCATCCACCTTTTACCAACACCAACGTGTAGAAACAACCTCCACCTGATAGGATATCCTCTTACCAGAGCCACTAGACCACCTATTACAGGGGTCAGGGAACGCTTGTGTGGATTCAGCCTCCACTGGGCCCCAAGGGTCAGTTCTCAGCAGTGGTCAATTCCGATCCCACCGATCGATTGCAGATGATCAATGAAAATGAAAATTGAATTTTAAACCTAAGTCACACTATTGTGGTCCTTTTCATTTTCATTGATCATCTGCAATCGATTGGTGGGATCGGAATCGACCACTGCTGAGAACTGACCCATGGGGCTCAGTGGAGGCAACAAAAGTGAGTACACCCCATAAGTGAAAATGTCCAAATTGGGCCCAAACTGTCAATATTTTGTGTGGCCACCATTATTTTCCAGTCCTCCATGATGACATCACAGAGCTGGTGGATGTTAGAGACCCTGCGCTCCTCCACCTTCCATTTGAGGAGGCCCCACAGATGCTCCATAGGGTTTAGGTCTGGAGATGCTTGGCCAGTCCATCACCTTTACGCTTCTTTAGCAAGGCAGTGGTTGACTTGGAGGTGTGTTTGGGGTCGTTATGTTGGAATACTGCCCTGTGGCCCAGTCACAAAAGGGAGGGGAAGCTCTGCTTCAGTATGTCACAGTACTTTCCCAGCTCATCAGCACAGATGTAGCTTGCCGCCTCAATCCCAGTGACAATAGAAGCTCTCACCAGCTAGAAGATCTCACCAGCTCTCTCGCAGTCCCTTAATACAGAGCTCCATCGCTACTGAGCTCAACTTGGAATTCTCTCTTCCATAACATTATTCACCTTACATCCAGGCTAATCGCCTGGGTTCCCATTCTGAGATGTTGGTACCAGGTATGGGGGTGCGGGTGCTGATCCCTATGGAGGAGGCTGAGCTCACCGCCTCCTCACTACCAAGGTGTCCATCTCCCCTACCAAATACCGACTTTCTACTGGCTGGTTGCTATCACATTCACCGTACAGTGCTAGTTACCTGTAGCAATGGTAAACTAGCTGCATCTTGTGCACGCTCCTCTGCATGCACATTTAAATCTTGCATGGTGGCCTTCTCATACCTTCTCTTCATTCTCTCTGTACAAGCCCTATTCTAAATACACCCTGCATGCACTCCTTTTCAGAAGATCTTCAGACCAGGCACTTCAACGGGTAATAGAGCTTTAAATGAAAAACGTGCAGCAAATACAGGCATTTCAACCCAGTCCCTATTAGATATTTTTGTAGCATCCTTTCTTTAGCCCCAGGCTGCCAGTCCATACTTCTAAACATGAATAAATTCATGAGTGCAGAAAATCCACTCTATCTTCTGTGGGTCCTCTCCAGGGTACCCACAAAGGGGTGTTCTCCTTAAAAGTGACAGCTACATCAGTACACAGCCCAATGTACCTTCCTTCCCATGTGCTCCAGGACCCGTGTGTCACACGGGACAGAGGGCAGAGTCCTCATAATGGAAATACACAAGGCTGGTAGCCCCTTATTAACCCCCTGGGAGCCAGCTAGCTAAGCACAAATACACAAAACCCACAGTACTATGAGCTTGCAATAAACAGTTGTCTGACAACATAATAAAACATTTCTCTATTTAACCTCACACTGTAAGCGTCAGACTTCAACCTGTTTAGAGGCACCTTACAGGCCCAAGCAATAATTACAGTTCTGGAGAACCCGATCCTTGAACATTGAGCTGAGGGATCCACCAGGAAATGGTCTTGTCTTGGATGTCAAACAGCGAGTTAGTCTTCCTGAAAGAAGCCATGGATGAGAGGTAGACAGTTCAAACCATAGCCACATACATGAAGGAAAATCTCCTTCTGCTGAATTTTAGCTGAATATAGGGATGTCAAAACAAGGTCCTGGTTGAGGTGAAATGGCAAGACCACCTTTGGAAGGAAGTCCTAGGTCTCGGAACTACTTTATACCTGTGAAGGACTCAGAAAGGTTCCTTACACAACAGGGCCACCAGTTCAGACATCCATTCAGCTGAGGCAATTGCTATAAGGAAATCCACCTTGTGGTTCAAGACAGAAATAGAAATGTCCCTGAGTGGTCCAAAGGGAGGCCTGTGAAGGACCAAAAAAGATCCAGTTCAAATTCCAGAGAAGGGATGTGAAAAGGCAAACTACATACTGTAGGTAACACCCTAGAGCAGGGGTAGGGAACCTGTGGCTCTCCAGCTGTTTTAGAACTACATTTCCCATCATGCTTCTGGGAGTAATTGTTTCCACCAGCCTTGCAATGCCTCATGGGAAATGTAGTTCTACAACAGCTGGAGAGCCGCAGGTTCCCTACCCCTGCCCTAGAGGAAGGTCCTAATCAGAGAGTGAGAAGCTAACAGTCTCTGGAAGAGGAACGCCAAATTGGAGACCTGATCCTTGATTGCAGTAAGGGCCAAATATTGGTCCACATGTAGCTGCAGAAAAGAGAGAATATGTTCCACAGAGAATTCCCTGGAGTGAAAACCCTTGGACTCCACCTAACATACAGTTTCCATGTTCAATGAGAGGTGGAACTTCAGCACTGTATGGGAAGATGGATTCTGGATGTCCCTGTCTATTCAGCTTTCTATTGAAAGAGAGGATATAGAGCATACACACCTAATGCTCCATCCCTGCTAAGGTCCCTAGTGTCACTCCATCACGTTAACCCCAGTAATACCATTGCTACTGGGAAGCTAAGGTTTAAATGAGTGCAACATGAATAATGCTTGAAAATGTGCCATGTTGACATATTGATCACTCTTTAGCACCTAGAGACACTACATTGTACATAGGTTGGTAGGTGCAGTGAGCTTGTGTGCCACTAGATGGCTCTGCTCCCAGATAGTATAGCAAAATGAAAGTATTTTGGTGTTAGCTCCCTTTTAGCAAAATCCATCATTTAGTACGGTATTGGTTGTGGTCAGTGCTCAAAACAGTGTTTGGTGGAGCCCAGGAGAGATGGGGCATGGAAGCAAGACACCCTAGAGCTACTAAGATGTAATCCCCTTTAGTATTCATCTAAAGGGCCCTTTGCAGGCTGAAGCCCCAGTCAAGGTGGTACAGACCACAGGAGGCCTGGACAGAGTCTTCTTGTGTGAGAAGTGGTTAAAAACCGGGGATGCGTGTGCCATCTAGGTAGGTGCTAAGATAGATAGATAGATAGATACAGTGGGGCAAAAAAGTATTTAGTCAGCCACCAATTGTGCAAGTTCTCCCACTTAGAAAGATGAGAGTGGCCTGTAATTTCCATCATAGGGACACTTCAACTATGAGAGACAGAATGTGAAAAAAAATCCAGAAAATCACATTGTCTGATTTTTAAAGAATGTATTTGCAAATTATGGCGGAAAATAAGTATTTGGTCAATAACAAAAGTTAATCTCAATACTTTGTTTTATACCCTTTGTTGGCAATGACAGAGGTCAAAAGTTTTCTGTAAGTCTCCACAAGGTTTTTACCCCTTGTTGCTGGTAGTTCGGCCCATTCCTCCATGCAGATCTCCTCTAGAGCAGTGATGTTTTGGGGCTGTCACTGGGCAACACAGATTTTCAACTCCCTCCAAAGATTTTCTATGGGGTTGAGATCTGGAGACTGGCTAGGCCACTCCAGGACCTTGAAATGCTTCTTACGAAGCCACTCCGGGCGGTGTGTTTGGGATCATTGTCATGCTGAAAGACCCAGCCACGTTTCATCTTCAATGCCCTTCCTGATGGAAGGAGGTTTTTACTCAAAATCTCAGGATACATGGCCCCATTCATTCTTTCCTTTACACAGATCAGTCACCCTGGTCCCTTGCAGAAAAACGGCCCCAAAGCATGATGTTTCCAGCCCCATGCTTCACAGTAGGTATGGCCTTGGATGCAACTCAGCATTCTTTCTCCTCCAAACACCACAAGTTGAGTTTTTTACCAAAAAGTTCTATTTTGGTTTCATCTGAGCATATGACATTCTCCCAGACCTCTTCTGGATCATCCAAATGCTCTCTAGCAAACTTCAGACGGCCCGGACATGTACTGGCTTTAGCAGGGGGACACGTCTGGCACTGCAGGATTTGAGTCCCTGGCGGTGTAGTGGGTTACTGATGGTAGCCTTTGTTACTGTCAGGAAAAGACTGTTTCCTAGCCTTTCCGTGGTGGTGCGCGCGCCTGGCGGCTATTTCAGTCAGCAGAGCCTTGTAGCCAGTGCTGTCCGCTCTACAGCGTTCCCTGCACCTGTGACCCTCCCCCCCCCCGGTGACTACTTCTGTGTGACTTCCTGTTCCTGTGACCCCGGCTACTCTTTCGGACCTGGTGATATCTGCCTGCATCTGACCCTGGCTTGTCTACGACCACCCGTTTGCCTGCTCCCTCTGTACTTCTGTTGCCAGCACGTTACCGACCCTGCCTGTACCCGACCATCTGTTTGCCTGATCCCGTTGTACCGCACCGCCTGCCAGGTGCCAACCCGGACTGAACCACTACTCTCCCGTCTTGCACGAGCTACCTTGGACTTCTCCTTACCACCTGAAGATTGTCCAGCCCTCGTGCCCCCCTGTGCTCCAGAGCTCCCTGTCCACACTATCAGGGGTTCTCGAACCAGGGCCGCAAGAGAGGTTGCCCCCGCATAAGCCAGACTACCACCAGGTACGTGACAGAAGCGGACAGCCATGTCGGAGTCTGCGCCGGGGCCCTCTCCCATGGAAGAGCTATGCACACACCTCACTGGACTAACCCAAGCAGTGCAAAACCTGCAGGAAGGATATGCACGCCTGGAAGACCAAGTTCAGGACTTGCCCACTCCTGATCCCTCCAGCAGGGGGCACACATCTCCCCGTACCACAGTGACTCTGCCCACGGAGCCTAGGGTACCTATGCCAGAGCGGTTTACGGGGGACCGCAGGAAGTTCAGGGCCTTCCGCAGTGCCTGTTATCTGTATTTCGCTCTCCAGCCCCACACGTTCTCCTTGGAGGCCACCAAAGTGGGCCTGGTAATATCCCTCCTCCAGAACGACCCCCAGGCCTGTGCTCATCGGCTACTGAAGCAGAAGGCTCCTGAGGTCTCCACTCTGGACGGATTCTTCAAGGCCATGGCCCAGCTATATGAGGACCCACACCTGGCAGCCAAGAAGGCGGTACAATGCTTCATTGGCTTTGCCAATTTTTATAGAAAGTTAATCCGGGGTTTTTCTGCTGTTATCTCCCCGATAACGCAACTGACCAAACAAAATACCCGCTTTACCTGGACCCCAGAAGCACAAAGTGCCTTTCAGACCTTGAAAAGACTCTTCACCTTGGCACCTGTTCTTAAGCACCCCAACTCCACGCGGCCCTACATCTTAGAGGTAGATGCTTCGGAGACCGCCGCCGGGGCAGTCTTGTCCCAGAGACAGGGGCCTAAGGCTTCCCTGCACCCCATCACCTTCTTCTCACGGAAGCTCTCTCCCCCCGAGAGAAATTATGACGTGGGTGACAGGGAGCTTCTTGCCATTAAATCCGCCCTGGAGGAATGGCGGTACCTTTTGGAAGGGGCTACTCACCCAGTTCTGGTCTTCACAGACCACAAAAATTTAGAATATCTTAAGACTGCCAAGAGACTCAGACCCCACCAAGCACGATGGGCCCTATTTTTCTCCCGGTTTAACCTACACATCACATACCGGCCCGGATCCAAGAATGTCAAGCCAGATGCGCTGTCTAGGATGTTTCACGAAACCGGAGAAACATCCCCGCCTGACACCATTCTACCAGCGCACCACTTCCTGCTAATCCAAGAGGATCTACTGACCCAGATCAGGCAAACGTTGGCCAGCTCCGCCATTCCCACAGTTCCTGGACTTACTCTCAAGGGTGGGTTATGGTGGTCGGGTACGCAAGTTTTTGTGCCAGAAAAGCTTCGCCTGTCCGACCTGGAATGCTGCCATGACCATCACTTAGCCGGACACTTTGATCATCGGGAAACTACCGAGCTACTTGCTCGCATCTTTTGGTGGCCACAGTTGAGAGAGGACTGTAAGAATTATGTTAAGGCCTGTCCTGTCTGTGCTCGGAACAAGGTGGAAAGAACCAAAGCCTGGGGTCTATTAAACCCATTACCTGTCCCTGAGCGCCCGTGGGCACAGATTTCAATAGACTTAATTGTGGAATTGCCCCCGTCTGCAGGCTACACAACGATCTTCGTGGTGGTCGACCATCTCATGAAGATGGTGCACTTTATCCCAATGAGGGGCACTCCCTCGGCCACAGAAAAGGCTAAAGTCTTTATCCGAGAAGTTATCCGCCTACACGGCATTCCGAAAAACGTGGTATCAGACAGAGGGGTGCAATTCACCTCCCGAGTCTGGAGGTCCCTGTGCTCCATCTTAGGAATCAAGTTGGCCTTCTCGTCAGCCTATCATCCGCAGTCCAATGGTCAAACGGAAAGGACCAACCAGACCCTGGAGCAATATCTCCGATGCTACTCTTCCTACTCCCAAGATGACTGGGTTTCCTTGTTACCATTAGCCGAGTTCGCCTACAACAATTCCATCCATTCTGCCACCAAGCAGTCTCCGTTTTGGGCGAATCTCAGTGTGACTGAGCATGGATCCAGTGTGACTGAGCATGGGGCGTCCATCGTCACTCTGCTGGGATCTCACCACTCACCACAAACAGCAAGGGGGCAAAACATACTGAAAGAGAGGCAAAGAACAAAGAGGCGCCTCTAAGTGCAATCAACAAGGTACAATAATTTATTGAAACGGTTAAAAACACTCACAAGATCCCAGGTAAATACAGGCACAATCACAGTCCAAAGACATGGAGAAGGGGCAGGTGTAGGACGCCAATCCAGCTAGGGGAGATGATCAGCAGTGTGGCTGCAGCGTCTCCAATCGTTCACTACCGAAGGATGGTAAACAGCCGGCTGAAGCGGTGTGGGAACGAGGCTGGGAGCGCAGGAGCGATCGTCTCAGGCGGATGACGTCACAGATGCGACGCGTTTCCTTGACAGCAGGCTCCGATGACGTGGGTAGCCAGCGTCACTTCTTCAGGCGAAGGGGAAGGAATAGCAGACCTGAAGAAGTGACGCTGGCTACCCACGTCATCGGAGCCTGCTGTCAAGGAAACGCGTCGCATCTGTGACGTCATCCGCCTGAGACGATCGCTCCTGCGCTCCCAGCCTCGTTCCCACACCGCTTCAGCCGGCTGTTTACCATCCTTCGGTAGTGAACGATTGGAGACGCTGCAGCCACACTGCTGATCATCTCCCCTAGCTGGATTGGCGTCCTACACCTGCCCCTTCTCCATGTCTTTGGACTGTGATTGTGCCTATATTTACCTGGGATCTTGTGAGTGTTTTTAACCGTTTCAATAAATTATTGTACCTTGTTGATTGCACTTAGAGGCGCCTCTTTGTTCTTTGCCTCTCTTTCAGTTTGTTTATGAACCTGGGTTCCGGTTCATCCTCTGAAGGCTGCCTCTGGTGCTATTTCCTTGGACTACCACCTTTGACTACACAAGTTTCTAAGATACTGTAAGCAGTTGATTCTTGTCATTTATGCCCCTTGGGTTTTATTTCCTTGTATGCCTGTTGATATTTGCGCCCTATACTTGCATTATTAGGGGGCAAAACATGACTCTCCTCAAAGTCATTTCTACACCACAAAGGGGGAGATTTACTAAAACTGGAGAGTGCAAAATCTGCTGCAGCTGTGCATGGGAGCCAATCAGCTTCTCACTTCAGCTTCTTCAATGAAGCTTTGCCAAAAATCCTGGAAGCTGATTGGTTTCTATGCAGACCTGCACCACATTCTCTACTCTCCAGCGTTAGTAAACCGACCCCAAAGTAACAATTTCCATTCCCTGCCCCCACCTCGCAGGCTATGGGCAGTGTGTGATGTCGGTGTTCATGGCTATGGTTGGTGGGGACATCTCTGCACCTCGGAATGGGCAGGGAGTGACAATTGTAGACCCGAGTGCAGTTGGCTTGCATTGTCTGTGCATCTGATTATAGGTAACTTGGGATATCTGTGCACCTGGCTATGGGTGGCATGCAATGTCTATGCACCTGGCTATGGGTGACATGCAATGTCTGTGCACCTGGCTATGAGAGGTGTGTGACAAATTATTCTCTTTGTCCATCAGTGGTCAAAATGTTATGGCTGATTGGTGTGTATAGATTTATATATATAACTGACCTCCCTCTATGTACCATACGCACCCATGTACCTCTATGTACAACTTAGAAAATATTAGAATAGAATTAAAGAAATAGAAAAGAGTAGAATAGAAAAAAAATAGAATAGAATAAAAAATAATAAAATAGGAACGATATAATCATATTCTGATATTTGAATAGAATAAATTAGAATTTGAATAGAATCAATTAGAATAGAAAACAAAAGAATAGAATAGAAAAAAGAGAATAGAGTAAAATAAAAAAGAACAGAATACAAAAAATATAATAGAATAGAACAAATTAGAAACAATATAACCGTCTTCTGAAATTTGAATAGAATGAATTTAAATTTGATTAGAAAATAATAGAATAAAAAATAATAGAATAGAATAGAATAAAATAAAATATAAAAAAAATAACCATCTTCTAAAATTTGAATTTCAAATAGAATAAATTTGTATTTCAATAGAAGATATTAGAATAGAATAGAAAAGAAAATAATAGAATACAAAAGAATAAAATGAAAACAAGCATTATATTGTATAATTGAAAGAATGTAACCATCTCTCGAAATTCAAATTTCAAGTAGAATAAATTAAAATAGAATAGATTAGAATAGAATTGGAAAGAATAGAATAAAAAAATATGAGAATAGAAAAGAATAAAAAGTAAAGAATATAATAGAATCAATTAGAATAGAACAAATTAGAAACAATATAACCGTCTTCTGAAATTTGAATAGAATGAATTTAAATTTGATTAGAAAATAATAGAATAGAATAGAATAGAATAGAATAAAATAAAATATAAAAAAAATAACCATCTTCTAAAATTTGAATTTCAAATAGAATAAATTTGTATTTCAATAGAAGATAGTAGAATAGAATAGAAAAGAAAATAATAGAATACAAAAGAATAAAATGAAAACAAGCATTATATTGTATAATTGAAAGAATGTAACCATCTCTCGAAATTCAAATTTCAAGTAGAATAAATTAAAATAGAATAGATTAGAATAGAATTGGAAAGAATAGAATAAAAAAATATGAGAATAGAAAAGAATAAAAAGTAAAGAATATAATAGAATCAATTAGAATAGAACAAATTAGAAACAATATAACCGTCTTCTGAAATTTGAATAGAATGAATTTAAATTTGATTAGAAAATAATAGAATAGAATAGAATAGAATAGAATAAAATAAAATATAAAAAAAATAACCATCTTCTAAAATTTGAATTTCAAATAGAATAAATTTGTATTTCAATAGAAGATAGTAGAATAGAATAGAAAAGAAAATAATAGAATACAAAAGAATAAAATGAAAACAAGCATTATATTGTATAATTGAAAGAATGTAACCATCTCTCGAAATTCAAATTTCAAGTAGAATAAATTAAAATAGAATAGATTAGAATAGAATTGGAAAGAATAGAATAAAAAAATATGAGAATAGAAAAGAATAAAAAGTAAAGAATATAATAGAATCAATTAGAAAGTTTATAGTTGTCTTCCGAAATTCAAGTTTTGTACAGAATAGATTTGAACTTGAATAAAATAAAATAGAATATGAAAAATAGAATAAAAATAGAACAGGAAATAAAAGAAGAGAATAGAATAGAAAATAAAAAAAATATGATAGAAAAATAGAATAGAAAAAATAGAATAGATTAGATCATAATAGAATAGAGTAAAAAAGGAAGAATTTAGCCATCCTCAAAAATCCAAATTTCAAATAGAATAGAATAAATTAGAAAGAATACAATTTTATAGAAACCAGAATTCCTAAAAGAATATAATAGAATAGAAAGATTATAGCCATCTACTGAAATTTGATTTTTTTTAATTTGAATTTCATAAAACAGAAAGTATATAGTCGTCTTTCAAAATTGAACTTTTGAATAGAATAGAATAAAAAAGTGTTGGCCTTTCACCTCAACCAGAACAATGTTTTGCCATCCCAGTGTCTGCCTCCAATTCACCAGAAGGAGATTTTCCTTCATCTATATGGCTATGGTTTGAGCCGTCTGCCTCTCATCCATGACCTCTTTCAGGAAGACTAACTCGCTGTTTGACATCCAAGTTGGGCCCATTTCCTGGTGGACCTCTCCACCCATTGGCCAAGGATCGCGTTCTCCAGAACTATAAGCATTTTTTGGGAATTTCAACATCAGGCCTGTAAGGCGCCCACCTGGCCGTTTCTTCAGGTGGTGGTCTCTGCCAATGTTCTCTTCAGACATTGAAAGTTGCATGCAGCACTTGAAGATACCCACATTTCTTTCTTGTTGGGCCTGTGTGGCCTGCCCTTCTTGTTAGACCATTATTGGACAATATCATGGACTTTATAGACACAACAGTGCACAAAGTTGAATAAAAAAGTTTATTTGAATTAATAAAATATGAACACACTATAAAGTGTCACAATGCAAGTATTGCCTAAAAAGCGAAAGTCCCACCACCATAACCACCATGGCCCATTCCTAGTAGATGTATGAGCATCCGAAAGGTAGCAGGTGCCTGCATCCAACCGGGCTTGGTGTAGGTAGATGTGATATAATGCAGCTCTACATGTTACGCACATCAGCGCTTCCTCAGGAGCTTAGGCAAATATTCGAAATAAACAGAAACAGATAATAAATCTTAAGAACTACAGTCACATGGTATAAACTCATACAAGTATCAGACATGGCATTGATCATCAACCCTCCAAAGGATAAAGACCACCCAACCCCCACCAGTGCCAAAGGAGCAGACGGTGAATACGGGGAGAGTCAGGTGACGCTGCTGCCCACAGGATGTGAGGTGGGAACCTTTGTATCCAGCTGACCACAGGAACTAGAATTTTTAAATTTGAATTTTATAAAACAAAAAAAATATATTCGTCTTTTAAAATTAAGCTTTCAAATAGAATAGAATAAAAAAGAATGATCATAGTAGTCTTCCAAATTTTGAATTTCGAAAATCGAAATTTGAATATAATATTATATAATAGAAATAATTCAGCTGCTTTCTGAAATTTGAATTTAGAATAGAATAGAATAAAATTGGTATGAAATAAAATGTGTAGCGTATCCCTTGTAGGTGTTGATCTACGGCTTGTCTTGGGATTTTCCGGCTGCATACAACCTCATTGTATTCCCACAATGGGAATCAAATAATGAGAGGAGGTCGTTGTGCCGAGCGCCCTTAGTAGTGCCAATAAAAATTGTGTGAAATTATAAAGTGCAAACAAAAATCTGAAACCTCCCTGCTTAGTGTCCTTGGTAAATAATATCAGCGATTACACAAATAGAAGAGGAAATGTGAAACAAAATGCGTTCTTTGCAACAAAATGGCGAAATGACAAAATGGAAATCTCACAATAAAAATCGCATAAAACTGAAAAAGTCCTTAAAAGTGGAACTTGTGCATGCAATTCATAAGAGAGTCCATAATATTACCAAACGTAAGAGCAACCAAAGTCTGAAATCTTCCTCCTTTCTGTCCTCGGTGAATAGTATTAGTGGATCCTATATATATATATCAGATGCATTAATTGCAAAAACGCAATATTGCAGCATAAACCGCATAAACTGAAAACTCCATGCAAAAAAAGGGGGTCATTTAAGTTTAAAACAAACAATTTCTACAGATGGATATAGTCTTTCTATTCTATTCTATTCTATTCTATTCTATTCCATTAGAAATGTATATTCAGAATTTTATTATTTCTAATTCATTCTATTTTAGTTGAAACTCAAATTTCAGAAGACAGCTATATTCTTCCTATATTACTCTATTCTTTTCTGTTCTGATCTATTCTATTTTTTATGTTCTATTTTTCCTATTGTATTATTTTATTTTTTATTATATTATCTTTTTTTTTTATTTCCGATACTATTCTTTTTTTCCCCTATTTTTATATTCTATTTTATTCTATTCAAATATATTCTATTCACATTCAAATTTATTCTGTATGAAACTAGAATTTAGGAAGAGGACTATATTCTTTCTAATTTATTACATTCTATTGTTTTTCCTTTCTATTATTTTCTGTTCTTTTTTTATTTTATTCTTTCCTATTCTATTCTAGTCTATTCTATTTCAATTTGAATTTATTCAATTCAAAATTTGAATTTTGGGAGATGCCTTCATTCTTTCAATTTTGTTCTATTCTAATATTTTTTCATTCTAGTCTTTTCTATTCTCTTCTATTCTATTCTATTATATTATCTTCTATTCAAATTCAAATGTATTCTATTTGAAATTCAATTTTTACAAGATGGTTATATTATTTCTATTTCATTTACTATTCTATTCTTTTCTAATCAAATTTGAATTCATTCTATTCGATTTTCAGAAGACGGTTATATGGTTTCTAATTTATTCTAATCTATTATAGTTTTTATATTTTGTTCTTTTATATTTTATTCTATTCTCTTATGTTCTATTCTATTCTTTTATTTTCTATTCTAACCTATTCTATTCAAATTCTAATTTATTCTATTAGAATTTCAGACTATGGTTATATTCTACCTATTTTACTATTTTTATTCTATTCTATTAAATTCTGTTCTATTCTTTTCTATTTCATTATATTATATTCTAATCTTTTCTAAGTTGTACATAGACGTACATGGGTGGGTATGCTACATAAATGGAGGTCAGTTATATATATATATCTATACACTATAACATTCTGACCACTGATGGGAAAAGAGAGTAATTTGTCACACAACTCTCATAGCCAGGTCAACAGATGTCCCAATGCACCCATAGCCAGGTGCATAGGCATTGCATGTCACCCATAGCCAGGTGCACAGATATCCCAAGTTACCTATAATCAGGTGCACAGACTTTGCAAGCCACCTGCACTCCGGTGTACAATTGTCACACCCTGCCCATTCCAAGGTGCAGAGATGCCCCCCCCCCCACTCATAGCCATGAACACCGACATCACACACTGCCCATAGCCTGCGAGGTGGGGGCAGGGAATGGAAATTGTTACTTTGGGGTCGGTTTACTAACGCTGGAGAGTAGAGAATGTGGTGCAGCCAATCAGCTTCCAGAGTTTTTGGCGACGCTTCATTGAAGAAGCTGAAGTGAGAAGCTGATTGGCTCTCATGCACAGCTGCAGCAGATTTTGCACTCTCCAGTTTTAGTAAATCTCCCCCTTTGTGGTGTAGAAATGACTTTGAGGAGAGTCATGTTTTGCCCCCTTGCTGTTTGTGGTGAGTGGTGAGATCCCAGCAGAGTGACGATGGACGCCCCATGCTCAGTCACACCGGATCCACATTTCATTCATTCTCTGTAATCAGCGCTTCTGGAACAATTCTCAGTCCAGGGAGCAGTGGGCGGGGTGACTCCTCCCTCCTGACTGGCTCCGCCCTCAGCAGACCTCCTATATATGAAGAGGGAGAAGTGCAGCTGAGCACAAGTTTGTCTGACAAGGAAGCAGCATGGAAGGAGAAGTGAGTATTGAGCACCGATGGAAGCTGCAAAAGCTGAACAAATGGGCTGTGTGTGGTTTAGGCGGTGGGGGTGTTGCTGGATGTGGACAGAAGGGGGTGCAGCTTTCTTGGGGTGTACAGAGGTTGCTGTCCATTGCTGGGGGTGGGCATGGGTTGTAGAAGGTGGCTGACTGTTGGTAATGATGGATGTAGGGGTGTTGGGTGGATCTCCTGGCACAGAGTTGAGTCGGCCATCCTGGGTATTCTTAGTATACGGTATATACTGGTATGGCTCAGACACTCCTCTCCTCCATACTTCTCCCTTAGTGACTTCTTATTTCCATGCCTCCCCCATCCTTTGTGTGATATTTATAAATGTAATCTTCCTATTCTGAGATGTCAGCCCCTCTGGGTTCCTCCATTCTGCCGATCATCACCTCTTCCCATGCAGGATGGGGGAGGGGGGGGCACTCCAGACAGATCAGATATTTGGTGACAGCAAACTAACATGCTGAACAGAATACAATTCATACTCTACACACCAAGTACATAATAATTACTAAACCTGAACGCTGGGCAGGCTTTGTGCCAGTCAGTAATTGGCACCGTCTGTATGTAGATAGGACTATAACTTGTATAAAGGTCTGGGCAGCCGACCTACATGAACATTATAAGAGAAAATCTATATTGTCATTGATTTGTCATTAGAAGACATTTTTGATCTGCTGGGGATTTCTGAGCTCCCTCCCCTCCCCCGCACAAAGGATCCAGCAAAGTGCTGCGACCCACAAATCCCAAATGTAGCCTCAATACTGCAACCATGAGCCGTCTCTTCTGTCTCTATACAATGTGTACCCCCCCCCCCCCATATACAGGGTGTAATGATTCTCTCCTTTCCCCCCCATACAGGGCACCATCTTGTATAACTTCAGCCTCAAACCCGGTCACTCCATAGTGGTGGACGGATTCATTCCAGAGGACTGCAAAGTGTAAGTCTTGCTTCTCCCCTCAGCCTCTTAATACAACGTCTGCTCTCTGTGTAATACAATAATCTACCAATAGTAGAAGGCGCTCTGTGTACAGCACCTCCTATGACCCCTCGCTGGGTAACTGCTATGTGTGCTCCATCAAATACCTGACATTTTAATTATATATATATAAAATTTTTTTTTTTTTTTTTTTTTTTTTTTGCTCAGAGCTAATTTTATCTTCAACATTTGTGCTTCTACAATGTCAACCTGGATACGACACCTGAGATGCATTCTGTCTCTCCTTCTGGACCCCACCAGCCTGTATAGCTCCAGGCACTGTGGAGAAATTCATTCTAAATCTACACTAGAAAATATTCAATCTTGCACACCTAGTTAGCAGTCCAAGTGCTTCTGGAATGGTAACAGGGAGGAATTCCTTAGCTCAGTGACTCTCCAGTCGTGGCCTAGCTCTACCTGATCCAGCAGTGTGTCAGCAGCTCAATTCCCCTGCTTCTCCCAGCAGTTGCTCGGCCTGCTCCTGCATCCCCCCCCCCCCCCACTTTTTTTAACACCAGTAACAGCCCAAATTGCTCTGCTCCTTCTCCCAGCAGTTGTTCTGGTCACATTGCTCCCTTAATATTGACTCATCTCAGATCACCCTTCTCCCTCTCACTAGTAGGATGGGAGAGCCGAGACCGGACTTGAATGACTTCACTGTTTCTCTTGTGAACTTTCAGGATGAATTGTTCCACAGTGGTTGTAACTACAAATGTCAGTGAGAGATCATCTTAAAGCTTGTCAGGAATATGTAAGTGACCACATCCAGCCTACACTGATTCATTTTTGGTATGAGGATGTGTTTTTCAAACGTATTCGAATCTATAATTTCCTCTTATGAATTCTCATTGTGTGGCAGAAATTTCTGACCCCCCCCATGGAGTACCACTGGTGAATGACTTCAATATCCAACAAGGTCAGCTGAGCAGAATTGCTGTTTTCTGTATTTCTAGGTTTTCCATAAACTTGGGAAAAGATGGTAAGAATATAGTGCTGCACTTTAACCCTCGCTTTAGCAGTGGAGACGTCCGCAAGATCATCCTGAACTCAATGGAGGATGCAGTCTGGGGAGAGGAACAGAAGGAGAGCGTCTTCCCCTTCCAGGAGGGGTCAGACACCACGGTACGTCTGTGCTGGGAGGGGGAGGATGAATGCTGGATGGGGCATCATTGTTCATATTGTACCCATGATATCCATCTCTGAAAGATGCAGTAGGCAGTCAGTGATGGGTTAGGTGAAGGGTCTATAGGCTTTGCTATGATGGTTTCCCCTTCAGCTCATTCCATGAAGGATGAGAACTTCCTACATAGGAGGATCCAATGGATTCCATCATGCTGCCATTGTGTGCTATGATATCCCGCCTAGTAAATGGTTGCTGTTGGTCAGAATTATGGGCCTGTGAAATTATTTCCATAACATTCCATTTTTATTTTGTGTATGGAGTGCAGAATGGAGCGCTCTGGATAACAAGGAGACTTTAACAACCCGCACATGACTGCTCTAGAAATCAGATTAATGCAGCGCTTCAGAAGAGGGAAGCACTCTATGAAAAACAAAGCAGAGCATAAGGTGCTTCCAAGTGCAGTAATAACACTTTAACCACTTCAGCCCCTGGAGGATTCCCCCTTTAGGACCAGAGCACTTTTTGCGGTTCGGCACTGCGTTGCTGAAACTGACAATTGCGCGGTTGTGCGACGTTGTACCCAAACAAAATTTGTTTTTTTCCCCACAATTAGAGCTTTCTTTTGGTGGTATTTGATCACCTCTGCAGTATTTATTTT
>BLSH010367686.1:38235-52198 GCA_018402905.1 Glandirana rugosa | reverse complement strand
GTCAATTGGGAATTTCACGGCGGGACGTCCAATTGGGAAAGGGACGGTCATTGTAAAGATGTCATTAGTTACGTAAAAGTATCGTGACTAGCGATATTTACGGTTACCAGGGTTTTACGAGGTTGTACAGGCGGCGTTATAGAGTCAGGGCTTTTTTTATTTTATTTATGTGAAAACATTTGCGTCGTTTGCGTCGTTGAAAACACGTTGGTCAGTTATATGCGACTAACGTTTAAAATTATATAACCTTTTTTTTTTTTTTCATCAAAATAAAACCTATACGTAACAATCGTTTTTCTTTAGAACATAAAAACCGTTTTAACAGCGAGAAAATGTCGCCACTAGTCTTTACTACGTCTCCACTAGGTAATGGTGGTTTACTTTCGAGATGAACACCCCCCCCCCCCTTTTTTTTTTTTTTGTTTAAAACAAACCCATGTTGCAGCGTGTTACAAGTAGAGCTTTCATTTGGTGGTAATGGATCACCTCTGCATCATTTCTGATCACCGCTGTAAAAGAGCGACAATTTTGCCAAAAATACAAGATTTCTTTTTGCTAACAATGCATATCCAAAATAAAACTACTTTTTTTTTTTTTTCCAATATATTAAAATTTGCAATCAGCGTATATTGACTGGTTGCACAAAAGTTGCTGCGTTTGCTGCGTTTACAAAAGTGTATTTATTTTATTTTTTTCGGGACTGAGATATTGCGGCGGACATGTTGGAGCATTTTGGGACCATTGGCATTTATAGCGATCAGTGCTATGAAAATGCATTGATTACTGTAGAAATGTTACTGGCAGGGAAAGGGTTAACCTGCAGGGCGGCACTTTAAGGGTTAACTGTTCCCTGTGTGGGGGCTGGGCTGACTGGGGGAGGAGAGTGATTGCGGCTCCCATATACAGGAAGCCTGTGATCACGTTCCTTCTACACTGACCAACCAACCCCCCCCCCCCCCCCGGTCAGAATCAAGAACCATGTGCTTACATACTGACCTCCATTCTGTCACTGCGGGGGAACGATTGTGGGTAGCTGTTGGACCTTGAGTCCACCCTACCCGCTCCCTTGCTCGCTCCCCCCCCCAGAACACAGCTCACGATCCGTGATCTCGCAGCTGCCGTCAGGTGATGGCCGTTTGCAATATCGAACCACTTTGCTGCTGTCATGCGACGGTGGTTGGCAAGTGGTTAATGACAAGGAAGGGGTTAAACACTTACAAGATGGAAGTGAAAAACAGGCTCCTCAATGAATCCATAATGTCGAGCGGGATGTCTCCTGGGGAAAGACAGGTGGAAGTTCAGCCCACCAGCAGTGGGAAATGCGGTCTCATCAAAGATGGCAAGCATGCCCATTCGCTCCTTCAAACCATTGGTTTGAAGGAACGAATTAACATTCTCTGAAATAAGTCCCACCCACTCTGACATCACTATTGGTTGCTTTGATTTCATGCTGGTCCTGAAAGTATGGCCCTTCATCTTGGATAAGAGACAGTATTTTCTACCGCTGGTTGGCTATAACTTCTACCTGCAGCTGTCTTTATTCCTGGGAGGCATCCTGCTGAATGTTATGGGTTCAGATATGCCTGTTTTTCACTTCCATCTTGTAAGTGTTTTTAACCCTTGTCATTAAAAGTGTTCTATTACTGCACTTAAAAGCGCTGCCTTCTCTGCCTGGGTTTTTTATTTATTTTTCTCCTACTGTCAGTGGGGGAACCAATTGACAGCTGATAACTCAGTTAAGGATGCCATGGCCATCTTCCTTGCCCCACTCCTGAACAACCAGCATACACTGCTCCCCGATTGGGCGAAGTTTTGCCCAAATTGGGGAGCAGGACGCTCTGTATAGCGCTCAGTGCACTTCAGGGTGTTTGTTGGTGTCTGATGCTTGGGCCAAACTGTTCGCCTATCCCTACTATCAAATGCCAGGGCCTCAGTGCACGGTCAAGTCACAGCACTCCTGCACGGTTCTCACCTTTTTGGCATGCGGAAGCATCAGCCTTTTTGGCCCAGACTAGGGTGACCAGACCAAGTCTGTCCCTGGATTGAATTTGAACATGGTCCTGGGCAATTTAAAAGGCAATGCAGAATAAAACAAAAAAAAAAATCAGAATTGCACACCCCTGCTCAGCTGCTCATACTAAGAGGGGTGTGTGTTTTTTTTTTTTTTTTTTTCTTACCTGTGCCCCTTTGTGGTGGTCATGTGCTGGTCAGAGCAGAGGGCCGATTTCTTCAGTTTCGGGCACATGCCCATTCTGCTCTCCTCATATGTTCTTCTGCCTTGGCTCAAGTCCAGCTGTCTATCTCCTTGCCTTCCCCGGTGGAGTGATCCTCCTCCACTCCACACCCAGTAGTAGCCGGGGCTTGGAGATTGAGACTTGAGAGGCTGGTGGTGGTGAGAGGCAGCTGAGCTCAGCTGACGGTGTCCAGCAGCAGGGACAGAGGGGAAGTGGATCCGAACAACAGCTTCAACAAAGGGGTGCTTTGGGGGTGTCTGTGAATAGACCACATTGTACTGTCTCTGTGCATATTTTTAGCACTGATCAAAGTATTGGTGTCTCTGGTTCCCACAAAGTGTCACTTCATGTCCAATTTTGTCTGCTGCAATATCGCAGTCCCGCTATAAGTCACTGACTGCCGCTATTACTAGTAAACAAAATGTCCCTTGATTTCATTTTAAAAATCTGGTCACCTTACCCCAGAGGAACCCTTTGAAGTAATTTTCAGGTCTTGGAGGGACCCCAGCTAAATCCAATTTATTGGTGGGGGGAGGGAATACCCCACTTAAAGGCTGTAACATTCCAGGTGATGGAGCCTGAAGTGCTGTAGTAGAGGCCTCTTACAGCTCTGGCTCAGGAGTCCTGGTAAAATGACAGGGAATGCCAGAGCACACAGTGGTACGAGTCGTTCACTGATAATGGTGTGCATCAAGATACTCTGAAATGGCTGGCTGGTGCACACTGGCAGAAGGACTGGACCTGGATCAACTAGTTGAGCGAGTCTAAAAAAAATCAAAAGTAGGATCTGAGTCCAGGTCAGATGCTAGTGAGCAGGTCTGGTACAGCCTGCAGGCAGACGAGGAGTCAGGCCAGGGTCAGTAACAAGGAAGGAACAGGCAGAAGTGTAATCCAGAGACAAGCCAGGAGTCTACAGGCAGTCAGGAGCAGATCAGGATGGCAATAGATGGTTGCTGCAGGAACAGTCTACAGATGCACAGGAATGTAGTAGTCCAAAAGGCAAGGATACAGTGGAATATTGCAGCTTAAATGGCCCTCCTGGCATCAATGTGCACTCGTGCCTGTGTGCATGCACCCATAATTTGGTTACTGGTCAAGTTCCTCAGCTTCATGCACCGGCACATATGCATAGAATTTTTCTGATAGACAATGGAAGATCATTGGTGTCCTGAAGCTGGCCCTGCCAAATGATGGGCCCAGAAACAAGTAGGCACAATCAATGGGAGGTTAATTGGCCATGGCTGGCTTATGATCTCCTCCAGAGGGCTCCAGTCATTAATTTAGGTGCCCCTGTCCTCAACAGACCCTATCATTAGACCATTACAGCACAGCACATCCCTTTTTTTATTTTTTCTTTCTGCAACACAAGAATACATAAAGTGGGTTACATGCAAAATTTTTGTGGAAATGAACTGTTTTTGGTGGTCTTTGCCTCTATGGCCAAAATTCATTGACTTTCTAGTCCAGCAAGCTGACTCTGTGCCATCTCTTTTCTTACGGGTTTGCTTCAAGTTTGAGAAAGACAAGATCACCATACAACTGCCTTCTGGAGATCCTCTCTCATTTCCAGTCCGCTTTCCCATAGAGGAGATCACATACTTGTCCTTGATAAATCTTCAGCTCAAGTCCATCACAGTAAAATGAAGAATCCTGCAATAGAGGAGCTGCCTGTCCCACATGTCCATATCCAGGCTCTGTGAAATGTCCATAGTGGATGAGGAAAAGCATCTCTTCTGTTTTGTAACTCTTTCCCCCCCCCTCCAATCTGCATCCTCGCCCCTCCTGTAGACTTGCATCGTGCTTTGCTCAATTCCTTTTTACTAGAAATGATTTCCATCCACATTTCAAATAAATATCCAATGAGCTCAATTATGTCAAATCATTTCATTTATTGCTAAACTTGTCTTTGGATCGATTTCTGTAGTTAATAGGAAATCACTGCCTGCTGCATAGCACCCCCTCCTGGAGGTTTACCTTTTTGAAAGGCGCACAACCCTACTGAGGGTGCTAAAGCTACATGTTCTGCATGCTTAGTCTGATTTATTGGATCTTTAGTAAAAGCATGAGGGGTGTTTTTTTTTTTTTTTTTTTTTTTTTTTAGCATTAAAACTGTTCTGGCTCCAGACTAAAATCTGCATACAGGTAGTTATTCCAAGCTGTAACCATAAATATTCAATAATTGCAAGCTGAAAAATGCAGTTTCACAAGGTCCAAACGCTTTGTAAATTACAGAAATTGTAGCTGCAGTTGGTTTGCCCAGTACATGTGTAGGCAGTGTTATGGCAGTCAATGTAGTAGTACCCTAGTATGGGCAGTGCTAGGGGTGGGAGTTACTGGAGCAGCTTTAGTCTCAAGGGTAGTAGTTTTCTGCTCCATCCTGCAGGGGGTGGAAGAGAGCCCATGCCAAGTCTGAAAACTCAGCATGGGAGGGATGAGCTGCATGTAGTGGATGGTGTAATGCGGGATTATGCAACTAGAGGGGGTGGGGCACAAGTCTTATGGATTGTGGGGAATTTTAATGGGGATAATTGATGTGTATGGGGGAACCTGCTGTATGGGGACACCTGTTGCAGGTTGGTAGTGGTCCCAGTGCTTCACTTTGCCCAGGGCCCATGGTGCCATTAAGATGGCACGGAGTAGAACAGTCATTAGTATTGGCTGTATCATATGGTGATCTAAGACAGTAAGGTGGTTTTGGTGGAGGCCTTGAGATTTTGGCTTGGTGGCTGCTAGATCTCTGCTCAGATATCAAATGAGGACAAAATACAAGAATGAAAAAGGGTGCCTTGTTTTCATTTGTCTCTTTAGTTCCCTTTTCTTCTCTGCACATGGGGACATGGATCAGATTTGATCTATTTTTCTTGTGTGAATGTTGAAGGCTGGACACAGTTGACAGGATTGCCAGTTTGATAGCCTGGAGATATTAGTGGAAACCACAACCAAATGTAAAAATCAGGTGAATGAACTTCAATATCCAAACCCCATAGGAGAGCAACAATCTGTAGACACTAAAAATGGTTAAAGTGTATGTGACCCCCCCCCCCCCCCCTCAAAACAATGGTCTATCATGTTTTCACATCATTCCTCACTGTATATAGTCTTAAGTCAGTGTGTCCTTTTAATCTTTTGCAAATTTTCCTACCTGAAGATCCTGATAGTAACGACCCTTTCTGTTCCAGGCTGACAAAATTAAGGTCTCGCTTACATGGGTGGTGGTAAAGGTAGTTAAACCAGAGTTTCACCCCCTGACCAACCAGACACAAGTTAACTTGGCCATGTTAGTACTTACCATTGCAAGCATGGTATGAAAAAATTGTACCCCAAGTTGTGTTCTGCAGGCAGTCCAACCACCAAATATTTAATCCATTCAAGTGAATTGGATTGTGCCACAACTCCTACAACCATGTGTAATGCTCATTTGGGGCATGGTGCTGCAGGCATTGCCTCCTGAAAAGTGATCCACCTTGGATGGCCCACCAAACAAGGTGTTTTAGGTGGGGAGGCAGGGCGTGTGGCCTGGTATGGTTCAGGTGTGGTGCTCACTCCCCACTCCCTTTCCTGACCTGCCAACCTGCATGCTCAGATAAGGCTCTGGTTTTGGAATTTTTAGAATGGGATGACCTCTCAAAATCCATACCAGGCTGAAGTGTCTATGATTTTGGAGGCACACGCTTTTTTTTTAAATTAATTTGGCATGGGTTCTCCCTTAAGAGCCATAACACTCAACTGGACTGGTATTGAGTTGAGGGGACCCCACACCATTATTTTTTAATGCATTTAGTGTGAGGTTTCATCTATACCAGAAGCAAAGGAATCCTTTTGAAGGACAAGTTACAATCATCTCAAAGTCAGATCAAAATTGGATCCGGTTCATGGAAGTCACAGAAGTTTGCCATGTGAATTCAGATCCATGTCGGAATGAAAATCGGGTGACTTTTGTGTTGGATCAGTGTGAATGTAGTCTAGAGATTGCTCAGAAGGATTTATTGGTCTTGGATGATGTTGAGCCCAGATTGCTGCACTATTATCAGTGCAGCATTGCTTTCTGGTGAGCAAGGATGGACTCGGTGAGTGTGAGACATTTCCCGATCGGTGCAGCTGTGGATTGGCAAATGACTCACTGCCTGTGGTTTGGAGTGTCAGCTTCCTGGCATGATCGGTTCCGAACACACCCAAGCCCACTCCTGCCGGTGAGTGCATTTGGATTTGTGGAGGGAGATGTTGGTGAATCTCTGTTAAAGAGCCCAGATAAGACTGAACACATCACTGAGGATTGTGGTCACGATTTGAACTGTTATCTTTAAAGATTATCAATGGACTATTTTTGTATAGTTTACTGTATACACAATGGTTTATTTAACGACTTCTGTTAAAGGGACAGCTACAGTTCAGTGTCACCAACCAGTGCTGCCTATCTGTGCCACCTATCAGTGCCGCTTCATCAGCAAAGTAGAAATATTACCTGTTTGCAAAATTTTATAACCATCTAGAAAAAGCAGAATTTCCTATCAAATATTTACCGTAATTTTCCTTTAGTGATAGACTCCATGGCAGCATACGTGTGGGTTAGCCCCGTCTCCATAACTACCGTATAGGACCCCTCTCCCATAAATCTTTGCTCCATGCCAAGGCTGTGTTCTGTGACTAGCTTACTCCAGGCATTGAGAGGGGATTCCGGCTGCCATGGAGTCTATAGGGAAAGGAAAATTACGGTAAGTATTTGAAAGGAAATTTTCTGTTTTCCTGATAGACTCCATGGTAGCATATGTGTGGGAAATAATTCACTACACACGGGTGGGAAATGCTGTGCAAAGAACATTTAATTAACACTATCAACCAACAGTACTTGTAAACCAAATCAACTTGAAGATATAGCAGCTGGTTCAACACAGAAATGGGACAAAAACGTGTGGATAGAAGACCAGGAAGCTGCCCTGCAAGTTACTTTGGGAGCTTCATGACGCAAAGCTGCCCCAGATGTAGACCAGCTCCTGGTCGGGTGAGCAGACACTACCTCCAAAGGAGCCAAGCCATTGGTCCTGTGAGCCTGTTGGATGACCTAGGCCAGGGATAGGCAACCTGCGGCCCTCCAGCTGTTGTAGAACTACATTTACCATGAGGCATTGCAAGGCTGATGGGTACAGTTACTCCCAGAGGCATGAAGGGACTTGTAGTTTTGCAGCAGCTGGAGGGCCGCAGGTTGCCTACCCCTGACCTAGGCAATCTGTGTTTGATGTGATGCAAGTAAAGACAGCACAAAACATTACATGATGTTGAAAGCCTGAATGGCTGGAGGTGGTCTTGTCCTACAGTGAACCAAAGGAACTTGCGGCAGTCTTCTACAATGGGCACATGAAGGCAGGTATCTTAAGTCTGTTGGAAACAAGCCAGTCACCTGGCTGGACGCCCTATCAGGGATAATGTTTCCACCTTGCATTTCTCCTTTGCTAAAAAATTGTCTCACATGTTCAAGTTCTAAAACCAACCTCCGCAAGCTGTTCTTCTTCATGACCATAAGAGGGATGAGCACCTGCCCTGAAACTCTCACATTCAGAGACTGGCACAGCAGCACTTTGCGACCCCAGAGACTTATGTAAAGCATGAATATATGCTTTGCTTACCTCAGTGTGAGAAAAAGTCCCTGGAAATGACTCAGAAAAAAATGAGGACTTGAGTCCTGAAAAGACCACTTTGATATCCCAATAGTCTGAGGCCCGACTCAGTAGCCTCTTGGAACCCTGAGTTCAAGCTTTTAGCATACTTCTAATGGGGATATTTGGTCTTCTTACCAGCTCTTCCTAAAATCCCATCTTGGACTGTAAAAACATGCAACCCTCGCACGCTCTGGGCTTTGTTCTCTAGACCAGTGTTTTTCAACTCCAGTCCTCAAGGCACACCAACAGGACATGTTTTAGGATTTCCATGAGTTTGCACAGGTGATTTGATCAGTTTCACTGCCTTAGTAATTACCACAGCTGTTTCATCTGAGGGAAATCCTGAAAACATGACCTGTTGGTGTGCCTTGAGGACTGGAGTTAAAAAACACTGCTCTAGACTGATCCCTTCTGGCCTAGCCCTGATGTAGGACCTCAACTTGCCCACTGTGGCACGGGTTATGGTGCTATCCAGCTTGCCAAAGATGAAGCTCCCTAAAAAATGCTACACCACGCCCATTAGAGGCGGGATCAACATGCCCAGGCCCCAGCCATAGCACTCACTTTTCCGTAGCTCATGAGAGTATAAACCGCACCACTATGCAAGTGATGTCATTGGAGCCTTAACATGGAAACCAACAGCTACGGCTACAGAGTTTCAGAAAATGCTCCTGAATACTGCGTTCACATTCTTAATTCACATTTCCATCCTTTTGGTACGGCCACAAGAGCCCAGGCCAACATTTGGACTAATCACTGCAACTTCCAAGGAAGAGCGACATGCTTGTTCGCCTCATCAAGGGATCAGCAATTTAGAGAGGCAGCCTTAAAATTCTTCACCACCTTATCTTTGAAAGAATAGCGCTTGGCCATTTTACACAGAAGGGAGGGATGTGTTGCGACCTTGCTCCACTTATCCAGAAGATGTCCCCTAGTTCTGTTAAAAATTAAAATTTAGAACACTGTCTCTACGGTTATGTTTCCACTATTGTGCCCCCCAAGTAGCGCGATTCAGAGTGCGACCTCAATCTGACTCCGAGTGCAGCACCACTCCAACTTTACAGTCTCTGGATCAAAGTTGCATCAAAAGTCACATCAAGTAGCGCAGGAACCCCCTCAAAGTCACTGCGACTCTAAGTTGCATAGATTGGAATGGGAGCCATTGAAATCAATGGGCTGTGACCTGCCATGTGACCCCATCAAAGTCGCATTCCAAGTCGCACCAGTGGAAACCGAGCCAAAGGTGCTCGCATAACTTCTTCTTGCTTTGCATGAGACTTTACCTTGGTTGGGACAGTTCCAGTTCTTCCTGGCCATCCTAGTGGGAGAACATGCCGCAATGGCTGTTGAACTTTGTGTGTGGCTTGTATCCCACTCTTTGAGAGATTCTTGCACCATGTGCCTCACTAGGGATTCCATTTGCCATAAAGCCACTGCCTGGCTTTAGCATTGCTCACACAAGAGACTTGCCCTCTGGGACCAGAGTCCCGCATCCCCAGCAGGCTTCCTCCTTGGAGCGGCTGACATAGCGGTGGGTGCATAGAGGACGATTCAGAGCTTCTGCTATGAAGGCTGGACCTTGACAATGACCTATGACAAGTACAACTGGGGGAAAAAAAAGTTGTGACCTAATGAGGTGTTTATAGTCTTGTGCCGTGTATTGTCAACCTGACCTAGAAGGACTCACAAAAGCAAAATAGGATAAAAAGGAAATGTGGTCAAAGGACTCAAAGAGTACCCAGGTCCGCAAGGAAAGGAAAGGGTTAAACCCCCCCTCTCTTACCCGCTACCACAGGGCCACATGGGGGGGCAGTGATACTTCCCCAGTCTGAAACAGCACAGAACGACCGCTTACCAGCCCCGGTGATCATTCATGACAGAATCACACACAGAGACAGCATACAGGATTGTTAATACAGAGCTACCCTGTGATGATTGCACTCAGTACTTTGGGAAACTGCTGCAAGCTGCCTACAGAGAAATCCCTATATCAACAGTACTGACCGCCGATTAAATTTCTCCACTGTAATGTCGCCACTGCCACCCACAGCATGCATGCGCTGTGTCCTTGGGCAGAAGTAACCCAGGAACACAAGGCCGGAAGAGAGAGCGGTGGCTTGGAATGCCCATGCACTCGAGCTGCCATAGGCTGGAAAACGCTAGAGACAGAGAGGAAACAGACAAACAGAAAATACACAAAAACTGCTTCCATGGAATGTGTAATATAAAGGTATACATCACCGCACATGGCAACTTCACTCCACGATCAGACCGGGCTAGGGAGGTTGAACACGCCGGGCTTGCTTTTTCCAGGAAAACCCACACACACCGGACTCTAGCAGATAGGGCCTCCCGCTAACAGCGACTTCAGCGCTACTCTGCTTTATACAATCCATATCCTGAAAACAGCTAGGGCCTATTGGAGAGACGTAATTCCTCTGGCTGCTCGCCTGATCATGGTGGACACTTCAGGATGAGAACCATCTATTCGGTCGTACAGAGGAGGACAAAAAAGGAACACGGCTGCTGGCGTGGAGCAAAGATTTATGGGAGAGGGGTCCTATAGGGTAGTTATGGAGGCGGGGCTAACCCACACGTAGGCTGCCATAGATTCTGTCAGGAAAATGTTTTTTTTTTTCAAAATGTTTGGGGTTTTTTTTGTTTGTTTAGCAAAAATGAAAACCCAGTGGTGAGTAAATACAACCAAAAGAAAGTTCTATTTGTGTAAAGAAAATGATACAAAGTTTGTTTGGGTACAGTGTTGCATGTAGGGATGGGCTGAACACCCTCTGTTCGGTTCGCAGCAGAATTCCCGAACAGAGGAAAAGTTCTAACCCAAACGGTGAACTCCTTTGAAGTCTATGGGAGCCAAAACAGGAAAAATCCAAATTCTCATTTTTGAAGGCTTATATGCAAATAGTTGGCCATAAAAAGGGGTATGGGGATTCGGGTACTGCCCTGGGGGACATTAATGCAAATTTAAAAAAAAAAAAAAAAAAAAAAGATTCTTTTGTTCAGGCACTAAAAATGAAAAATTCCTTTAAATATATTGCCTGGGGGGGGGGTCCCCTTAGTCTGCCTTTAAAGTGGCGCATCTGCAGCATGTATAGAACCTAAGAAGAGGGGAAATTGCACCGTTCATGAAGATCACCGAATGAAGTCCCGTATTGCTGTCAATTGCAGGGTGCCTGCCTGGTCTGTGACTCAAAGTTCCATACACGCAAAAAGAGAGAGCTGGCGGCACTTCCAGCATTAAAAACTCCATATTTATTGAAAGAGGATTAAAACCATGGACAAGACATGCACACAACACAGCTCTAGGAGCAACAGCAGATGTGTTTCACATCACTTGCCATGCTTAATCATTGCATCAATTGAGCTAGAGCTGTGTTTTGTGCATGTCTTGTCCATGGTTTTAATCCTCTTTCAATAAATATGGAGTTTTTAATGCTGAAAGTGCCGCCGCCTCTCTTTTTGCTTATATGTATAGAACCTGCTGCAGCAAAAATGCAATTTAAATAAAAAAAAAGAAATAAAGAAATAAATGGCAGACACAAAGGATCTGGCATGGATTTTAAGGTGAACCCCACACCAAAATTAAAATAAAAACATTGATGGGTCCATACCAGGCCTTTATCCAAGCATGCAGCCTGGCAGGTCAGGAAAGGGGGGGGGGTGAGCAAGCACCCTTCCCTCCTGAACTATACCAGACCACATGCTCTCAACATAGGGGTGATTTGGGGTGGGCCGTTCTGTTGTTGCGGAGAAGGGTCTCTTCCCTACAACCCCCAGATCCCAGCCCCCCTATGTAAATGAGTATGGGGTAGATAGAACCCCTACCCATTCACAAAAAAGTGTCAAAAAGTGATAAAAAAAACAGACACAATTCCTTTATTAAAAAATAAAAAAGTGACTCCTAATGTAAATCCATCATCAATCATTCTGCCCGCTGCACCCAAATAAGAACCGCCCCCTTGTGACATCACGGATCGGTGCACACTGGGTCAGTGACATCAAAAGAGGGCGGTGCCACCAGGTGATCTCACCGGGTGACCCCACCCTAACCGACATAAGAACTGTCAAATGGCGGAGGAGACATTCAGCGGTCAGCCATCAATAAGTGAGGAGTGTTTTTTCTTTTTTTGTTGTTTTTCGGTGTGGTGGGCATCGTGATTGACAATTTACATCAGAGGACACTGTTTTTTTAATTTTTAATAAAGGGATTGTCAGAAACTGTCTCTGTTTTATTACTTTTTGACACTTTTTTGGTGAATGGGTAGGGATACGTAGTACCCCATACTCATTCAGATAGGGGACTGGAATCTGGGAGTTTTAGGGACTTTGCTTTGTACACTGGTCCACATCATTTGGTGAAGGGGGGATTATGGTGGGGGGGTTGTTTTGCAGAGGTTGGGCTTGCCCCTTAGTTCCAATGAAGGGAACTCTTAAGGCATCAGCATACCAAGACATTTTGGACAATTTCATGCTCCCAACTTTGTGGAAACGGCCCCTTCCTGCGCACCAGTATACCAAGCAAGGTCCATAAAGATATGGATAAGCAAGTTTAGGGGGGAGGAACTTGACTAGCCGGCACAGAGTCCTGACCTGAAACTGATAGAGCACCTTTGGGATGAATTAGTGCAGAGACTGCAAGCCTATATATTTCAGTAACTAAACAAAAAAAGAAATGGAAATTTTTCCCAACCCGCACTATCCTGCCACTACCCAATCCTGCATCCACATCAGCCGATGTGTTCCAATCTACTACCACACCAGCCAATCTGGTCCAGTCTGCCTGTAAGCCAGCCACTACAGTCCAACCCACCATGGTTCCAATTGCTCCAGCCAGGCTTGCCACCATTCCTGCCACATTGGATTAGCCCATGGAAATTGAACCTTCTGCTGCCGACCTGCCTGTCACTATTTCACCTGACTGTACTGGTTCTCTGTCCAGTTTGGCCCTATGGACTATTTGCCGGCAAATCAATTTGACTTTACTGATCCTGTTTCTGATGCTGTACCAGGTGGTCCCATTCCTGATGCCCTGTTTGATCCTGTTCCTGAAGCCCCACCTGTTATTCCCGTACCCACTGCCCAGCCTGATGACCCGGTGCCTGCTGACCTGGTGATGGATGACCCAGTGCCCACGGCCCAGCCTGACGACCCGGTGCCCTCTGCTCAGCATGATGACCCAGTGCCCACTGCCCAGCCTGATGACCTGGTGCCCACTGCCCAGCCTGATGACCCGGTGCCTGCTGACCTGGTGATGGATGACCCAGTGCCCATGGCCCAGCCTCACCACCCAGTGCCTGCAGTCCTGGTGATGGATGACTCTGTGCCTGCTGCCCAGCTTGATGACCTGGTGCCCACTGATCCAGTGCCTGATGACCCAGTGCTTACTGCCCAGCCCACTGATCCAGTGCCTGATGACCCTTTGGTCGCTGATCCGGTACCTGATGACCCGATGTCCGCTGATCCAGTGCCTGATGACCCAGTGTCTGCTGATCTGGTGCCAGTTGATCCAGTGCCTGATGACCCAGTGTCTGCTGATCTGGTGCCAGTTGATCCAGTGCCTGATGACCCACTGCCCGCTTATCCAGTGCCTATTGCCCAGCCCGTTGACCTGGTGGCTGCTGATCCAGTGCCCACATAACTAGGGGGACAGAGAAAGCAGAGTAGGATAGGGTTAACACGAGACAGCTAGAGAAGGATGTGACTGTCCAAGATTGGTTAATTTGTAGAAGAGGTGCTGGGGGGTATAAAGGGTGGGATCTGGAGAGGCGGCAAGGCAGTTGGAACAATGGAGGTGGAAGAAAGTTCAGACACACCCAGCATTTAATCTTTTAGTGTTGGTCATAACGTCATGGCAATTGGGGTCTTTGGAGACGTTCAGGTTTATTTTTTTTAAAGTTTTTAATAGGGACCCATCTAAGGTAGAGTCCTCTGCTGTATCCCAGTTAATGGTGTGTTAACTGGGAAGTTGTAACTATGAGGTATCTGCAGAGGGGTGAGTTGTCATAGATTGGGATAGGATGAGACGAAAGAGACAGGGGGATCAATACACCCGTGACCTAG
>BLSH010367686.1:20609-32942 GCA_018402905.1 Glandirana rugosa | reverse complement strand
AACGTTTTCGCCTCGCTGGCAGGGGATCTGTCATCTGGACGATGATCGGTGGCGTGGGTCCCTGGATCGTGTGGTTTCCGTCGAGTTTCCGGGGGCACACCGTCAAGAAGTCTGTTACACGACTGCTGTTCTGTGCTCACCAAACGTTCGACACGTTACTATCGGACTCGGCCCCGTATTTACAAGAGTTGGACTCGTGTTGGGGGTACTGGTCCGTGGATTTAAGTTCTGTGTTCGACGTAACCTTATTAATGGAGTTTTAGGTTCTTTCCAGAACCGGAGGAGGACGAAGGAGAAGACGACGACGGAGCCGGGTGCTCAGGTTGAGAACATTTATGCCCCGGCTCAGGCTATCATTGCACAGCTTGCAAACCACTCGTGTCTTGTCGTCAGCACATTGTCTGAAGAACTGCCACACGGGGGCCTTTGAGCTGCCTTTGGTGTGCTAGGTCCCTGGGTGCGGTGGCTAGTAGCAGGTCTACTGTCTAGGGGACGGTCGCTCCGCTTTTGCAACCTGCTTCCTCTTTTGCTGTGCTGGTGCCTCTGTGCGACCACCACCTCTTCCTCCAAACTCCACACGTCACTCGCATGACCCTCATCATCCTCCACATCATCTTCCACCCACCCTTCACCACTGCCCTCCTTGTCAGCCTGCACACTGAGGCAAATTGCAGCAGTTGGCACCTGTGTTTCATTATCATCAGAAATGTGCTGCGCTGGTGTTTCCATGTCCTCATCCTGCAACAGAAGTGGTTGGGCATCGGTGCACTCAATGTCTTCCACTTCTGGGGCAGCGCTATGTGGATGGCCCACGGAAAGCACACCAGGAGAGTCATCAAAAAGCATAAGAGTCTCTTGCAGGACTTGGGGCTCAGACTGCTTGGCTAATTTACAAGGGGCTGAGGTGAAAGACAGATGGCCATGGGGTTCAGGTGCCAACTCTGAGCTTTCCCCTCTTGTCTTCCAGGACAGCCTCTGAGATATAGGACTCCTCCCTCCGGGACAGGAAACACATTCACCCAATTCCTTAAAAGGCAGTCCTCCAGGCCTCCTCCCTCAGTTTTTTGTGTTTCCTGCCGGACGGGAAGGAAGCATGGAGGGAAGCATTTTGGGAGCTCCATGTCTCAGGGGTGGCTGAGTTGGAGACCTGGCGTACCGTAGTTGTGTTTTGCCTGCGCACCCCTCCGTCCAGTATGCAGGGAGGAGAGAGGTAGCGGGTCCCCCACTATCAGAAGCTCGGAGAGAGCAGAGCCTCGGTGACCTGGCAGTCCCCATCTCGTCAGCGGAAAGCTGATCTCTGGCTTACCTGGCTGTGCAGGCAGGGAGGCCTGGGTACGAATGGGCGCCCGGGGCGTCCGTTGGCAGCGACATCGCGAACGAGCGTGCTGGGAGCATTCGTTCGGGTAGGAGGCAGTCAGGCTTTCCAGACGGGGAAGCATGCGTGGAGGCGGGGTTTCTGCTTTCCAAAGGCAGGAAGTGAGGTTAACTTCCTGCCAGAAAGTGGTCATCAGAGGGCGCCTGGAGAGTGCTTCCTGTCTCCAGAAGGCGTGGTGGAGGACGCTACAGGCACCCGGGAGCCTGTGAGAAATCACCTGGACCGATGGAAGCAGCTGCATCGCAGGCAGTGGACCCCGGTCCAGCGGGGCACCGGCACCTCCCAGGTAAGCGTGGGACGTGGTCCACGTATTTTACACTGGGGGGGAGGTGGAGGAGGAGGAAGAGGTATAGGGGGTCTTCTCTCCTATACTCTACAGGTGGTGGCACTCTGTGGTTTTCCCAGCACTGGGTGGTTTGATGGAGTGGGGATAACGGTTGTTTTTTTCTCTGCTCCATCTGGTTCTAGGTCAGGACCGAGAAGAGCCAGCAGCCCAGAATAAAATGTGCAGTATGTGGAGCAAAGATGGCCCAAGCTGGGAGAAGCCACTGTGGGCTGACTGTGTTAGTAGGCTAGTCAGGGAAGACACGGCGGCCTCTTGCAGTAGCATCCTAACGTCGGTTAAGGAGGAGATTGCATCCACTCTCCAGTCTTTTAAGGGGATGATGGACAGAGTACAGGGGGTCTCTGTTCCTCTGTCTAGAGCGGCTAGTATGCCTTCACTGTCAGAACCAAGTTTAGAGGACAGTGAGGACAGGGACGCCAGATCACTCACAGCCTCTCAGGCAGACTCTGATTCTGAGCCGGAGGATGAGGATGATTCCCCCAGGGGGTCCAGATATAAGCTATCACTGGACGATGTGGGGGATTTACTTAAGGCTATTTATGAAAATTTAGAAATTAAGAAGAAACGGTACAACTGTCTAAGCACGACCGCCTATACCTTGGGTCTAGTGCGCAGAAGGCCAGAGTTTTCCCAGTGCATAAGTCCTTGGTAGAAACGATTTTGCTGGAGTGGGAACATCCAGAAAGAAGGCCCTTTTTTCTGGAAACCTTAAGCATAGGTTCCCTTTTGAGAAGGGTTCAGAGCATCCCTGGAACAAAGTCCCAAAGTTGGACGCTCCGTTAGCCAAAGTCTCGAAGAAAACGGACTTGGCGTTTGATGATCATGGGTCACTTAAGGATCCTATGGACAGGAGAGGGGACGTGCTGCTGAAAAGGGCTTGGGATGCAGCAGCTATTGGGCTCAAACCAGCCTTGGCGGCAACTTGCGTCGCCAGGAATTTGGAGTGCTGGCTGACAAAGCTACAGTCCCACATTGCTGCAGGTACATCTAGGCAGCAACTCCTTAAAACTTTCCCACTGCTATTTAAGGCAGTGGGGTTCCTGGCGGACTCTTCAGAGGAGTCAGTTAAACTGGCAGCCAGGTCGGCAGCGTTAGTAAACGCAGCCAGACGAGCAGTGTGGCTGAAGGCATGGTCGGGGAACGCGGCATCTAAGCTTAAGCTCTGCGGCCTACCCTTCTCAGGAGACCATCTTTTTGGGGCTGGATTGCAGGAGGCTCTGGAACGGACCCAGGATAGAAAAAAGGCCTTCCCAGAAAAGAAAACAAACCGGAGGAGGAACGGAAGCCTTCGGGGAAGTTCAGGTGGATCCTCAATCTCTGGCCATTGAACGGATACCTGAGGTACAAGCGGTTCAGGATGGAGTCGATATTTACGGTGTCGAGTCTCCTGTTCCCAGAATGTTATATGGCAATGGTGGATCTCAGGGATGCGTACCTCCATATTCCGATCCACCAGGATTGTCAGAAATACCTAAGGTTGGCCGTCAGGATAGATGCAGAGATTTGGCATTTCCAGTTTCGGGCACTTCCTTTTGGGCTAGCATCCTCTCCGAGGATATTTACAAAGGTACTGGCAGAGGCTCTAGCCCCACTACGCCTCAGAGCCATAACGGTGACCCCTTACTTGGACGACCTCCTGTTTATTGCTCGGTCAGAAGAGCAATTGACGAAGAATGTGCAGGAGGCACAGAGGTTCCTAGAGGACCTCGGGTGGCTTATAAACCAGGACAAGTCTCAACTTGTTCCTTCCCAGGAGGTACGCTATCTGGGTTACACAATCTCGTCCAAGAGGGGGAAGATTTTCTTCCGCCAGAAAAAATCGAGAAAGTGGGTCTGGCGGTGGTACAACTTCAGACCAGTCGGGAGGCTCGGATCAGGGAAGTCATGGGAGTGGTAGGTCTGATGACTTCCTGTTTCCCGGCAGTCCCCTGGGCGAGATGTCATCAGCGTCCACTCCAGAATCTGCTAGCCTGTTGGAAGGGCGACCAAGAGAGGTTGGACCACTTTATGCCCCTACCGAGCAGGGTCAGGAGGTCTTTATGGTGGTGGAGATCTCTGCACAATCTAGGCCAGGGGTTGGAATGGATCAGACCAGCGGCTCAGGTAGTGACGATGGATGCCAGCGCCTTCGAGTGGGGAGCCCATCTGGAAGGCGACTGGGTTCAGGAGTCGTGGTCTCCAGAGGAATCCAAGAGATCGTCAAACCAGAGAGAGCTCTTGGCAATTCAGAGGGCTCTTCTAGCCTTCCAGACGCAGTTAAAGGGACAGCACCTACATATTCGGACGGTCAATGCGGCAGCAGTCGCGTATGTCAACAAGCAGGGGGAAACAAGAAGTCCTCCTCTACAGAAGATAGCGGGCGAGCTCTTCACTTGGGCCGAGCAAAATCTGGCCTCGCTGTCGGCAGTCATCTGAAGGGCACTCAAAACTCCTTGGCAGACTTTCTCAGTCGTCAGCGTATAAAGCAGGATGAGTGGTCTCTCAACAGGGAGGTGTTCGGACAGATAGTTCGAAGATGGGGTCGGCCGGAGATAGACCTCTTTGCCTCAGAGGAGAACAGGAAGGTCACCAGGTTTTTGTCCCTGGATCCTCGCAGTCAGGCAGCAGGGATAGATGCCCTCGCTTGCAGATGGAATTACAGCCTGTGTTATGCCTTTCCGCCGGTAAAGTTGGTGGCGGCAGTGCTGCAGAAATTCCGAAAAGAAAGAACAGATCTGATCTTGGTGGCTCCCTTGTGGCCAAAGAGGCCTTGGTTTGCCAGCATCAAAGATCTGGCAGTAGGACCACCATTTTCTCTCCCGGTGAGACCGGATCTGATCGCCCAGGGACCAGTTCTCCACCCTGGGGTGGAGGCCCTCAGGTTGACGGCCTGGTATCTGAAGAACAGTTGCTGAGAATTCAGGGGTTCTCAGAAAGGGTAATCCGTACCTTGCTGAATTGTCGTAAACCCATCACCAGGGCCATTTACACCAAGGTCTGGAAGCGTTTTAACACCTGGTTAGTGGAAGAGGGGCACCAGTGTCCAGGTATCCCGCAGATCTTGGACTTCTTCCAAGCTGGCGTAGAATTGGGCCTTTCAGTAGCTACGCTGAAGGTACAAGCTGCGGCCCTAAGTGTTTTTCTGCAGACCTCACTCCAGGCAGGATCGTTTCGTGAAAAAGTTCTTTAAGGCCCTTGCGAGGTCCAGGCCAGGTAAAGGGCTGGCCTGCCCCTCTTGGGATCTTTCTCTGGTCCTGAAGGCACTTACAGAGAGTCCGTTTTGAGCCCTTGGAGGAAGTAGGGCTGAAATGGGTAACTCTAAAGACAGTTTTTCTGGTAGCGATCACATCAGCTAGGAGGGTGTGTGAATTACAAGCGCTCTCGGTGAGAGAGCCTTTTTTGTTAATTTTTGAGGACCGGGTGGTGCTAAGAACCGACCCGGGGTTCCCCCCAAAGGTTGTTACTACCTTTCATAGAACGCAGGACATCGTTCTGCCCACCTTTTTTTCCTTGGAAGTCGGGGGAGAAAAGAAGGTTGGTTTATGGGACGTAAGAAGGTCCCTTCTAAAATATTTAGAGGTCAGTAAGGACGGTAGAAAGTCCGATTCCTTGTTTGTAAATTTTTCGGGGATACGAAAAGGGTGAAAAGCATCCAAGTCCTCCATCGCAAGATGGATTAGATTGACAATAGAGGAGGTATACAGATTGGCAGGGAAGCAGATGCCTCTAGTCAAAGCACACTCAACTAGGGCCATGTCGACTACATGGGCCGAGAGGGCCGGTGCCACTCCGGAGGAGATCTGCAGGGCAGCAACATGGTCCAGCTACTCCACCTTTGCGAGGCATTACCGTCTGGATCTGTTTTCGGAGAGGGAACAGTCATTCGGACAAGGGGTCCTCCAGGCAATGGCCCGCCCTAGTAATGTAAGTTTCTTGCTTATCATCTCAGAGGCTGTCCTGGAAGACGAGAGGGGAAAACCAGAGTTAGACTTACCGGTAACTCTTTTTCTAGGAGTCTTCCAGGACAGCCTGGGTTTCCCACCCTAATCTTGTGATTTGGTACAGGTGTTATGTACTAATGTTTGGCAAGTGTGTTATGTCTTTCAGTGCTTTCCGGCAGGTTCTTGTGAGGACTGAGGGAGGAGGCCTGGAGGACTGCCTTTTAAGGAATTGGGTGAATGTGTTTCCTGTCCCGGAGGGAGGAGTCCTATATCTCAGAGACTGTCCTGGAAGACTCCTAGAAAAAGAGTTACCGGTAAGTCTAACTCTGGTTTTCATCAAGGGACCGGGAGGGAGACAATGTGAAGGAACTGGAGGCATTGTCAGCCACCCAATCTACTATCGCCTGTACTTGTTCTGGCCTCACCAATCGTTGAGGGGCATTCGGGCCAACCATATACCGGTGAAGGTTCTGTTGGCTACCTGAGGAAGGGGTTTCCCTTGTGCGTGTAGCTGGTACACCTCGACCACATCCTCTCCTTCCAACAGGAGGTCCACCAACAGCAGCAGCACCATGACCACGTCCCTTATTTGCTCTCCTCATTGGGCCCGCAAATGTACTATGTAGCCCTATGTAAGTATTTATTAATACCAATTAATACCTTTTTTTTTTTGGAAACACCAACGTAGCCGGACTTTTTTGGTGCAAGAAATGCACTGCTCACACCAACAGCTGGAAGCTCTCCCTTTAGAACTAGGAGATGATTTGTGAACAATAATGTGTCACTTACAGCAACAGCTGGAACCTGGCCCTATAGGAGTAGGCAATGTTTTTGAACAATAACCTATCCCTCTAAGCAACAGCTGGAAACTCTCCCTTTAGAACTAGGAGATGATTTTTGAATAATAATCTGTCCCTCTGAGCAGAAGCCTCTACCTAGTGCAGTCAGACCGCTCAAAGCAGCAGTATGTGAAATCTCAAATTACTCCCACAATCTGATCGTTGTGTGTACGATCCCACAATCTGATCATTGTGTACGATCCCACAATCTGATCGTTATGTACGATCGTAGTGTTAGGCAGAGTTTGGTCTGCAATGTGTCACTCAGAGCAGCAGTACGTGAAATCTCAAATTACTCCCACAATCTGATCGTTGTACACGATCGTATCGATCATTGTTTTATGCAGAGTTTGATCTGCAACTCAAAGCAGCAGTATGTGAAATCTCTGCTGTCCCTCAGAGCAACAGCAGTAGTAATCTCAGGATGCAGGATCAGATGTTAAAATGTCTGCAATCTCTCCCTGACAAAAACGCCAACAGCTTCCTCTCCCTACATTAACCCAAGAGCATGTGACATGCCGCACTGTGACTCCAGCTTATAAAGAGGCTGGGTCTACTAATGGCATGGCTGTGATGGCTTCTAAGGGCAAACCAGTGAAACATTTGTTGATTGGCTGCTCTGCAGCTATTCAACATGTGTGATCAACTACCAGAACCCGAACGTTTTTTGAAATGTCCGTGTTCAGGTCCCGGGCACCCGAAAGTTCGGTACGGACCCGAACGTTACAGTCCGGGTTCGCTCAACACTAATTTCAATATATGTGAACTAAATATCCCTGTTTTACATTGCTGGGAAGGGTGTAGCAGTGTGCAGAGGGTCCATTTGGCATTTGTAGTGGTCGAACAATGCAACTTAAAGCGGAGTTCCACCCAAAAGTGGAACTTCTGCTTTAAAGGGGAGCCCCCCCATGTCACAATTCTCATGTCATTTTGGGGTGCAGCAGGGACTCGGTTTTGATAGGGTCCCAGCTGCACTTCCTCTACTGGGGAAGAGAACCTTCCCCCCCTTCCAGACAAGCAATCTTCTGGGACACATCACAGGTCCCAGAAGATACACTGGCCATTCACAAATCACAGCGCAACTCACGCATGCACAGTGTGTGCCCAGCTTTGGAGCCAAAGCTGGGCACCCACACTTGTGATGCCAGCATCGCATGGAGGAGTGGAGAGAAGAGCGAAGCGCCGGGCAGCCTGGAGCAGGTGAGTGTCTGATTATTAAAGGTCAGCAGCTACACTTTTTTGCAGCTGCTGACAATAGGATGGAACTCCGCTTTAACTAAAAATCATGCTTAAGCAGATGGTCCAAAAGGATACCACTACTCTTACTATGCTTCTACTACCACACCCACTGCTGCCACTCCTCCTACCCAAACTGTTGGCAAAGTCACTGCTACAACCTCTACTACTTTTCACCTTGCCTTTTGAAAAGTTATGCAACAAACCTCCAGCAGAGGGCGCCATGCAGCAGGCAGTGATTTTCTATAGACTGCAGCAATCAATCCAAAGTCAAGTTTAGCGCTATATAAAAATCGATCGATCAGACACAATAGAGCTCATTGGATTTTATTTGAAAGTCGGATGGAATTCATTTCTAGTACTGAGCACAGCACAATGCATGGCTACATGAGCAGCAAGAATACAGATTGGAAGGAGGGGGGATTACAAAACAAGATTTGAATCTTCTTCATCCTCTATGGCCATCACAGAGCCTGGATATAGACCTGTGGGACAGGCAGCTCGTCTATTGCGGGATTCTTCAATTCAATATGATGGACTTGAGCTGGAGGTCGTCCACAGACAAGTATGAGATCTCCTCTATGGGAAAGCGGAGTGGAAAGGAGAGAGGATTTCCAGTAGGTAAATGTATGATGAACTTGTCTTGTTCAAACTGGAAGGAAACCTGCAAGAAAAAGAGAAGTCAGCTTGCTGGACTATAAAAAGCCAATGTGTGTTCAACCGTGCAGATTTCTAAATTTCTAGAAAGATATTTTGAGTGCAGGGATGGGGAGATTAACTCAGCAGCCAGGCACATTATCCATGGGGGGGGGTGGTATCAGCCTGGTGGGGCACACCTGAAATCTGGGAGGTTTATTATTAATGCCACTCTTTAGTATAATAGGCAACCACCACACTACTATTTACAATTAACTACTGAAGGGAATTTTAGGGGTCAGTAAAAGGCTTGCCTCGAAGCACTGTTACATCTTCTCACACCACAAAAATATATAAAATAAAAGTGCAGCACCAACTTACTAATCAATAACTTAGAGGGTTTCCTCATTACTGTATGGCAATCAATATCAGTCTCAGGTATGCATTTTCACATAACAAACGGTAAATAAATAAAATTTAGCAGGGATGGTGGAAACCCCTCTACAGATGAATGCAATAAAAATTTACTTCAAAGGCAACAACTTTTTAGTTGGTTCACATTCTAGCACTTCAGGATTTTTATTTAGATTGCTACTTAAGTTTAGGTTTTAGTTATTATAAACATGAATTATTGCACTTGAAGTAAATTTTCCACCACTTTATGGACCTCTTTGTGCACTGGTGGGGCAGTCATGTTGGAACAGGAAGGGGCCATCCCCAAACACTTCCCACAAAGCTGGGAGCATGAAATTGTCCAAAATGTCTTGGTATGCGGACGCCTTAGGAGTTCCCTTTACTGGAACTAAGGGGCCAAACCCAACCCCTGAAAAACAACCCCACACAGCAAATTCCATAAAGACATGGATGAGAGAGTTTGGGGTGGATGAACTTGACTGGCCTGCACAGAGTCCTGACCTCAACACAACAGAACACCTTTGGGGTGAATTAGAGCAGAGACCACGAGCCAAGCCGTCATCTAACACAGTGGTTCTCAACTCCGGTCCTCGGGACCCACCAACAGGCCAGCTTTTAAGTATTACCTTGGGGAGATGCAGACTAGAATGTTGCAATCACTGAGCAGCAAATGATATCACCTGTGATGTATTTCAGTTATCCTGCAAACCTGGGCTGTTAGGGCCGGTTCACACTTCAGCGGCACGACTTCACAGCCCGTTCACATCTAGGCGACTTGTCAAGCGACTTGAGTCGCCTGACAAGTAGTCTCAATGCTGTGCAATGGAACCGTTCTAATAGGAGCGAATCGCTTCGCTCCGACTTAGAAAAATAGTTCCTGCACTATTTTCAGGGCGACTTGCTTCGCCCTGGCAAGTCGCGCCGCTTAAGTGTGAACCGGTCCTTAGTGGGTCCCGAGGACAGGAGTTGAGAACCACGGATTGATCAGTGGCTGACCTCACAAATGCTCTTCTGGAAGAATGGTCAAACATTCCCATAGACGCTCCTAAACCTTGTGGACAGCCTTCCCAGAAGAGTTGAAGCTGTTATAGCTGCAAAGGGTGGGCCAACTCAATATTGAACCCTACAGACCAAGACTGGGATGTCATTAAAGTTAATGTGCGTGTAAAGGCAGGCGTCCCAATACATGTGCTTTGGGGTGCACACCCTAATACAATAGTCTGTGCACACCTATGTAGGGGTCCCATCTACAATGACTGACTTTGGGTTAATGAGGACACAATTATTATACCGCGTCACTCATGAGGAATTCTGCCCCAAGAGATTTAGGTGAACAGAGCATCCATCAGCAGTAATATCCATTCCCTCTATCCCCCCAATCACATACCTTTGTATCCCCCCTGTATTCCTCGTCACACAGCATCTCCTCTGTATCCCTCCCTCTCGGCACACATTGGTCCCTCCATAACAGTTGTAGCATGATGGTGATCTTCAGTTCCCAGCGAACCCCCCACTACTCTCAGATTGAGGGCTTTACAGGGGACTTCATGATATTTCATGTCAGGGATTTCCTGATCCCCGTTCCCCTCTTCCTACAATAATCATCTCACAAACATAACATTTTCTAATAAAACACACATACAGATATAAATGAAAAGTTACATTTGCAAGCCAATAATCTTAACAGTGATCTGACCAACAGCAACCATTTGTTAAGCGATATATCATAGCACACAATGGCAGCACGATGGAATCCATTGGCTCTTCCCAAGTGGGAATCTCATCCTTCATGGAATGAGCTCAAGGGTGACCATCATAGCAAAGCCTATAGACCCTTCACCTAACCCATCACTGGCTGTCTCCTGCCTCATTCAGAGATGGATATTCTGTGTCCAATATGAACAGTGATGCCATTTTGCCCCATCCACCATTTCTCCTGCCCCCCCAGCACAGATGTACCTTGGTGTTTGACCCCTCCTGGAAGGGGAAGAAGCTCTCCCTCTGCTCCTCTCCCCAGACATCGTCCTTCATTGAGTTCAAGATTATCTTGCGGTCGTCTTTAAAGGCCTCAAACCGAGGGTTAAAGTGTAGCACTAAATTCTTCTCATCTTTTCCCAAATTTATGGAAAACCTAGAAAGACAGAAAGAGCAATAATTCTCAGCTGAGCTTGTTGGATAAATTACTGAGTCATTCACCAGTGGTACTCCCATGGGTTTCAGGTGGTTCTGCCACTTTAAGTGATGATTGAGAACAGCAAATTCTATAGAAATCACAGTAGATCAGCTAATTTTAGAGACTTAAAACTGCTTGCTTGAAAAAAAAATAATTTGTAAACAAATGGAGTCCCGGTAATACACATTCCCATATAATAAAGTCATCCTGTAGCCTGGATATGGGAACACTTTACATAATCTTAACCAACTGTAAGAATCCCTCACTGACATTTGTAGCCACTGTGGAACAATTCATCCTGAATGCTCCAAGTTCAGAGAAAGTCTGGTCTCAGCTCTTCTCCCATCCATCCCAATAGTGAGAGGTAGAAGGGAGATCTGAGCTGAGAGTCACTGCTGTGGAAGGGAGGAGAATCTGACCTGAGGGGTCTCTCCTAAATTTGTGTCCTTCCACTTTCTGTTGCCATTCCCAGGTGTTGAATCTGACTAGGCAAGTGATTGTGATGAAATGCTTACTGTAAAGAAAGGATGAGTTTCTCCACAGGTAAGTGGGGACCAGGAGGACAGAAGAGAATGTACACTATATTACCAAAAGTATTGAGACACCTGCCTTTACTCGCTCATGAACTTTAATGGCATCCCAGTCTCTTCTGGGAAGGCCGTCCACAAGGTTTAGGAGTGTCTATGGGAAGGTTTGACCATTCTTCCAGAAGTGCATTTGTGAGGTCAGGCACTGATGTGGACGAGAAGGCCTGGCTCACAGTCTCTGATCTAAATTTAACCCCAAAGGTGTTCTATCAGGTTGAGGTCAGCACTCTACAGGTCAGTCAAATTCCTCCACCCCAAACTCACTCATTCCTGTCTTTATGGAGACGGCTTAGTGCACTGGTCCAAATCATTTGGTGGAGAGGGGGTTATGGTGTGGGGTTGGTCCTTTAGTTCCAGTGAAGGAAACTCTTAAGACATCAGCATACCAAGACCCCTTGGACAAAGTCATGCTCCCAGCTTTGTGGGAACAGTTTGGGGATGGTCCCTTGTTCCAATATGACTGCACACCAGTGCACAAGCAAGGTCCATAAAGACATGGATGAGTGAGTTTGGGGATGGAGGAATTTGACTAGCCTGCACAGAGTCCTGACCTCAACCTGATCGAACCCCTTTAGGGTTAAATGTGAGCAGAGACTGAGCCAGGCCTTATTACCCACATCAGTGCCCGAACTCACAAATTCGCTTCTGGAAGAATGGCCAAACATCCCCACAGACATACAGCTAAACCTGGTGGACAACCTTCCCAGAAGAGCTGAAATTATTATAGCTGAAAAGGGTGAGGGGGGGCAGCTTAATATTGAACCCTATAGACTAAGGCTGGGATTCCATTAAAGGGTGTGTATATAT
>BLSH010367618.1:129169-144540 GCA_018402905.1 Glandirana rugosa | reverse complement strand
GTCCTCTGCCTGAGACATAACCTGATAAACAAGAGACAGCTTAATGAAGTCGTGCCCCCATACCTGCGTGGCCGTCACCCAGTGCTTGTGACCTGATCCACCTGATGATATTGTGAAATGGCTTGCCCCCGTCTGTAGGGTCGTGACGTGCCCTCACCAAAGTGGACCCCCAGCCTGCGTGAAGGTGCCTGACCCAGTATGATTATGAGCGCCCATCTGACCGCCCCTGGGAAAAATGGAACATACTGACCTGTGCGTACTGAACGACCAAGGCGATCTTCAAGGCTTGCACCTGTTTGGGAAGAAAACGTACTGAACCGACTGTTGACATGTGTCACTGAGGGACCTGACCCGCCCTAAATTCTTACCTCTTTATCCGAGACCCCTAGTATGCCTAACGACCTTCCTGCGTACTGCTTGCCTGAACGATTATTCTGAGAAAAGAATACACTACAACCAGACTGGGTAGAGAAATGCGTTTACAACTGAAATGAGTCCTGCCCTCCAGCGAGGCCCAACGTGGGCATGGAGGCGGAATGAACTGAAAGAATTTTTTTTTTTTTTTTTTTTTTATTATTGTCCTTCTCCGTGGCCCGAGTTGGGCGAAGAGACAAACGAAATGCCCTCCGACGTCCTCTCCACCCCCTTTTTGATAACCCCTGAAACTAGTGTTGGAGCAAGCCTACCTAGAATACTGACCTGATGGGATGCAAATCAAATGATGACCACGCGTCCTAACCTGAATCCCCCCTATTAGACCGCAGTACGGATGCGGACTGTGGGACCAACTTTATGACTGTTGGGAGAAAAGGAAAGAACAATAGTAGAAATGTAGCGAAATGCCCTACTTGCTGCGAGAAATGAAATGCCCGAGAAATGTATGTCACATCGCGTGATGCTCCGTGAGAAATGAATGCCATATGGCCCCCTTGTTACATATTTTTTTTTTTTTTTTACGGCCACATGCGTGGTTGTGAAATGCATGCCTATGCGGGAAGCCCTTTGGTGGCTTGAAATGGAGCAGCAGTCCAACCCAGAAATGTGGTAACGAAATGCCCACCCTAACAAACAAACGAAATGCCCAAGAAATGATAAGGTGCTACGCGGAACACGTGTTTGAAATGATTGAACTGAGGAACTGAATCTCCCCCCCTCCCCCCTTTGTTCATAAATTTTTTTTTTTTTTTTTTGACGTAGACCTAAGCGAAATGACTATGCCCTTGAATGCTGCTTTGCCGTAGACCTAAGCGAAATGACTACACAGAAGTTCTAATGAGAAGAGAAGCACCGCAGGAGACAGTACCGGGGAGACCAATCCCCTGAAGACTCGTGCGTACCCAAGGAGGCACATGAATGGTGCCATGCCTGCGATTATCGTGCCTGCTGCCAAAACGCATGGAGTGCCACAACGCTGCTGTGTTCGTGCCCCCCCTACAGTAAGGTGACGTGACTGGGGAGACCTGCGGTGTGCGAGACTCCCCAGCCTGGCTTACCCCCTTTTTGCGGATGCGACTACTGAAGATCAGCGGCAGCATGCCTGCTGCAAATGTGGCGTGCACAGGTTGCTATGGCGCCGTCGCGCTCGTGTCCCCCCCCACCGCAGAGAAATGACATGACTGGGGAGACCTGCAGTGTGCGAGGCTCCCCAGCCTAGCTTACCCCCTTCATGCGGATGCGATTCCTGAAGATCAGTGGCAGCATGCCTGCTGCCCATGTGGCGTGCACAGGTTGCTATGGCGCCGTCGCGCTCGTGTCCCCCCCCGCAGAGAAGAATGACATGACTGGGGAGACCTGCGGCGTGCGAGGCTCCCCAGCCTAGCTTACCCCCTTCATGCGGATGCGATTCCTAAAGATCAGTGGCAGCATGCCTGCTGCCCATGTGGCGTGCACAGGTTGCTATGGCGCCGTCGCGCTCATGTCCCCCCCCGCAGAGAAGAATGACATGACTGGGGAGACCTGCGGCGTGCGAGGCTCCCCAGCCTGGCTTACCCCCTCCACGGCGGATGCGGCTTTACAGCGAGGATGCGTGTCAGGAATTCGGAAGACCGGAAATGACGTCAGAAACCGCCCACCACGAGAACCGCCGTCCTATGGGTAGGGGGAGGCTGGCTTAAATGTGCCAGACTCCTCCTACAAATACAGGCCGACCAATGGTCGGCCTTCTTACTTATAGCAAAGAACTTAGAGAATAAAATCACTGAAATTTTTTTTTGTCACACGGTATTTGCGCAGCGGCCTTTCAAACACAATTTTTTGGGAAAAAAGACACTTTCATGAATTTTAAAAAATAAAACAGTAAAGTTAGCCCAATTTTTTGTCACGCAGAGTAAATACTGTAGATACCTAACATGTCATGCTTTGAAATTACTTAAAAATCTCCATAGGCGACGCTTTAAAAAAATGTAACGGTTACCAGGTTAGAGTAAAGCCTCGTACACACGATGCGATTATAGTACGACCGCACGTCCAACTTTTCTCAAAATCGGCTGTCCGTGATTTTGTCTAGCGTACTGACGGTAGTCAAATTATCGTTCGACGAAGCAGAGCGTAGTGACGTGTTAGGAGCGTATAAAGAGGAAGTTCAGGTGAATGTGAATTGTGAATTACGGACGCAGATTTACACAACCAAACACTTCCTGGATTCCAAGTGTGCGTGTTTGCACTTACAACTTTTGTTTGGCCAACTTCTGTACAGCCGAAAATTGGACAACGCCTTGTCGGCAGACAAATGTTTTCTAGTCTTCACATACAACTTCTGCTGGACGATAACTGAAAATTAACAAAAGAGCTCCCAGGCCTGAGCACACTCCCCCCGGCCAACATCTGCCTCCTAACATCCTCCTCCCAGACTTCTGGTTTACCTGTAAGTATCAGCGGACAACCAATATTTACTTACTGCTGCTACCCCAGTTGTATGCCTGTTATATACAATGTCTCTCTCTCTGTACCTACTGTAATATACATCAATTCTTCTTTTTATAGATCAATAATATTGCATCTGCTCCTGAAGATTGGATAACAACATCCATGAAATGCGTCAAGCTATATAGATGCCAGTACTAGAGCCATGTAGATGCCAGTACTATTTTAATATTTTATCATTACCATCAATGTATCTATTCTGATTCATTGGCTGGCTTGTACCATTGTATTTTTCTTTTTTACAACATACTGTGTGAACATGTCAATCTGGAGGTTGGGATTCTATGTGGATGTACAATACAATGCACCATTTTATCTTTATGGTACTACATTACTACATTGTCAATATTTGGTGATTATATTTAATAAAGATTTTATCTAAACGAAAATTTGTATATGCTATCATTATATGCCTATTGAAATGGTTATGTACATCCTCCAGTTACCCCATGTTCCAAGTATCTAGCCGGGCGCATTCCTCCTATAAAGTCCCACCAATTTTCCTCTCTTTTGTTGATGAACAGGGATGGCGACACTTGATTTACCCCCTTGTGCCTCATATAAATTCCCAAATCCCCTTCCCCTTTTTTTCAAGATAATTGAAAATTGGCTATCGAATGGTGCGTACTAACGGTCGGATTATCGCACAACAGGCTATGGTACAACTTTTCTCTGCCGATAATTGTACCATGTGTACGGGCCAGAGGAGGTCTAGTACTATAATTATTTCTCTCACTCTGACGATCGCAACGATACCTCACATGTGTGATTTGAACACCGTTTACATTTGCAGGCACAAATTACGTATGCGTTTTCTTTGCTGCACGAGCACACGGGTGCGGGGGCACTTTAAAAAATGTCTTTTTTTTTTTCTTTTTAAATTTTAACATTGTCCATTTAAAAAAGAAAAAAATATGATCACTTTTATTGCTGTCACACGGAATGTAAACATCCCTTTGTGACAGTAAGGCTTCATGTACACTGTTGCTGGTAAACTGACGTTTAGGAGCAGTTGGGCGGTTTTTTCAGCTGCCCCTAAACTCTTCTCTATGTTATCTTATCAGTACATGTGCACAGGGTCGTTTATAGTTGTTTCCAGGCAATTGAGTTTATAAGCTTTTTTTGGAATGCAAAGAAATGCGTTCAGGACAGATGTTCAGAGGCATTTGAAACGGCAAATGCCTGTAACAGCTTGTAAATGCACCTAAATGTGGTAACTTGCATTTAGCAGTGTTTTGTTTGGAGGAGTTTGTCATTTAAAAAATAAACGCTTCTAGACGCGAACGTGGCTAAACGCGGCATGTAAAGCGCGGCTAAACGGCCGTTTTGAAGCGTTGGTTTCTAGCTGTCGAAAAATGGTTCAGGAGAGGTTCAAAAAGCGCCCCGTGTACATTAAGCCTAATAGGTTTAATCCCTCCTTTGCACTTAAAAGTATTCAGATCACCAAAATCAACATTTCTGAATACTGTCATTTTTTTAAGTGAAAAATAAAAAGGTACTCATACACCACTCATTGTGTGGATTACAATAATAATAACTAAAAGTGCGGTGCAATAGTGGCTATAAAGCTGCCAGACATCTAGAGTGTCACCAATAATGATAAAAACTTGTAAGATGGAGCAGCGCTAGATCAAAATACAACAATGTACATATGCATATCAAATAACATAAATTCAAATATCGTGAGAAGGTGAAAAAGGTATTTAATGTCTACAATTTTAAATGTAAGTTCATCTTTGTTTTAAATAAATCTTTACTATATACTACACCATGAGGAGATGTCTCTCTTATTGCATGGACGATGACAATAAAAAATAGGGGGGGATTGTCTTGGCAGTGCCTTTGAATTTGAGGTGAGCGGCCATTGCACCTGGTGGCGAATTTGTGCCCTTTTGGGATTCAGCACTATTTTATTATCGCTGACACTGGGATTTATTTGCTGCTCATTCACAATTTACCTTGGAAGAAGGACTTTTTTTTTGCACTGGACATATCTATTTATATGTTTTGAAATATATATTTTTTCACTTGTTTAAAAAATACCTTTTTTACCTTCTCACGATATTTGAATTTGTTATTTGATATGCATACAGTATCTCACAAAAGTGAGTACACCCCTCATCTTTTTTTATTATATCTTTTCATGTGACAAACACTGAAGAAATGACACTTTAGGGGGCATGGCTTAGCAATGGAGGAGTGAAGACATGTTCCTGGAGCTCTGCTGGAACGTGACCCAAGACCTACCAAACAGACCTGGTATAGAAGCCTTCAGACGCATGCCGGGGGACCGTAAAAGCTCACACACCTCAGGGGATCATAGAGGCCCAGAGATCACCCAGTATTTTCTTAGAAATTACGGCCCTCCTCCCCCAGAGCCCTCAGTACGAACCAGCCTGGAGCAGTAGCCCCCTCAGGCAAGAAAGGAATGCAGACAGAGGCGGGGCAGAACTGGAGGAGACGACTGCCTATAAACGCCTCAGTCGCTTTAAGCCATCCAGTCCCCGGGGCTCCCGGTGGAGGATCCGCTGCCGACCCTGCTCCTCACCTTGCCGGGAAGCCATGTGGAGGGCACCCTCCGAGACATCATCTCCTCCCTGCCCACTAGACAGGACTTACAGGCCATGGCCACCTCCATAGTGTACAACAAAACTAGATATTTGGGGGGAACACCCTGCCAAACGCATGGTGCTGCTCGTAACGACCAATAAACAAAAAATGTATAAAAGTTACAGCGCACACATGATACATACTCCTGTCAGGATTTTAAAAGCATCTAAAACGTATGTAGCAAAAAATGCAAAAATACGGGGGTTTGGTCACACTGAATGGCCATGAAGTGCTTAAGCCCATTGACTGCTGCAAAGTACCCCGTTACCAATGGGAACCTACACTGACCTTAGAGTGAATGCTCATATCTCTTAAACCACCTCCATAGTGAGCGCCCTTACAAAGGAACTACATGACATACGCGGCCAGGTGGATGCAGTGGAGGAGCGAGTATACGACCTGGAGGCCTCCGCCAACTCCACCGAGATGAGGCTTTCAGCCCTGGAGGCAGACCAGCAGGCTTTCCGCCGCCATCTTATTGATATCCAGCTCCATGTGGACGGCGGCGTCCCTGAAGCTACCAGGGGGCCCGATCTCAAGGCCACGGTGACAGCCATCCTGAACAGGTACCTGGACAAACCGCCCACTGCAGACCTGAAGTTGGACAGAGTCCACCGGATCCCGGGTCCTCGGGCCCCTGCCGGGGGATTAGACTCCCGGGACCTGCCCCGAGACTTTCTTTGGCGAGTCCATTTCTTCAGTGTCAAGGAGGAGATTGTTCGTCAGACCTGGGCGAAGGGTCTGCTGGATTTTGATGGGGCCAACGTCCGGATCTTCCCTGATGTGACAAGGGTGATGCGCGCCCTGCTGCGTCCACTCCTTGACCTCCTTAGGGAAGCGGAGGTTGCCTACAGTTGGGGCCATCCCTTCCACCTGATAGGTAAGAAGGGCGGTGAAGAGTTCTACCTGCAGACGCTGGACCAGCTACCAGACCTCTTTAGCTTTTTCGACCAAAAATCAGTGGAGGTGCCCTCCCGTGCCTTTCCTCTCCCATCCCGGAGTGTGAACCTCCCCCGATCTTCCACGGACACGTTAGGCACTGGTCGGAACCGGCCACAGTGCTTGGCCTTCAATGGGCACTGTCCTCAGCCCTAGACACACAAGAGACTATCTGTATAGTGGAGATGTACCTCATCTGCTCCCTGAGCACTATTTCGTACCTCGGATCTGTTTTTTGTTACTGTAAACTGCTCAAATAGCTGACTTTAACACCCTATTTTTCCTTCCACAGGCAGGGGAAGCACCCCCCCAGCGGACGCTCCGGAGGATGGGGTGGGGTCCTGCACTGTGTCCCGCACCACTGGTGTAGGGACAGGCCCGCTGTGTGCTGGGGTCAGGAGTTGGAGGTCACATTCACTGCTGGCTAAATATATGGGTGGCAGAGCTATGTGGGTGGCGAGACTGTTGTGGATGGCCTTCCATGGGGGGCTTGCCGGCACCCATTCCTTAACCCGGTTGCATTACTATGTGTTTTTTCTCATTGGTTTCTCTCTAATTGGCTAATTGGCTGCATGTCTCGCTGGTCCTCTATCTCCAGCATCTCCACCCCCCGACATAATTGTATCACTTGCTGTCTGGGGTGATTTTCAGTGCTCTTCACACCCACCCCCCCCCAGTAGGTTTCGCTCCGGGATTTATGCCTTCGGGCGCTACTGGGACGCTAATGCCAGTGGCTTTGGTAATAGTTTTGTGCTCTTCCCTTTCCTCCCTCTTTCCTGTTCACTACTCCATCTGTCCATTTCTCTGGTAACTCTAACGCTGGAGTGCTCCTCCTAATTCTATCTATTCTCCTCTTGTGTGCCCTCTGGCTGTTGCCCTATCTCTTCTCTCTCCATTCTTTAGTTGCTTTGTGTGCCGTGCATCCGGGTCCCCTTGGGCCCCCCCTCTTTCTTGCCTCCTGGAGGCATACAACAGATCATAGGTGTTTCTATGGGATTCCTCAAGATCACATCCCTCAATATCTGGGGACTCAACACGCCAGAGAGGCGGTCACAGCTTCTCTCCTTCCTGAAAAAAGAGGGGATGCAGGTGGCCTTCCTTCAGGAGATGCATTTTAGAGGGGACCACATCCCCAAGCTCACGAATAATGCCTTTCCTGTAACATATCACAGTGTTTCCCCCATCTCCAAATCAAAAAGGGTTAGTGTCCTCATTGCCAGATCCACACCTTGGGTACTGGAGGCGCAGAGGACAGACCCGCAGGGCCGCTTCCTTTTTCTCCGGGGTTTAATATCCGATGTCCAAGTCACCCTTGTCAACCTATGCATTCACAATAAAGACCACGTGCACTTTCTATGTCAGCTTCTCCCTGAACTCCTAGACTTCACGGAGGGCTTTCTGGTGTTCGGGGGCGACCTGAATTTTGCCATGGAGCCGCTGCTTGATGTCTCGAGAGGTGCTTCTCACCTCTCATACACCGCACTCCATAAAATTAAAGCGGACCTACACACGCTCCACCTAGTTGACCCATGGAGGATACAGCATCCACATGACCGCGACTACAGCTACTTTTCTCAGGTGCACCACACATATTCTTGTTAAGGTGGAAGACACGTCCATTGGTATAGTGTCACTCTCAGACTACGCCCCAATCCATATCACACTACGGTTTCACCAAATGGCCCTTCCCCCTCCGAATTGGAGATTAAATGAAGCCAATCTGAGGAGATCCGCTTGGATGTTCTGTCCACTCTACGGGACTACTTCTCTATAAACATAGGATTGGTTACTAACCCCCTGGTGCTCTGGGAGGCTCATAAGGCGGTGGTGCGGGGAGTTTTGATCAGATGGGGAGCCCACCGTAAAAGATCGACTACAGCAGATGGAGGACCTATGCACACGCTTACACACTCTAGAGCGTGGCCACAAAGAATCCCTGGCTCGCACCACCTTCCAAGATCTGAAAGTCCGGGAGGAACTCCGCGTGCTTCTCTTTCACAAGACGAAACAGAAGTTGGCATGGTCTAAACGGAACATGTACGAGTTCTCTAACAAACCGGGCATGCTCCTGGTGCGGGCGCTTAGGCGTCCTCACACCAAGACCTACATCCCAAGTGTGCAGTCAGCGGCGGGTAAGAAATTGTCCCTGTCCTCAGATATAGCGGGGGAATTCCATTCTTTCTTCGAAAGACTATATAATTTAGATGGCTGTAAGGAACCTTCTCGGACGGCCTTTGCGCGGGCGTACATAGCGTGTGCGCGCGTCTCTGCGTGTTCGCGTCCGCGCCGACATTGGTGCCAATAGCGGTCATTTAAGCTGACAGCACCAGGAAGCAAGTGCTGTCCGTTCTACAGCGTTTATGAAGCGACCTGTTATCCTGATTTTCTGTTCCTGTGACCCGGCTTGTCTTGACCCTGCTGTTGACCTCCGCCTGCACTGACCTCTGCTTCCATGACCACTCTTCTGCCTGCTCCCTTGTACCTCACTGCCCACCTGTTAACGAACTCTGCCTGCACCCGAATACTCTCCAGCCTGATCCTTCTGTACTGCTCCACCAGCCTGTTACCGACTCGGCCTGCATCACTATGCTTCTGCTTGCACAAGCTCCACACGGACCAGCACACCACCACCAGTGACCCAGTCCGACCCTCGTGCCTCCCTGCACTCCCAAGCCCCTGATAGAGTAGTCTACTCTATCAGGGGTTCCCGAATCAGGGTCATAAGAGAGGTTGCCCGTTGCATAAGTCAGACGCCACCACCAGGTACGTGACAATGGCGCTTCATCCTTGGACACGGCACGGGTGGAGATGATGGCCTCATTGGGGTTGCCAACCTTAGACTCTGAGGTCCAGGAGGAACTCGAACAGCCCATAATGGCGGAGGAACTTGGGACTGCCCTGGCCGGATCCAAACCCAGAAAGGCCCCTGGTCCAGGTGGGCTAACCCCTGCCTACTACAAGGCTTTTTTTTGAGTCTCTTTCGGGACCCATGGTGGAAGCGTTCAACGCCATCCCATCCGGGCAAGCTTTTCCAGTGAACTCTCTGAGAGCCTTTATATCCCTCATCCCAAAGGAAGGAAAGGATCCGCAGCACTGTGGGAGCTACCACCCTATAGCCCCTTTAAACGTCAACCTGAAGCTGTTCGCCAAAGTTTTGGCGAACCGGCTGCTCCCACATGTGCCGGGTCTGATTCACCGCGACCAGGCGGGATTTGTCCCTTTGCGAGAGGCGAGGGACAACGCCATTCAGGTGTTGAACCTGATCCACTCAGCTAGAATAGGGAGGCGACCTCTACTTTTGCTGTCCACCGACACGGAGAAAGCCTTTGACCGGGTCAACTGGTCGTTCTTGCATGTCACATTGGAACATGTTGGCCTGGATCCTCTCCCTTTACACCACTCCTTCGTCAGCGATCAAGGTCAATGAAACTCGGTCGGACTTCTTTGGGATTCGGAACAGTACCCGGCAGGGATGTCCTTTGTCCCCCCTGATTTTCATCTTGATGCTTGAGCCCTTCCTATGCACACTGAGATCGGATCGGGGGGTGGTGGGTTTCTGTAAGGGTTCGGGGGCGCATAAGGTGGCGGCTTTTGCGGACAACCTTATTTTCTTTCTGTCTGCACCCCGCACATCCCTTCTGAGGGTCCTCCAGCTGCTGCCTGATTATGGTTCCCTGTATCATTTCTAGATTAATATGACCAAGTCTTCGGTGCTTAACATCACCATTGACCAGGCTGTGGTCGACCAGTTGAGGTCAACCTTCCCTCTGAACTGGTACGATATTTAGAGGTTGACATCACAACTGATATCGGTGCCTTATACCCCGCCAATTACTTGCCCTTACTTGTCCGACTTAACGCAGAACTCCTCCACTGGCACTCACTTACACTAACGTGGTTCGGCAGATGTAACGCATTGAAAATAACTGCTCTCCCCAGAATGTTATACATCATGCAGGCCCTTCCCATCCGTCTTCCATCCAGATTTTTCAAGAGGATTGATGGCCTGTTTCGGGAGTTCATGTGGTCCCACTGCCAATCCAGGATTCTCCACTTATCTAAGTTGTGGGGGGGGGGGGAATTGGCCTCCCCGATATGGGGCTACTCACTTGACCAGAGTGGTGGACTGGTTCTGCCATGCCGACGCAAAACACTGGGTAGACATGGAACTAGAAGACTCAGCAGATACGGCGAAAAGTTGGCCGTGGATCCGCTCTCCCCTCCCGCGGAACATCGCGGAACACCCAACTCTTGGGGGCACTCTGGCAGTAGCCAGCAAGGCCTTCTGACATACGTCAGTCTCTCCATACCCAACACCCATGATCCCAATTCTGGCAATCCAGAGTTTGAACCAGGCCTTAACAATCCGACCTTCCAGCGCCTGAAGGAAGGGGGGTGGATATATGTCTCTGATTTTTTCAAATCGGATGGGTCCCTTTCCGAAGTGGCAGGGTCCGTGGTCACCACCCCTCCCTTGGACTTTGTAAGTGGTCTCCAGCTTCGAGCTTTCCTGAGGAAATCTCGGCGGATCTTTAGTGGCTCCAGACAGCTCACCACCCTTGAGGTCGTGTACCGTAAGGGGGAGCCGATTCGCCACAGCCTCTCTATGCTTTACACTTCTCTGACTCAGCCCCCAGATGGTTTTAGCCACCGTTTCTCTCCAAATGGGAGGGGGAGCTGGGCATCCAATTTTCCAATTCAGAACGGGAGAAAGCACTGCATTTCGCCTACAATTCTTCCATTGCCACCAGAATTCAGGAGACATGCTACAACATTTTGACGAGATGGTACAGGGTACCTACGGTCCTCTGTCGGTTATTCCCCCGGACACCCAGACTGTGTTGGCGATGCAGTAGGGAGGAAGGCATGATGCTCCACATTTCCTGGAGCTGCCATAAGCTGCACCACTTCTGGCAGGGGGTGACCCACACCATTAAACACCTGACAAGCGTTGATCTGGAGGATAAGCCAGCGGCATTTCTTCTCCACATGAGTGCCCTATCAAGAAGTACAAAACCTCACTTACAATACAGCTCCTGAATGCGGCTAAGGCCTGCATCCCTCTATGCTGGAAGTCCGAGCATCCCCCCCCTGGCATTGTGGTTCTCTAAAGTTAATGAACTCAGAAATATGGAAGATCTGACTGCCACCCTGAAAAACAAAGAGGAGATCTTCCGGGAAACCTGGAGACCCTGGCAGCACTTTGTTTTTACGAATGCCTATCTGGCGGAAATCTCACACTAGTACATCAGGTGGGTGTTCAGCTTGGGGGTCCTGAACGTGTGGCGCACAGCCTTCTTTTCTATTTCTGATCATATGCCTGCTTCCTGGGGCTGCTCTTCTGTTCTTCAGTCACTTGCTCTGAGTTCCCCCTTCTATTCTAGAATCAGGCTATAATTTTCTCCTAGTTTTTTGTGTTCCATGGTTCTGGTGGGTGGGCGTTCTCTGGCCATGGATCCAGGGGGTGGCTGAGATGACCTTCCCCCAGTTCCCTAGGTACCTTGGGATCCTGTACCTCTATTTAGACCCTAGCCAGTCCAGTGGTCGGTTCGGCCAATCTTTGTAAGGAAGGAGCAGCTGTGGAGGCTGAAACGGTGGGAGGACCAGCCAGACATGCAACTCCTTGCCCTATATTACAATGTGATTAGCCTCTCATCACCTTAGATGACTGGCACTCCAGAATATGGAGTGTTCAAATCGGTAATTACAGTTTTTGGTTTTTCTTTTCTTTCTTTTCCTTCACCTTTTGTAGATGAATAGCTACACACTAACCTGTTCTCGGTCTTTATGGTAAAAAGATGATTGTACCTTTTAGACTTGTTCAATGCCGTAATTTACCAACATGTACCTTGTTTCCCGAATGTAAAACGAATACTGGAAATCCAGCTGTAGTACCATGCTACCTTTCTGATAAATAAAGGAATTTAAAAAAAAAAGAAATTACACTTTGCTACAATGTAAAGTAGTGAGTGTACGGCTTGTATAACAGTGTAAATTGCTGTCCCCTTAAAATAACTCACACAGCCATTCATGTCTAAACCGCTGGCAACAAAAGTGAGAACACCCCTAAGTGAAAATGTCCATATTTGGCAGCGGTTTAACAGGACAGGTTCCACTCAGAATAGGCCCTTAACCAAAAGTTGAGTGCACGTGCTCAGCGTCATATCCAGGGGTTGTCTTTGGGAAATAGACGTATGAGTGCTGCCAGCATTGCTGCAGAGGTTGAAGGGGTGGGGGGCAGCCTGTCAGTGCTCAGACCTTGCGCCACACACTGCATCAAATTGGTCTGCATGGCTATTGTCCCAGAAGGAAGCCTCTTCTAAAGATGATTCACAAGAAAACCCGCAGTTAGCTGAAGACAAGTAGACTAAGGACATGGATTACTGGAACCATGTGCTGTGGTCTGATGAGACCAAGATAAACTTATTTGGTTCAGATGGTGTCAAGCGTGAGTGGTGGCAACCAGGTGAGTACAAAGACAAGTGTGTCTTGCCTACAGTCAAGCATGGTGGTGGGAGTGTCATGGTCTGCGGCTGCATGAGTGCTGCCGGCACTGGGGAGCTACAGTTCATTGAGGGAACCATGAATGCCAACATGTACTGTGACATATTGAAGCAGAGCATGATCCCCTCCCTTTGGAGACTGGGCTGCAGGGCAGTATTCTAACATGAAAACGCCCCCAAACACACCTCCAAGATGACCACTGCCTTGCTAAAGAAGCTGAGGGTAAAGGTGATGGACTGGCCAAGCATGTCTCCAGACCTAAACCCTATTGAGCATCTGTGGGGCATCCTCAAACGGAAGGTGGAGGAGTGCAAGGTCTCTAACATCCACCAGCTCCGTGATGTCATCATGGAGGAGTGGAAGAGGACTCCAGGGGCAACCTGTGACACTCTGGTGAACTCCATGCCCAAGAGGTTTAAGGCAGTGCTGGAAAATAATGGTGGTCATACAAAATATTGACACTTTGGGCCCAATTTGGAAATTTCCACTTAGGGGTGTACTCACTTTGGTTGCCAGCGGTTTAGACATTAATGGCTGTGTGTTGAGTTATTTTGAGGAGACAGCAAATTTACACTGTTATACAAGCTGTACACTCACCACTTTACATTGTAGCAAAGTGTAATTTCTTCAGTGTTGTCACATGAAAAGATATAATAAAATATTTACAAAAATATAAGGGGTGTACTCACTTATGAGAGATACTGTATGTACATCGGTGTATTTTGATTTAGCGCTGCTCCATCTTACAAGTGTTTGTAATTTTCTAAAAATTGGTGCCATTGGCAGCCGAGTAAACTGAAAGTGACGTTGCTTCTGGGATTTTACATCAGGAGACCCGATGAAAGCCGAATCTGACTTTGTTCGGGTCTCAGCCTAGCCACCGGGAGGCCCAGGAAGAGCAGCAGAAGGGCGGGGATGTCCCCTCCCGCTCCATTAGGATAACAACCGAGCGGCTTTAAGCAGCATCGGTTGTTATCACTAAAAAGCCAACCGCTGGCTCTAAAAAAACGGTGTAACCCCTTTAAACCATGAACGCATAATATTTGCGTATGGTCGGCGTGAAGGAGGTTAATATTTAAAGAGGAACTCTGTGCAAAATAAAAAATGTCATGTATGCTACAGTCTGTTACTATAATTTACACAGTAGTGCCTCGTAACATAGGTTTTTATTCTGTTTATCCTGCCTGTAGATCTGTTGATATTCCCCTCACTATACTGGGGGTGACAACGCTGTTTGTTCTGGAGAGAAATCGCACAGCAGCATTATCACCCTGGGGAAAGGATAGTCTTAGATGGACGTTACGTTTTTTTTTTTAATGGCATTAGGTAAGCAACGGATTTAAACCCAATTCCAGCTAACATTTACAAGAACAGTTTTCTTTATAAAAAAGGCTTAAACCATCTGAATAAAAGCTGACTATCGCAAGCACTCTTGCCAGTGTTACATGGTTTGTCCCATCCACTTTAACTGTCATTTTTGTTGAACAGTTTGGCCTGTCACAAGATTTATTTAATTAAGATTTAAGAATTTATATTTAGCCCATTATTCATCTTTATTAGTGTAGCATCCTCACAGTTACTAGTGTAAATAAATTTAGTTTTGCTCCCCTGTAAGCAGAGGAGCTTGTGTTAATTGTATTTATGAGACTAGGCAGTGCCTTACAGGCTGTGGCTCTGTCACCTCCAATTGTCTTCTGGAACTCACTAGAAAATTCCAGAATATAGTGGGCAGGGAGACAGAGACTACAGCCTGAATATTCATGGAGCGTCCACCAATCCCTGGGGAAAGTGGGCCTAGAAGATGGGGAAGCAGTCCATAAATATTCTGAAGCCCGGCAGTCTGGGAGAAGATTCCAGGGTCCAGTCGTCTGGAGGTGACCCCTGTGCTGGGGGCTCTGCCCCCTTGGGCAGAAGAGAAAGAGCAGGAGCAGAGGAGAGAGAGAGAGGGAGGAAGCTCCAGGACATCACTCAGTTACAGTATCAGCCAGGCACATTACAAGTGGTTGTCAACCCTGGACAACCACTTTAACCCCTTCCTTACCGGGCACTTAAACCCCCCTCCTGCCCAGACCAATTTTTGGCTTTCAGCGCTGTCGCATTTTGAATGACAATTGCGCGGTCGTGCGTCCCCAATTTCACCAACAGGTCCCAACTGTTGGTGAACATTACACGGACCGACTATGACATTGACTCACTACAGGACCTCGAAGGAGGGAGAGAGAGAGAGGAGACGAGGACGAGAAAGAGAAGACGGGTTCCCCCGTCTCGGGGGTCGTGTCCCCAGTGGAGGTCTGCTGACCTGGGACCTTAGAAGAGGGTCTGACGGCCCGAAGTCTTATAAATACCTGACGAAGGGGTAGAAGATCCGGGTGAAAGGGGTCCCTAACCACCTGCGA
>BLSH010367618.1:108097-125091 GCA_018402905.1 Glandirana rugosa | reverse complement strand
ATACTGTGTCCTGTGATGCTGAGCTGTATACTGTGTCCTGTGATGCTGAGCTGTATACTGTGTCCTGTGATACAGAGCTGTGTACTGTGTCCTGTGATGCTGAGCTGTGTACTCCTGACACAATATGTGGAATACAGGGGGCGGAGTGGGTGGATTATATAAGGGGTGGGGCTTATACGAAGTAGGAGGGGTCAAAAGGAAGGGCGGGGCCTGGCGCCCCCCCATCCAAAACCTTCACCAGCCGCCACTGCAAAAAGGTAACATGGAATATACATTTCAACTGAATAATATCATACACATAACAAAATATGTTCACAGATTCCAGCTGTGTCTTTTTTCTTAGAGCAGTACCTTCCCTGTTCTCTTCTCTTTTCCATGAAGCAAAATAATTACTTTACGGTGCATGCGTGAGTGTTTGTGTATGCAGGTACATTAAATGGCCCACAAATGTACCTGTTTTGCTTTATCCTTCAGAACAGACAGCTGAGATTGATTGAAACGTCTCAAACCACCAAGGATGTTGACAGTTTTGGCAAAGGTTTCCATGCTCATACACTGCAGCTCCTTTGGTGACCACAGGGAATTGGCTTCATTCAGTAGTGTGATGGCATCAGCAGACAGCACTGTTGTGTCCATACACTCTAATCCTAAGACATAAAATTCTAGAATTAGTTCCCGAGTTGTCAGCCTACCTTCATGTTGCATGTACTAGTTAAAAAAAAGCATAAGCATTTAAAGAAGAATTCCAGGTACGCTATTTTTTAGGAGATTCGATTGCTCCAGCTAGGAATGTAACTATGCCTATACCATACTTGCGGGATCCTTCTTAAAGTTGGAAATGATTGTAGTAGACACCGCTATTCCAGTGATTTCCACTAGCTTCCGGGTCCCTTGCCAAGCAGCTGTCCAGCTGAATCATGAACACAGGTGGTTAACGCACAACACAGGTGCCATTCAGAGAATGCTTGAAATTGGGAAAATGCAAAGGATTTTCTGAATGGTGCTCATGTCAAATGGCCAACTAGACTGCTGCAGGGGTGCCGCTAAACACAGAACCTGAAAACTAGTGACGTCTACTTTAGTGATTTCCAGCTTTGAGGGAAATTGGCCAGGTATGGTATATACATAGTTACAGAGGTGGCTCTAGACTTTGTGAGGCTGTGGGAGCGGACATCTTCCCTCGGATCTTGCTTTCGGGTACGCGCCTGTGGCGCTGTGACTGGCCGGAGCTGCGAGACGTCACTCCCGCGCAAGGTCCGGAACTATTGCCGGGCCTTTGCCGGGACATACATGGCGCATGCGCCGGGACATACACGGTGCATGCGCTGTAACGCCGCAGCGGATTAGAGAGGGAATATCTTCTAAACCGTACAGATTTAGAAGATATTAATTTTACCTACAGGTAAGCCTTATTATAGGCTTACTTGTAGGTAAAAGTAAACAAAATGGGTAAACAACCGCTTTAAGAGCTTTAAAGTGCTGTATCAGTGCTCTCTATCTCAGTGCTGGTGTCAGTTCTCTCTATCTCAGTGCTGTGCCACAGCAGGCATTGTTGTCAGCAGAGTCAGCTCTTCAATAAAGCAAGTTAGGCGAGGCCTTAGGCGACCGCCTAATTTGCCTAATTAGAGAGCCGCCTCTGCATAGTTACATTGGTTCAAGCTGGATCAATGTAACATGCCATACCAGGAATTATTCCTTAAGAAAACATCATTAGCAATCTATACATTCATGAGTAATGGTTTTTGTTTTCCTCTCCAATATTTTGGAGTATATACATTCTGTGAACAATTTCGGATACTCCTACTCATTATTCATATAAAACTCTTGGGAGAAATTACCTAGGCCTTCTTTGCTGACCTTGTAGCCTTCATGTTTTGCTGCTCCACAGGTTTCAATTCCTTCCATGTCACTGACCTAAAGCAAGTATGCCTATCAGGAAAGTCAAACTCCTGATCTGCACACTGGATTCAGTGAGGTTAATTTACTAAAGGCTAATAGGCTGTTCATGCTTCAAGGAAATGTTCCCTTAGCTTTGTGCTCAATGTGGTGAAAAGTCACTTTGCAAAGAATACCCATTCATGTGAAAGGAGGAAAAAAAGCTGTATTTTTGCTTGCACATGATTAGATGATAAAAGTCAGAGCTTCATCTTGCTCACTAAACTAAAGGCAAATTTTCTTGCAAGGTGAAAATTTCCTTGCAAAATGACCACCCTACTTGCCTTTAGTAAATCAGCCTCTGTGACTCAAATTATTAAAGGCAGAAGATCATCATGAACACCAGACAGCCAGCATTTTCAGAAGAATGACAGAGAGTAATGACAGCTCCCATGTTTCTTTAAATCTAACATGTTATAAGTGAAATAATGGGGTTTGCCTTGCTAACCTCTGAAATACACATTTCCTGGCAGTTATGCTGACGCATTCAATACTATCTCAGTAACTATTGAGGCCTAACGTGTGAAAATCCCATATTTGTTTAACATCAGTGACTCTGATGTGTTACTCCATCTGTGACAATGACAAAGTATTGAAGCCGCAGGGTTAGCCACAGGTTTAAAGTTTAGCCACTGTGTTGAAGGGCAATATCAGTGCTGTGTCTGGCACTTTTCAATAGTTTTCCCTGAGCATGATATGCTCCAAGGTCCTGACGCATACAAATGAATGGATACTTTCCTTGCCTGTTTGCAAGTGCTAAAAGGATTAACATACAGAGCACATAGTTTCTCATCAGCATGAAATGCGGCATGCAGATAATTTTTTGTTCTCTGGCTCACCAGAATGCTTGCCTGATAAAATTCCAGCAGTCTACAGTGTAACAAATATGACAGCTTCTGTTATGTGCAATCAGTTCAAGCGCTAATAGTGTCATAAGCATCCTGATAATAGTGAATGTTTCTTTTCAAATACTATTGATTGATGTACTTATGCACCTATCTGACTTGCTAATAATGGAAAGATTGGAAACAGTGGAAGTGACTTATAAAAGTTAGAGCATATAAAACTATATGGTCACCCAGGGCCACCAGCATACCTCCCAACTGTCCCTGATTTGGAAGGACTGTCTCTCCTTTGGAACCCAATCCCACTGTTCCTCTTTCCCCCTCAGATGTCCCTCTTTTTGGACTTATGTACAGTATACAACTCAAAATGAATGTAATATTTAACTATCAATTATTTTATAGCTATTAACCTTATATCCAACTTCCAAAATGTTGCATTTGTTATTTTGACAACCTAGTATAAAAGAAAGGAGTGGCAATAAAAGAAGTTGGTTTAAACCAATCATTTTAGTATATTAGTTCTTTGTGGTCCACTTAACAAGGTGGTCTGCCCTTTAACCACATACTTTGTGCTATAACATATCTCTCTTTCCCAACTTCAGATAGTTTGGAGATATGGCCACCAGTTAGGTTTACCTTTAAATTTCTGGCAATAATTAATTGCTTGCTGTGGAAAACACATTATCAATCTTACCAGCCTCAAAAAGAATAATCAGCAGAGTAGGGCACAACCCTTTAAATTCAGCTCACCTTGGCTTGAGGGTAATGTTAATTTAGAGGTGAAGGTATGGGAGTAGATATTAGTACTGGCTTTTTTGGTTGGGGCAAAGTAGTGATTGGGAAACTGTTTCTTCTAGCTGTTTCATGGTCTCCCACAGACATAAGATCATTGTGGCTTAGACTGGCTTATGTCTATGGGTACCATCAGGACTACTGCTCAAATACATATTTACAAGTTTCCCTTCTCCCATTTCAAGGAAAATGTCAGCTTAGATCTGCCAGCCAAATCTCAGGATAGGACATCAGTACAACAGCTTTCTTCAGGTCTGAATAGTTCATGCCATTCAATATCTGAAAAGACATTGTTTCATTACAGACAAACAAAGGGGCTTTTGAATGCTGTTCGGGAATAGAAGAAACAGTGCTATTATGAGATTTGCAGAATGTGAATATTCTTCAAGATAAAATCTTTTACCTGCAGGCACTGAATCATTGGTACCATGTAACCAAATGGCATTGTGTAAGGCTGATTGCATCTCATCACTCTGAGGAATTCTTGCGGCCTCTGATACCATCCGTGGTGCTAAATTCTGAAACTATTTACAAGGTCTCAAGTCAGTGATCTTATGTGTACAGGAATCTCAAATTTGCAGCAGTTAGTAGTGAAAATGGCATATATTGCATTGACCTACTGATGACAGTCACAGCCCAGTCACACCTGGAAATAAGTACATTTCAGCCTCAAAATGCCATAGCTTTGTAAAAGTTAATTGTGCTCCTGGGATTTCTTATGGCGGGCTTTGCTGGTCAACTCACTAGTTCAGAGGCTTATAAAAGGAACAGGGGGTTTGAGAGCCCGGGGGGAGGACCAAGGGGATACCAGGGGGTTTTCATGATACTGTCCTGCTGAAGTCTGGAAATCCAGTGATGTGCCAAAGTCCTAGAGATGGACTCTTTCCTCTACAGGTGTGCTGGGGCAGCTACAAGCCTGAGTTAAGGACTATGGATGTTAGAGAAATAACTGCACTTTCTTTTGGATGGTTTTATGTCCATGTTATCATGGTAATTTTTTCAAGTAAAGCTTTTGAAAATTTGCTCTTGTCTGGTCTGAAGTTACTAATCGGTTGTAATGCAAGTAACCGGCACAGTCTACAGCTCGGGTCATTATCAGCACAAGAGTACATATAGTGTGAAGACGCAAGTGGTTACCAAGGGTGATGAAGGCTTCTCTAGCAGCCGTTAAGCCCGTACATGTGACGGGTGAGATAGCCTTTTGCAGCAAGGGAGGTATTGTCAGCACTCCTTCGGCCGCGATCCATCTTCCATAATAACGGGAGCAGATCTACACAATTACTGGGAGTGAGGTATCGGTGACACGTTGGACAGGTGGAGAAGGCACGGCTCTGCATGGCCCTTCTAAATGAGCAAGTAACAGTGGTGATGTGTATATTACATTGAGAGAGTTTATTAGTGGTCAGTCGATTTTTCATGTAAAGGTACCCGTGTGTAGTGTAGTGATGAAGCCCTGAAGAACCCACCTTTGAGTAGGTCTCTTATGTGACCCTTGCTTGGAGGGAGCATGGAGGACATGAAGGCCACCACACCCATCATCCTACCACCCTTACAAACTATAGACAGTGCAGTTAGCAAACTTTACTGTAGATGCCTACTGGCCTATAGATTCTGAGTATTGGAGCTATATGAAATATTGAAGGACTGACATCTTTTATTATGCAGTTTCTGTAAAAAAAAGTGGAGCTTTCACTACCAAGCAAGGTCTACTTTTTTTACAGCCCCCTCAATGGCAAAAAACTTTAATGAAACAAGAAAGAAAAACCTGCAGGGAAAAAGGTTAGTACACATATTTTGCAAAAAGTAAAAAATATTACTGCGCTAGTGATAATAACCTGAGTGAAATAAAGCCGCTTGCAATATCACAACAAAACCAATTGTGGAAAACTAACATAATAAAAATTGCAACGCTAAATAAATGAAGTTCAAAGTAAATCATTAAAAAATAGTCCATATAGTGCTTGAACACTAAAGTTTTCAGATGAAAAAAAAAATAGTTCATTGAAGTAATATCCAAAAAAAATGTGATTATTTGGATGAATATCCACTTGGTGCCCCTCCACGGTGATAGTAAACAGGATGAGATTAACAGATCTCTAGACTCCATGTCATAGGTGTTTAGACATGTGTTTAACCGCTTGCCGACCGCTGGTCGGCAATTGACGGCAACAGTGTGGCGCTCCTGAGCAAATCGCCGTCATATGACGGCGGCTGCGAGATCGCGCCCAGTGAGTGTGCGCGCGCCGCCGGAGGCGCAACGGTGCGCTCACTGTGTCCGGGGAGGGCCAGGGAGCGGCGGATTCATCCACCCGCAATGCCCCACCGGAGTGAAAGAACGGAGGTCCGTGTAAGTAAACACAGACCTCCGTTCTGTGAGGGGGGAAGGGCTGTGATCACAGCCTTCCTCTACATGGAGGCTGTGATCACTTCCCTTCCCCAGCTAGGGCAGTCCCCCCACTGTTAGAACACGCCCAGGGAACACTGTTAACCCTTAGAGCGCACCCTGCAGGTTAACCCCTTCACTGCCAATGGCATTTACACAGTAATCAGTGCATTTTTATAGCACTGATCGCTGTATAAATGCCAATGGTCCCAAAAAAGTGTCAAAATGTTCCGACATGTCTGCTGAAATATCGCAGTACCGCTAAAAATCGCAGATCGCCGCCATTACTAGTAAAAAATAAAAAAAAAATAAAACCCCCAGAAATTAATTCTCATCATCCGTAAACACGACCACTTTTGCGCAAACCAATCAATGAACGCCGATTGCGATTTTTTTTATCACAAATATGAGGAAGAATATAAATCGGCCAAAACCGATGAAAAAAAATGTTTTTTTATATATTTTTTTTGGATTTGTATTTTAGCAAAAAGTAAGAAATTTGGCTTTTTTTGCAAAATTGTCGCTCTTATTTTGTTTATAGCGGCGATCAGAAATGACGCAGCGGTGATCAAATACCACCAAAAGAAAGCTCTATTTGTGGGGAAAAAAGGATGCAAATTGCGTTTGGGTACAACGTCGCACGACCGCGCAATTTTCAGTTAAAGCGACACAGTGCCGAATCGCAAAAAGGGCTCTGGTCCTAAAGGGGGAAATCCTTCCAGGGCTGAAGTGGTTAAATAATGATCCAGTACTCAAAGCGAATCTCTCAGTGGTTAGACTGGAAAGGACGGTAACATGGCTGGCCTTACAAACCCCCAGTGTTCCTCAGACGTGACAATAAGGAAGAAAAAGGAGGTCCATATAGCGTAAAACCATGAAACACTTTTATTTTAAGAACAGATTTCTAAACACTTACAGCAATCCAGTGAATAGTCAGTGATTAAAATGGTAGTTCCCAGGATAAAAAATACTTGTATACAAGCTCAATTGGTGTTGGTTAGTTCAGACATAGAGGGGTTGATTTACTAAAGCTGGAGAGTGCAAAATCTGGTGCAGTTCTACACAGAAACCAATCAGCTTCCAGGTTTCTTTGTCAGAGCTTAATTGAACAAGCTGAAGTGAGATGCTGATTGGCTAGCATGCACAGCTGCCCCAGATTTTGCACTCTCCAGCTTTAGTAAATCAGCCCCAGACTGTCACTATGCACTTTAGTGTTCAAGCACTATATGGGCTTTTTAAAATTATTTACTTTGAACTTCATTTATTTAGCACTGCATTTTTTATTATGTAGTAAATAGATTTACCTTACCAAGAATTTCATACTGCAGAGGTTGACTTCACCATTGGTTTCTTGGGCAGTTTGGTACATCTGTAAGCTTTAAACAGTCTGACCATTCTCCTCTAGCTCTAACAAAGTGTTTTAGTTCACAGATCACTGTTCACTGGAAGTTTTTGTCTTTGAGTGTCTCTATTGCATATTCACTTAGTATACCTATCCTGAACTACAACATTAGCCAAAATATCGTTGCCTTTGGGGCCCATTGACAATTGCCCATTGTAACATGTACATTACCTTAACTTACCATGCAAATATTAGCACAATGTGGTGCCATTCATTTCTAATGGTACCCCAACAAACTAAGACAATGCACCTCTGATGCACAACAATGTACAGTAGCCCATTACTGTGTGTTGTTGAATGCTGCTTCAAAAATGGTGCATTATTTGCCTTATTTTGTACGTTTTTGTGAACGCAATGGATCAGAACATGAATGTGTTTATTGCATTGGCAACTTTGCAACAAATTGCCATATTTCACACAACATTGGACCCCTAGTTTGTCCTCTGTTCTGACCATAGTGGATGAATTGTGCTTGACCACTTAAAGGGGTTGTTAAGTCAGAAGGTTTTTTATCTTCATGCATTCTGTGCATGAAGGTAAAAAGCATTCTGTGTGCAGCAGCCCCCCTGAGCCCCCCAATACATACCTGAGCCTCATCTCTGTCCAGCGATGTCCACGAGTGTCTCAGCCATCCAAGACTCTCCCTCCTGATTGGCTGAGACGCAGCAGCGGCGCCACTGGCTTCCACTGTTGTCAATCAAAGTCAGCTAGTCAATCAGGAGAGAGAGGGGGTGGGGCCGGGCCACAGCCCAGTGTCTGAATGGACACAGGGAGCTGTGACTCGGCTTGGGTGCCCCCACAGCAAGCAGCTTGCTATGCAACAGAAGGGAGGGGCCATTAGCACCAAAGAGGTACCCGAGAAGAGGAGGATCCAGGCTGCTCTCTGCAAATCCACTGCAACAGAGCAGGTAAGTATAATATGTTTGTTATTTTTATAGAAAAAAAAAATGAGACTTTAGAATCACTTTTTTTTTTAATATCAAAAAGGATTTTATTGGTATCAGACAGGTGGTATGATAACACATATGGCATGCAAGCCAATTTCAATTGTAACAGTAGATTTTATTTCCACAGACATCACAAGCAGCAATCATATCAATACAGCAATAAATGGTAGTACAACCTCCTGTGCCTCCGCCACTCAGCAATACAAGGCCCATAGGCATTTAACTTAATTGGCACACAATGTGAGGCAACTAAGCCAGATCTCAGGAGAATAATGTTTAAAGCAGCTCCCTGTCCCATACTAGATCTACTAGTGAAAGACCGGGGGTGTCCAGCCAGGGAGACCACAACTTATCGAACTTGCCAGGGCGTCCCCTGTGCTGATAAATGTATTTCTCCAGGCACAAAGTGTCGTCCATTTGGGTAATCCACTCTGTAATGAAAGATGGGGTCGGGGAAAGCATCCACTGGGTCCCCGAGACTGTGCTCTCACAGCGTGGTGTAGCTGCATGCAATAAAAGTACATGGACTGTGGTAAAATAAATCTCTAACGCAATGTAGCAAATGGGCAAAGTTGGCCTTCTGCAAAAATATGTCTCTAGTGTGTGATTCCATACTTCTTCCACCAGGCTCCACAGGTCAAAGTAAGTAGTTTGTCATAATATCCATTGCCCCATATTGGGCTATATTTTGTAAAGCCCTTAACTCCCTGGAGGTGCCTGATTTTATTTCACACTTTTTGCATCAAACCATACATGGGAAACCGTTTATTGGATTTTGCATAAACCAGAGCCTCCAACCCCTCGGCCACATCCTGCACTCCCGTTACATGGCAGATAAGGTCCTTATCATCTTCTTGATCTGGGGATATGAGCCTGGCTATGTGTTGCACCTGGGCAGCTAGGTAGTAAAGCCATGGGTTAAGCAGCGCTAGGCCACCCCTATCCTTGGCTTTCTGGAGTTGCTCTAGTTTGACCCGAGGTGCCTTATCCAGCCAGAGGAGAGCCCTAAACATGGAGTTGATGACTCAAAACACTTTCAGGGGAACCACCATAGGGGTGTTGTGCAAAATATAAAGGAGCTGTGGTATGAGAATCATTTTTGTTAAGTTCACTCTACCCACCAGGGACATTTTAAGTTTGGACCATATCTTAATTTTGTCATGAATACGGGCCATCAAGGGTGTCAGATTTAGTCTAATGTAGTCTCGTGGCTCAGGAGTTATGTAAATGCCTAGGTATTTAAAGCATGAAGTTACCGGTATACCCTGGAGTAGAGGGCCCTGAATATCTGGAATGGCATCTAGCAACATGATGGAGGATTTTGTCCAGTTAATTACAAGACCCGAAAAGGATCCAAATCTCATGATTACTGACATTGCCTCTGTCAGGGAATGAGTGATATCTCCCAATAAAAGCATTGTGTCAACCGCATATAACATATATTTCTCCTGCAACTCACCATATTGAAACTCTCTGATCCGGGTGTTTGCCCTGATCTGAGCCATGGGTTCTATGGCAACATCGAACAGTAGAGGGGACAACGGGCATCCCTGACGGGTACCTCGAAAGAGAGGGAATGGTGAAGAGATGCGGCCCGCCTCTCTTATACTTGCCATTGGCGAGCTATACAACTGCCGTACCCAGGATAGGAACATGTCTCCGAAGTCAAATTTGCCCATGATCGCCCAGAGATATTGCCACTCTATGCTATCGAAGTCCTTATAGGTGCCCAGCGATAACAGAGCCCTGTCCCCCACGTTGTCAGGTCAGGATTGCAAGTTAAGAAAAAGCCTTCTTAGGTTGAGAGCTGTAGACTTTTGAGACATAAAGCCTGATTGGTCTGCATGGATGATGGAAGAAATAACCCTATTAAACCTTAGTGCCAGTACTTTAGCTAATATCTTAATGCCACATTGCAAAAGGGAAATGGGTCTATATGACCCCAGGTCCATAGGGTCTTTGCCTTGTTTCAGTATGAGAAGTATGGTGGCACTAGACATGGATTCCGGCAATACCCCTGTTTTCCTGGCCGTGTTAAAGGCCTTAAGCAACTGGGGGAGGATAACCCCCCATATTGCTTGTATATTTCCACAGGGAGACTGTCATTACCCGGGGACCTGTAGTTGGGGGCCTGGCTAACCGCCTCCTGCCGCTCTTCAAGTTTGATGGGGGCATCTAATAATGCTTTTTGTCCCTCCGAAAGGCTGGGCAATTCTATCGTTCTCAAATAGTCCTGTAAATCCTCTGTAGAGTAACTCCCCTAGAACTATACAAGTCAGCGTAAAACCCATTGAGTTCCTGCATGATTAGGGAGGGAGTATTCACCACCTTCCCCTCTTCGGTACGTAATGCACACACAGATGGGGAAGTCTGTGAGGATCTCGCTATTTTAGCGAGAAGCCGTCCCGTCTGTTCCCCCTCCTCATAGAAGGCTAATCTATGGTAGAAACACTTTTTTTTGGCCGCTGACCTAGTAATCCAGTCCAGCACCTCCTGGTCCGCTAACCAAGCATCCCTATTGTCGTCTGTAGAGTTAGCGATGTATGTGGCTTTTAGTCGGTGTACTAATTGTACAGTTTGGTCTTTCTGGGAATTTGTTTTAGCTTTGATGGCTGTGACCTCAGTGATAAGTCCCCTGAGAAAAGCTTTAAACGTGTCCCACTTGGTGTTTAAATCAGGGTGATTTGCATGTCGCTCCCAAAACTCGGAGATGTTGCCTTCAACCCTGTCATGGGAGGTAAATAAATTCAGCCAAAAGGCATTTAGCTTCCACGGGGCCCTCTGTAGGTCCGTTGGTGGTATGGCATGTAGGTGGAATAAAAGGGGAGAGTGGTCGGAGACCCCTCTAACCAAATATTGTATGTCCTGAAACAGGTGAGACATCTGAGGTGTACATAAACATAAATCTATTCTGGAAAGGGGTGTATGTGTCTTAGAGAAGCAAGAAAATACTATTTGCTGGGGGATTCTGGTCCGCCATGGATCAATCCATCCTACCTCCTCTGTGAATTTCTGCAGTGCTGTTCAGGCAAATGTGCAGCTAGACCTTGAAGGGGGATGTTTGTCCCGGGCAGGGTCTAAGAAACAGTTAAGGTGTCCTATAGCTATCATGGGTACATCAGGGTTTCCCAACTGAAATCCCAATAACTTCCTTAAAACCTCTGAATAGTATGGCGGTGGCATATATATATATATATGGCAGCCAAAATACATTTCAAGGTATAAATTTTACAAAGCAAAAATACAAATCTCCCCTCTGGGTCAACAAGTTGCTCAAATACCACAAAGTTCACTGATTGGTGTACCAGAAAACTCACCCACCCTTGAGTAGGAGGGTTGTGTGGAATGAAACTCCCATTCTACCCAGGAAAAATTAAGTGAAGAAACCATCTCAGGTGTCAGCTGAGTTTCCTGAAGAGCATATATAGCAGGTGCATGTTTTCTAAGGGTAGTGGATGCCATGGTGCGTTTGAGCAGGCTCTGGAGTCCCCTAATGTTCCAGGACAGTATTGGGACAGTGCTAATTGTGCTGTAACAGAGTATTGTCTGCCGGGGTTTCAAAGGTCCAGGCCCCTCCGGGCCGAACCAGCCCAGCGGCCTGCACACCGTGGCCCAATATAGCAAAACAGTAATCAAGATATACAGGGTGGCTTGTCTCACAGGTGTCAATTCTTGATCGTCTATAGCTATCATGGGTACATCAGGGTTGCCCAACTGAAATGCCAATAACTTCCTTAAAACCTCTGAATAGTATGGCAGTGGTATATATGGCAGCCAAAATACATTTCAAGGTATACATTTTACATAGGAAAAATACAAATCTCCCCTCTGGGTCAACAAGTTGATCAAATACCCCAAAGTTCACTGATTGGTGTACCAGAACACTCACCCCCCTTGAGTAGGAGGTGTGTGTGGAATGAAACTCCCATCCCTCCCAGGAAAAATTAAGTGAAGAAACCATCTCAGGTGTCAGGTGAGTTTCCTGAAGAGCATATATAGCATGTGCATGTTTTCTAAGGATATTGGATGCCATGGTGTGTTTGAGCAGGCTCTGGAGTCTCCTAATGTTCCAGGACAGTATTGGCCAAACCAGCCCAGCCAGTGGTTTGCACACTGTGGCCCAACATAGCAAAACAGTAATCAAGATATACAGCGTGGCTTGTCTAACGGGTGTCAATTCTTGATCGTCTTGGCATAGTTCCATATAATGCTGCGACGTCGAGGGGTGTTGGAGCACACCACCATGGTAAGTATAATTGGTCAAAGTTGGTCAAGGCAGAAACCTAAACATCCACTTCTTCTTGTGTAGAGGGGAGCAGCCACCGACTGGTGACCACCGGCCTGATAGGCCAACCCTCTAACAGGTAACAACTGTAACATGAAACAAGGAACAAACTAAGGACCACTAGGCTGCCACATGCCACCCAATTTGTAATCTGCATTGGAAATCTATCAGCTTGTTAGTCAGACTGGTATGAACTCAAAGGTAACAAAACACCAGCATTCTGTAGAAAACTCACATGCTCTCAGCGCTTGTGTAGAAAGCAATGTTATGGGAGCCCTATGGATGCAGTTGGGTTGCCAGTCTCCCTCCGCCTCTGCTCTCCTAGCTCTGGGAAGGGTGTGTTCATTTGCATCAATCCAAGAGGACGCTTCAGCTGTCGTTTCAACGAAATGGGCCTGACCCCCCGCTGTAATGCGAAGCTTTGCAGGGAATAACATGATGTATGATGCATTGAGCTGTTGAAGATGCTTCTTCACCTCAGTGAACTTCGCCCTGCGGCGCTGTACTTCCGCGGAGTAGTCAGGGTAGAAGGAGATCCAAGCCTTGTTAAACTTTATATTGCGCCGCTCTCTGGCTTGGCGTAGGATGATTTCTTTGTTCTTATAGTTTAGTAGCCTGGCCAGGATGGAGCGAGGTGGATGGCCCGGTGGAAGGGGTCTGGGCGGCACTCTATGCGCACGTTCAAGTGAATACAGTGGGGTGAACACCTCCCACCCAAAGATTTCAAGTAACCATTTTCCCACGAAGTCAGTGGGGTCTCTACCCTCTGTTTTCTCAGGAAGCCTACTATGAACATTATTTCTTCTCAGACGATTTTCAATGTCATCAGATTTAAGTTCATTTGTTCTGGCTAGCCTGGCTGTGTTTTGAGTGTCTCTGAGAAGTGGGGCAAGTTTAACTTCTAGGTCGCTTATGCGCCACACTCTGCTGCAGTAGTGCGCTCTCTGATTTTTTGCATGTCATGGCGTATGAACCCCAACTCCTCCCTTAGGCCCCCAAATTGGTCCTGCAGTGAATGTAGGGAAGTTGTACATTTGTTCACTGCCCTGAGAATCTCTGCCAGAGTGGGCTGTGCTGTTTCTTCCTTGCCTTCTCCCTCCTTCATATCAGCAAGCTGTCTGCCATGATAGTCTGAGGAGCCCTGGGGAGAGTCCTCCTCCTCTGAGTCTGTGTGGAATATGGCTGGGTTGACCTACATGTTATCTCCACCCCCTGTCCCAAACCCTAGACATCTTCTGTGCATAGTAGAGGATATCTCTAGGGGGTCCCTGCCAGTGTTTTTAGGGGTCTCCCCTTCTCTGCTGCACGTTTGCGCTGGGGAAGCGAGGCCACAGCGCCCTGTTGGATCTCGGCTGGGCCTCCTCTCTCCGACTGTTTGCGGGTCAGCATGGTGGCCTTGGCGATTAGCGACAAGTCCGAACAGATCTGGAGTGTACCCTGCAGGGTCCGCAGGTGAATTCCGGTAGAATCTTGGGCTGGGAGCAGGATCAATGGATGATCAGAGAGGGGAACTCCGTGAGATGCTGCCTCTCACATGCCGCCCTTGGCCACGCCCCCTTTACAATCACTTTAAAGTAGCACTAAACACACACTATTTAATTTTACATTATCACTTCTCTTTATGCATATGGATGATGGCACTGTATTTATTTTAGTTAATAAAACATCTAAGTAACTTTTTTTATAGTCAATATACAGCTGTCATGTGACCCAGCTCTGTCCCAGCTTGTCTGCAGGGTAACATCAGCAGGAGGAGCTTCTAGTCCTCTGCTGCCAGTCACATGTTCAAAAAAAAACAAAAAAAAAACAGCCTTTGAAATACAAACATAAAATATATAAATGCATAATTGATATCAAATATTTTTTTTAAATTTAAATATTAACTGCAGTGCTTAAACTAATAAAAATTAATTTTCCAGGTTTGAATACCCAGTAAAAATTATTAGTGCCTATATAAGGTATATATAAACAGAGTAAACATGTTAAAACATGTATAACCCTGATAAGAACATCATATTTAAAGTGACTGATGTTCTTATCAGGGTTTTACGTGTTATAACGTGTTTACGTGTTTATATATAGAATCACAAATAGCAGGTAGGAACCCAAAATAGGGCTCCGTGGACTTTAAAGGTGCCAAAAAATTAAACAGAAACTAATTTTAATGAATAAAATATCAACGTTTTTATTCGTACAAAACATTTAAAAAAAAAATAGAATTAGTGTTTTAAAAACAATTTTCAATAACTTCATTGACAAGAATAAATCATACGTATCGTCATCTCAACATGTTTCACCCGAAACTGGGCTTCTTCAGGAGACTTTTTGGGGCTGACTGTGAGTGAATGAAGAGAGAAACATATATGTATATATGTATAATATACAAACACCAATACACATTAATACAATAGAAACAATAAGGAAAACTATTTTTCTTGAAAAATTAATTAAGATGATACTGACTATCGAAAATATGTATCCTCCTTGGACAATTTCAAGCTGAAAGTCACTTATCAAAACAAATCTTGCAATATTCCAAAAATGCTACCAAAACCGGAGCATCTGTGGACCTAGAGAATGGATATGAAGCCAAGAACCCGATGTCAGCAGTTACAGTACCATAGAAGCACAGGAAAATATATATAACTGCCTACAAAAAAGGAAGCGCACGCTGTTATTAGTATACCAGTCAATATACAAGAGATAAATTAAAAAGTTCCTAAGGAACTGACATTCAAAATTACCTTTTGATGTTTTTTATTCTGAAAAAGGAAAAATAGGGCCAAATCTTTTGTTAATCCCTGGGGTATATGGTCAGGATGAAAGGCAAAAAATTCAATCCAAAAATGACTGTGCAGCCTGGATAGGGCATATGGGGGGGAAGGAAAGAAGGGAAGGACATTCCCAGATGACACCACAGTTTCGTCCCACTGGCAGTCCTTGGATAAATATAAAAGACATGCTGAAAGGAAAAAAATAAAAATCCACTCAGTTATGGTTGGTATTTCAAAATATACTCCTGTTCGGGAAAAGAAACAAGGGAGGGAGAGGTGCTCATGGACTGGAGACACCCTCACTCCCGTGTGTTCCCGACAAAGGGTAAAGGACTTTAGGCATAAATAGTAGAGCATAGATATTAAAATAACCGCTGCATCCAAAGGAACAATCGTACGTGTTACCGGAGAGGGAGCAGAGACGAACGCCGGTCTCACTCCCACTGAATCTCCACCAGATCACAGACGGCTAAAAAAGCCGTTTTATCCTTGTTCCGTCCCGCCAGCGTCTGACATCACTGGCGGGATGCGGACAAAGACGATCCCCCTGCGTATGCTCAGTGGGTCTTCGTGCCGGAAGTGACGCGGGGCTATTGGCACCGAGCCTCAAGCCACCATATTGGAAATTCCCCCATTAAGGAGGGCGCATCCAAGACAGCGCCACCCGGAGTTACAGAAGGACCAGGGTGTACAGAGATTATCAAGGAAGCAGGGCAGAACCAAATGGTTCATACCATTGCATGTCCATAGATTATCTACATAACACAGCAGAACAAGCGAGGGGTAAGGGATCTATAAAGGGGCTCAAGAGAGGACCAGAATTGGCCCATCTGAAACTACTTCAAGTGCCCCGAGTGTCCGTATGGCCTTAATTCCGCTGATGGTAGGTTCAAGGCTTGATTGTAAATCAAGTCAAAAATATATATGTGTATATATATATATATATATATATACCAAATCACATATATATAGATGTAGACCATAAAGCCTGGAAAATCATACTGTTTTTAGAAGAAATTCAGTCTGAAAGTATATCCAAAGACAAATAATCCCTATATTCAATCAAATAGGAATCAATAATTACATCATACATGAATCCTAAGAGCACAGTCTCAATTAAGGCATAACATACAAAAAAATGAAAATATGAATATTAGAAAAAATTAGAAAAAATATTTGAAAAAATATTAGAAAGAAAAAAAAAGGGGTATTATTTAATTTATAAAAAAAGATTTGTAGGATAATGAATCATTTAAATCTGAATGTCGTAAGGCTGCTAGACTTTGAATCCAATGGATCTCATTTTGAAGTAATATCTTATCGTAATCTCCTCCTCTTTCATTCGGAGGTATGTATTCCAGGGAAAAAAAGTGCATCATAGTGCAATTGAAGCGGTGGAATAGGCCCATATGTCGGCTGATAGGCATCTCCATCCGCTTCTTTGCAACTAATGATACATGGTCCCTTATTCGATGGAAGAAGGGTCTTTTTGTCTTTCCAACATGGAAGAAGGTAGCTTATTCCCTGGTACATAGTAATCAACGTTTCTTCGTCTACCTCTACGGATAGTCGGCTGTATACCCGGATAAGGTGGCGAAGTTAACGTCATACTACGTGAAAAAACGGGACCT
>BLSH010367618.1:80644-108087 GCA_018402905.1 Glandirana rugosa | reverse complement strand
ATCCACTTCCTCCGCACCGGGCCACCAAGCCCCTCACCCCCCTTCAGGCCCTCTGGGGCCCTCCAATACACCTACTAATCACACAGCCCATCGTTGCAAATGGGTCACCCATACGGGAATACCCCTATGCCGGACGTGCGTCCAGCCCCAATTTTTTCTCAGACACTTCTGGACCCCAAGAGGATGCTCAGTGGGGATCAGGGGAGCTGGAAAACCCCAGCATGCAAACAGAGTTCCAAGTGATAAATCTGTCTTCATATCCCCTCTCTTTGGCGCAAGTGGAGGTTCTTAATTTAGGATTAACCTTTTTGCCCAACTCAGCAGGTGGATCGGTTTGAACTCATAAAAGATCTAAACCTCTTCTCGCGAAGATTGATGTTTAAGGTTTTATATGACAGAAGTACACCCCCCCCCCCGACCATCAGCCACAGCAGAATCCCCTTTGGAAGGATGTTACCTTAAATTTCCTAAAAGCCATGAATGACTTGATGGAGTTGTGGAAGGAGGGTCATGTGGAGGAGGATCTCTCAGATTTCCCTGGAGACCATTCTTGTCCCCACGGGATCCGGGACGCCCCCTGTCACGGACCTCCAAGTCTTTTTACTTTTCCGGTATTTAAAAAATACAAACCAAAATCACAAAAATTTCCTGCCGTACAAGGCAATCCAAATATATGGGCCTTCACTCTACAAGTCACCGCTGAAATACAGAAAACAAATTGGAAAGGATGTTTTCCATCGAATCTCTCCCCTGATCAACATGAGGCCATCCATTCCTTAGAACGGATGAGCAACATTGTGATAAAACCTTCAGATAAGGGGGGTAATCTAGTTGTGATGAATCAATCCCAATATGAAGGGATGGTGATGGATATTCTTAAAAACAGGGAATGGTACAAAAGGGTATCTGCCACACACAATCAATTTATTCAATCTAGATATAATAAGCTAATAGGAACCGCTTACCACAAGAATTTGACAAAAAAAGTGGGAGTTTTTGAAAATCAAACATCCAAAGACCCCCACGCTATATGCGTTACCAAAAATCCACAAAAATGTAGTTTGTCCTCTGGGACGACCAATAGTATCGGGAAAAGGATGCCTCACTGAGACTGCCAGTCAACTAATAGATGACTACCTTCGTCCTTATGTTTTGTCCCTACCCTCCTATCTACAAGACACAGGAGATCTTTTAAGAACTTTGGAGGGTCTACATATCCTTCAAGACTCTTGGCTTGTAGCCATAGATGTGGAGGCTTTGTATAACGCTATACCCCACTGTAGCGCTTACCCCCGTAGGACCGGCTGAGTTTGAAGATATAATTTACTACTCTGACAGTACAACCCTTTACACAAACTTGACCACTCTGGCACACCGGATTCCACTATGGAGCAATACTGTAATAATCAACACTGAGTCTAAAATGCAATTATTCAGATTGGTATTTACTGTACAGACTGCAAAAACCAACGTAATAACATTCACAACAAAGATCAACATTTAGCAATTATAAAAATTGGCACTATTATGCATAAATATAACCACCTCTGTGAAACAGGTGAACCAGTGGGATATCACACTTCCCTGACACTGGGGGACTTCCTAAAGAAAGGGGTGAATTGTCTCCCAATGTCAGAAATGTACAAAGAAAAATAACTGTATTTAAATACTACACCCCAAGCTTAGCACAATAGTCTCTTGGTCTCTAGCAGAGCTCTGCACTTGGCCTTTGGTTGGTGCACTTATGAATCTTCACTTAGTAGGGGCCCTGAAGGTATGTAATCTAGATCAACTTGTTTGCAATCCAGAGAAAGGCTTGAATAAAGCAGATAAAGGATCCGTCACTGTGAAGTGATATCCAGGACTGATGCCCTCTTTTCAATACACTGTTCTCAGAGGCATTCAAGTTAACTTACACAGTCATAACAGTCACTGACTTAATCAGGTATTTGCTGGTCTCACCCTTTTTCCAGTTCTTCTGGGGGGGAACAACCGCTCTGTCACTGCTACAACAGGGCGAGCGTCCGACTGACACTCCAGCCCGATCAGCCTCTGCAGGACTCTCCAGCAACACTTCTGATTTCAACTGCAGTGATCACCACCACGATCGAGGCAGGGGTGAGTCGATCCTTAAGCAGACTCTGGGATGCTCTTTCACATACACAGCTCCCTGAAGCCTTCCCTCTCCCTCCAGACACGAGGCTGCTGCTCTCCTGATCTCTTCCAGGTCTTTCCTTCCTGTTAACCTCCTTCCTTCAGCCAGCATACTGGGATTTGTAGTCTGCATCCCAATCAGTCTAATGGGAATCCCAGCACTTCGAACTCCATTTCCCAGGATACAGTTCTACTGCTTGATGCTCCTCCTGAGCTAGCTGACTTCAAGTCCCAATCAACAAACAGCAGCCAGAGCAAGTCAGGCTGCACTAACAAGTGTGTGTGAGTTTATAAATTCCTGAGGGAGGGGGGGAAGCAAATCCCTCTTTGGCTGTAGCAGGCTGTGTCAGTGATGCAGGATTTTATCCCTCCGCTACACCACAATCAAGGTATTGAGGTTGTTGGGTCATTCCTATCCGAACGACAGGATACCTCTTGGCCTTATAACCACTTTATTCTAGATCTATTAGAATTTATTCTGAATAACAACATTTTTGTGTTCAATGGCTCCCACTACCCTCCTGGTGCAGGGAGTAGCGATGGGGACTAGATGTGCCCCATCATACGCCAACCTGTACCTGAGGGGGTGGGAGCGTAATCTCTTTTTTAGGGAAGACTTACAGGACCTCTTTGCCAAGGTTTTGATATGGCATAGATGATGTATTTGTAATTTGGACGGGCACTCTTGAAGAATTTTCATAATTTATGAACTTGTTGAGGAAAAATACATTCAACCTCAAGTTCACCATGGAGTGTCACCAACAATTCCTGAACTTTTTGGACATAAAAATTTGTATCCACTCGGATGGGACGGTTGGTTCCACTCTATACCGCAAACCATCGAGTGGCAACACTATTTTACATGCCACTAGCTCCCATCCCAAATCCTTAGTCACGAATATCCCCTATGGCCAATACCTCAGATTAAGGAGAAATTGTAGCCAGGAGGAGAATTTTGAAAGGGAGCCAAGGCCTTACAAAAATGATTATTAAAGAGAGATTATAGTAGGAATTGTCTAAAACGAACTTATCACAAAGTCAAGATCCAGAGCAGGGAACATCTATTGTCCAAAAAAAGAATACCTGAGCCTGACGAGGTGGTGAGAATAATCACCAGATTCTCAAGACAACACAAACAAGTTAGACAAATCTTTGAAAAATATTGGTACCTACTGATGGTAGACGGCTCAGTCTCCAAACATCTCAAAACATACCCGGAGATTACTTACAAGAGATCTAGATCCCTCAAAGACAAATTGGTGCGTAGCCATTATGAATCAAATACAGGCAGAACCACTACCAATTGGGGCACCTATCCATGCAAAACATGCAATTATTGCAGATATATTTTTGGGTCCACGTCCATTATTTTACCTAATGGCCGGACATATAAACCTAGTTTCAGAGCAGACTGCCAATCGATAGGAATCATATATATCATGTTCTGTGACTGTGGAGCTTTCTATGTTGGAAAGACAAAAAGACCCTTCTTCCATCGAATAAGGGACCATGTATCATTAGTTGCAAAGAAGCGGATGGAGATGCCTATCAGCCGACATATGGGCCTATTCCACCACTTCAATTGCACTATGATGCACTTTTTTGCCCTGGAATACATACCTCCGTATGAAAGAGGAGGGGATCACGATAAGATATTTCTTCAACTTGAGACCCGTTGGATTTAAAGTCTAGCAGCCTTACGACACCCAGGTTAAAATGATTCATTATCCTACAAACCTTTTTTTATAAATTAAATAATACCCTTTTTTTTTTCTTTCTAATATTTTTTCAAAAATTTTTTCTAATTTTTTCTAATATTCATATTTTCATTTTTTTTTCATTTTTTTGTATGTTATGCCTTAATTGAGACTGTGCTCTTAGGATTCATGTATGATGTAATTATTGATTCCTATTTGATTGAATATAGGGATTATTTGTCTTTGGATATACTTTCAGACTGAATTTCTTCTAAAAACAGTATGATTTTCCAGGCTTTATGGTCTACATCTATATATATGTGATTTGGTATATATATATACACATATATATTTTTGACTTGATTTACAATCAAGCCTTGAACCCACCGTCAGCGGAATTAAGGCCATACGGACACTCAGGGCACTTGAAGTAGTTTCAGATGGGCCAATTCTGGTCCTCTCTTGAGCCCCTTTATAGATCCCTTACCCCTCGCTTGTTCTGCTGTGTTATGTAGATAATCTATGGACATGCAATGGTATGAACCATTTGGTTCTGCCCTGCTTCCTTGATAATCTCTGTACACCCTGGTCCTTTTGTAACTCCGGGTGGTGCTGTCTTGGATGCGCCCTCCTTAATGGGGGAATTTCCAATATGGTGGCTTGAGGCTCGGCGCCAATAGCCCCGCTTCACTTCTGGCACGAAGAACCACTGAGCATGCGCAGAGGGATCGTCTTTGTCGGCATCCCGCCAGTGACGTCAGACGCTGGCGGGATGGAACCAGGATAAAACGGATTTTCTAGCCGTCTGTGATCTGGTGAAGATTCAGTGGGAGTGAGACCGGCGTTCGTCTCTGCTCCCCCTCCGGTAACCTGTACGAACGTTCCTTTGGATGCAGCGGTAATTTTAATATCTATGCTCTACTATTTATGCCCAAAGTCCTTTACCCTTTGTCGGGAACACACAGGAGTGAGGGTGTCTCCAGTCCATGAGCACCTCTCCCTCCCTTGTTTCTTTTCCCGAACAGGAGTATATTTTGAAATACCAACCATAACTGAGTGGATTTTTATTTTTTTCCTTTCAGTATGTCTTTTATATTTATCCAAGGACTGCCAGTGGGACGAAACTGTGGTATCATCTGGGAATGTCCTTCCCTTCTTTCCTTCCCCCCATATGCCCTATCCGGGCTGCACAGTCATTTTTGGATTTCATTTTTTGCCTTTCATCCTGACCATATACCCCAGGGATTAACAAAAGATTTGGCCCTATTTTTCCTTTTTCAGAATAAAAAACATTAAAAGGTAATTTTGAATGTCAGTTCCTTAGGAACTTTTTAATTTATCTCTTGTATATTGACTGGTATACTAATAACAGCGTGCGCTTCCTTTTTTGTAGGCATTTATATATATTTTCCTGTGCTTCTATGGTACTGTAACTGCTGACATCGGGTTCTTGGCTTCATATCCATTCTCTAGGTCCACAGATGCTCCGGTTTTGGTAGCATTTTTGGTATATTGGTAAGATTTGTTTTGCTCTCCAAGGAGGATACATATTTTCGATAGTCAGTGTCATCTTAATTAATTTTTCAAGAAAAATAGTTTTCCTTGTTGTTTCTATTGTATTAATGTGTATTGGTGTTTGTATATTATACATATATACATATATGTTTCTCTGTTCATTCACTCACAGTCAGCCCCAAAAAGTCTCCTGAAGAAGCCCAGTTTCAGGTGAAACATGTTGAGCGGGGCTAAGCTGACGATACGTATGATCTATTCTTGTCAATGAAGTCATTGAAAATTGTTTTTAAAACACTAATTCTATATTTTTTTTAAAAAATGTTTTGTACGAATAAAAACTTTGATACTTTTATTCATTAAAATTAGTTTCTGTTTAATTTTTTGGCACCTTTAAAGTCCATGGAGCCCTATTTTGGTTTCCTACCTGCTATTTGTGATTCTATTGTTTTCTTGGACGTGGTGCCTTTTGGTCCCTCCCTTGCTCATCCTTTCTATCTGTTTATATATACTTTATACAGGCACTAATCATTTTTACTGGGTATTCAAACCTGGTAAAATTAGTTTTTATTGTTTAAGCGCTGCACTTTATATTTTCTTTCTTATACAATTTTGTCAGTTTGTTGTGCTAGCTGCTGATTTCTGTATTAACAAGACAGTAAGCGCGGTATTCTCCCATTTTATCTTTAAATGTTTTAAATGGTCATACAAATATGTATTTGAACTCAAATATGTATTATTTTTGTGCAAAAACATGGTGTGGGCTATCTAGGGGGAGGTTCTGAAAGTCACAGTCTGTTTTAAGCCATTTCAACCTGTGTCTATTGTTTGTATGTACTTATAATTAAAGCGAAGTGAAGCCTCCATCAATCAATATGTAAAATCCCATCTCCATAGTATTTAGCTGTTTAGTGGGCATGGAGAAAGAGGGAGAGAGTGGGCTGTCATTAATCCAGAGTGTGACTCTAAAGTCATGTGGGCTGCACAGATTAAAAAAAGGATGAAATGAACAGCTTAGAAAGGAATTGAAACTGGAACGTGCTCAGTAGATGTAGCAATGGTTGGTTTACAAAATCTCAGGCTGCAAGAGGGACAGTAGGTATGAACATCATGTAATACAGCATGTTCCTTGTAAGTGCCACTCACCGGAATATTTTTTGGGTGATTTTTTTATAAATAACATTCCCATATTTTTTCACCATTGTAATTTCTACTCAAAATAAGAACAAGCGGTAAAGATCAATGGAAATTCAGGGTTGGACTGCCACACTTTAAAAGTTGTGAAAAATGCTTTCAACTATGGCAAGCCATGACCACATTCTGTCCTCTGCATACATTCCAGAGGTTAGGATGGACTTGTGGTAATTGCTTATAAAATGTGCACTTTAAAAACATACACTGAACTCTTACATTTGAATACATAGGGGTTGATTTACTAAAGCTTGAAAGTGCAAAATTTGGTGCAGCTCCACACAGAAACCAATCAGCTTCAAGGTTTTATTGTCAAAGCTTGATTGAACAAGCTGAGGTTAGAAGCTGATTGGCTAGCATGCACAGCTGCACCGGTTTTTGCACTCTCCATCTTTATTAAATCAACCCCATAGGTTTGTGCAGCACTGGATCACATTTTCCCTCTTTGTTCACGTTTTTCTCACTGTACACATCCCGTAGACCCTTTGTAGGGAGTTAGAAACAGCTGACCATCATTTAAGCCTCATGCACACAGGATTTTTTTGAGCAGTTTAGACATTAACCACTTCAGCCCCGGAAGGATTTGCCCCCTTCCTGACCAGAGCCCTTTTTGCGATTCGGCGCTGCGTCGCTTTAACTGAAAATTGTGCGGTCGTGTGATGTTGTACCCAAACAAAATTTGCATCCTTTTTTTCCCACAAATAGAGCTTTCTTTTGGTGGTATTTGATAACGCTGCGTCATTTCTGATCGCCGCTATAAACAAAAGAAGAGCAACAATTGTGCAAAAAAAAAACAAATTTCTTACTTTTTGCTAAAATACAAATCCCAAAAAAAAATATAAAAAAACATTTTTTATCATCAGTTTTGGCCGATTTATATTCTTCCTCATATTTGTGATAAAAAAAATCGCAATCGGCGTTTATTGATTGGTTTGCGCAAAAGTTGCCGCGTTTACGGATGATGAGAATTAATTTCTGGGGTTTTTATTTTTTACTAGCAATGGCGGCAATCTGCGATTTTTAGCGGTACTGCGATATTGCAACGGGCATGTCGGACCATTTTGACACTTTTTTGGGACCATTGGCATTTATACAACGATCAGTGCTATAAAAATGCACTGATTACTGTGTAAATGCCATTGGCAGTGAAGGGGTTAACCTGCAGGGGGCGCTCTAAGGGTTAACTGTTTTCCCTGGGCGTGTTCTAACTGTATGGGGGCTGCCCTGGCTGGGGAAGGGAAGTGATCACAGCTTCCATGTAGAGGAAGGCTGTGATCACAGCCCTTCCCCCCTCACAGAACGGAGATCCTTGTTTACTTACACGGACCTCCGTTCTTTCACTCCGGGGGGGGGGGGCATCGCGGGTAGCCGGCGGAGATCGACTCCGCCGCACCCGCTCCCTGGCCCTCCCCGGCTCACAGTGCGCAAGTCGGCAAGGTTAATGGCTGTGAGTTGAGTTATTTTGAGGGGACAGCAAATGTACACTGTTATACAAGCTATTCATTCACTACTTTACATTGTAGCAAAGTGTCATTTCTTCAGTGTTGTCACATGAAAAGATATAATTAAATATTTACAAAAATGTGAGGGGTGTACTCACTTTTGTGAGATACTTTATATTTACCATTTTCCTAATCCTGATTTCCATAAGTTTGGCACTTGCTCCCAGCATCGCAGGAGTGAATGTTCGCCCTGGTTCAAATGCTAAACACGCACAATGCGATCTCTCTCCTGTTGCATCCGCTTTTCAGCAAAGCTTCCCAGGATGCCACAAATGGTCCAAAGGTATGGCACTTACAATAATCAATATTTATCAAAGATGCACAGTCACTTCTATACAAAAGGTGAAGTTAGCATGTAATGTATACTTATAGAAAATCCACTGAGAGTATAGTGACTCCCCCTGGGGTTAAGAACATCAATTAAGACCTGCTCAGCCTTGCTGACTCAGCCTATCAGGCTCCATCTATTCATAACTATTCATTTTTTAGGGTAGACCAACCATTTCATGTGAATTTGTTTACCCAATAACCTACTTTAAAGGTTCTAAAAAAGTAATACAGAAATAATATTAAAAAGTGTTTCTAAACCCAAACATGCACAGTGTGTTTACTCTCAGGACCTGTTGCACCAGCAATTTGGCCAGCTTCCAGAGGTACCACAAATGGTCTACAGGTATATAACTTACATTATTTAATATCTTTCAAAGATGCTTATTTTTGTAACCTACTGGGGTCCCTGACCTGCGCAGTCACTTTTATGCAATAGGTGAACCTTTAAGAATACTCCTAAAAGAGAAGGACTAGGAAGGAAGTTCACCTGACACAGAGCACTGGTTGTTACTCTCTACAGGGAGTGTAGGGGAGTCTTACCACTGGGATGGAGGACAGCAGAAAAGACTTGGCCGGGGTTCAAAACCTTTCTAACTCTATCCAATACTTAAATACCTGTCCTGGTTAGAGATCCACTTTAATCACTCTTAATTGGAGAACTGTTTGTATGGATTTTCTACAGAAGCTCCAGTTTTTCGTTAGCCCTAGTAGGCTAATTTGCTTCTACCCAAGCTGGCTTCACCAGGCGTGTTTGTACATGTTGAGTGTGGTATGAGTGTGGTACGGAGTCTAGTGACATTAGCTCACCATACACATTACATTCTGACTGTACATAGCTGTTGGGAGATATAAAGGAATTTATACTGTGCAATCTGATAGAAGAAAAGGCCTGATATAAATAGTTAAATGTTCACTAAAACAGTGTCAGTGCTGTGAAATAAATCATCATTCTGCATAACCACCTTACCTTTAGCAATACAGTCATGATCTCCTCTCTTGACAAAAGATTCCAGAATGGTACCATATCTTGTGCTATTTCGGATGTCCAGTTTAATGGGTTTCTGCAGGGAACACCAGCAGACAGGTGAGACAGACATTTCTGGATTTTCTGACATTATCTAACAAGCAAAAAAAGAAGCTTACATACCCATAATGCTGCAGGATTCTGTATTTAATTTCTTGGTTTTGCTCATGGCTAAGGTTAGAGCAGGTCTTCAACAGATTTATTGCTGATGTAATTACATCGTGGATGCCATTCCGTATGATATTCGGTGACAAGTGACAGATGAGGCTACCAAGCATATCTAGCTGATACACATCCGCTATAGAACCATTCTGAAAGACAGAAGGATGCATAATTTATGCCATTCTGCATTGCTAACCTCCTGACGGTATTAGAGGACAAGATTGGACCCAGTAATTTATCCTGGATAGTGCTTGTGGCTCATACTGTATATGTGGGTGTACAACAAAAATGAAGCATATGGATTTCATAAAATAAAACCAGCAAGAATGTTACCGTCATACATCTATCAAAACTATCTTTAATTATGCATGCATGGGTTGTCTAGGCTCCCCAAGGATTTGTGTAAACATTTCTTACCAGGCATTGATTCACCTTGTTAATTACGAACTGCTTCTTGTTTTCATTCAACAGCAAATAGTTAAGGTCCATCTTCCTGAGGCTAATTAACAACTTTTTGCAGACAAGAGGGTAAGAGGCAAAGTAGCTAGTCCTGAAAGAAAAAAAAGATATATTGAAGACTGCTGGTAGATAATACATTTTCACCTAAAATATGCACTAATGTCTTTTGGCAGTGTGTGTGCGTGCGTGCGTGCACGCGCGTGCGTGTGTGTTTTGTTAAAGCGGTGTTAAACCCAAACCAAAAAATTTAATAAATTGCAGCTTAGCAATCATTAGATGTGATGGCTTCATTAGTTTTATTTTACCCCCCCCCCCATATGCATAAATAAATAAAAGCTGAACATTGTTGGCACCCCCATCAGTGTTAAATGGTTTGTCTCAACCCTCGAACTGCTACATCTGCGGGACAGTTTATTCTGCTGAAAAACAACATGCTGACTGGCAAGATCACCAGGTGAAAATAAAGGAAATAATGCCTAAAAAAATAAAACAAATACAGCTACCACATCTAAGAACTCATAGTTCCCAACTGTCCCTTATTTTGAGGGACTGTCCCGGATTTGGACCAAAGTCCCTCTGTCCCTGCAGTTGTTAAGCCAGTAACCACATTAGTGCCTATGTGAGTTAAAGAAGAAGTACAGCCACAGCTCATTTCGTTCTGCACTCCTGTGACCCGTTTTCAGCAGACAGCGGGCTGAAGTCTGCTGAAGTCACAGAGCCGGTCCAGGCTTGGGCAAGATCGCGACAATGGAGTCAGGATCCGGCCACCTGCCTGGATCAGCACCTGGCTCAGCCTCTCAGCGAGCCACCTCCTCCACAGACCAGCGCTCCAGTGAGGGAGGGTGGGGGGTCAGAGCAGAGAGCTGCTGACTGTCAGTCAGCAGCTCTCTGCTTGGGGAGCCCTGTGAACTGATCGATTTGCGGTGTTGGATCGCTCAGTTCCCAGTCTTAAGGCTAGTTTACACTTGCTTCAAAATATGGCTTCGGACACGCTTTGTTAAAGCTCTCTTAATGCCAGTCAAAGCTCCTGTCACTAAATAAAATGGTTAGCTTACAGTCCTGTTTACACCTGCTTCTGCTTGGTGCTTCGATGAGGCTTCAGTGGGGCTTCGATGAGGCTTTGTGGAGCTTTGATGGGGCTTCGATGAGGCTTCGGTGGGGCTTCAGTGGGGCTTCAAGCGAGCTTTGCCATTGACTTCTATGGGGGCTTTGAAGACGCTTTGAAGCACAGCTAAAGCTACATGGGGTATAATTTTTGAAGCGAAGCCGAAGCAAAGCAAGGCAAAAGCAAGTGTAAACAGGACTGTAAGATAACCATTTTATTTAGTGACATGAGCTTTGACTAGCTTTTAGATTTTTAACAAAGCCTGTCCGAAGCCTTGTTTGGAAACAAGTGTAAACTAGCCGTTAATGTGTGTTGAAGCCGAAGCTGGTGTAAATGAGTCCTAAGAGGCTCCAGGGGACAGATGGAGCATCGGACCAATGCTGCATCCACCTAGGTGAGTATGATTATAAAATAGACATCCCCATACTTCCCTTTTAACTGCTGCAAGGCTGGTTAAAAACCCACAGCCCACAGCCTACTAGGCTTTTGTCAAGTGGCTAACGCTTATAGCCATGTGCTCCCTTGAGAGTGGCTGGTAGTACTAGTTCACCTGATAACTGACCTCAATCGCACCATATATCACACATCCGGAGACAATGACCAGGCTGGCTCGTTTTTGTTGTTTTATATAGGGGAAATAACTTGGATGGAGATAAGGAGTAACTGTGGGATGCCCAAGGAATTATGGTACATGGATTCCATATACAGTCCTGTATATTTACACTTCACTGCAGACTCTTCCTCTGCAGACTATTGGTCCTCTCAACTCCCCAGCACTTCACTTGCTGACCGTTTCCTTTACAGTTCTCTCATTACACAGAACTCACAGCTTTACACTTCTTTGCTTCTCTCCAGCTCAATACTTAGTTTGCAGCCTGAAGGGAAATTTATCAGGCTTCTCTATACCTTTCTCTTCCCCGTGGTTATCACATGGTGAGGCCTACCCTCTTTCAGCAGGACCTCAGGAACACACATTACAGGCCAGGGGTCACGGGCCCCTGAATGTGCAGCAAAAACTTGAGTGCTAACCGGGCCTTTGACAGACTACAACTCCCAGCCAATCCTCCTCCAGGTCCCATTGACCTGCTCTCTGACAGTCACTCTCCTTTCCCTTGCCTGGCTCCCAAGGCTCCCACAGACTGTCCACCATTGCTCTCCCAGCCTGCTCCAGCACTTTCTCCTCCAGTCCCAGGGACCGTCACTCTCCTCCTGTAGTACCTCCGCTGTTCTCCTGTTCCTCCTGCGCGGCTCCAGGAATCACTCTCCTTCCTGGCTGCACCCAAACCCTCAGGCGCTAAGGTCACCTTCCCAAGACTGGGGGCGACCTCCCGGTAGGGGCCTGCTCCACATCGCCTCTGCTACATCTCCAGACTTCCACCCGACACTACTCCTCCCAGATTGGGCTGACCCTGAGTATTTAAGGAGGCCTGCCCCCTGCCAACCCTGCTTGGGGATTGGTCAGGGCTCATTAGAACACTCCAGATGGCTCCACCCATCTAAAACTCTGACCAGAAAAACTTCTCCAGGTTTCTAGAAAGAAGTGGGAGGTCCTGTGACCTCATCTGTTAAGTCTACCCAATCCTCCCTGAGCCTCTCCTCCCAGACCAGATCAAAACATTCAGGCCTGCACATTACAGTCGGGCCTGACTAAATTTACCTCTCCAAGCCAAAACCCTGCTAGAAAACGCACCTATACTATGGGGGCGCTACACGCTTTACACCAGATATAACTTGTTAGGAGCCCTGTTCCTGTGGTTCCAGGTGGGTTTCGGCAGGGATTACACCACATACTTGGCCCAAATACACCGGAGACACATTTTCCCACATTTTGTCATGTTACAACCAAAAACATAAATGTATGATTTTATGTGATAGACCAACACAATGAGGTTTATTTACTAAAGGTAAGTCCACTGTGCACTACAGGAAGTGCATTTGGATGTGCAGTCGCTGTAGATCTGAAGGGGACATGCAAGGAAAATAAAAAACTGCATTTTTTTCTTGCACATGATTGGATGATTAAATCAGCAGAGCTTTCCCTCATTTCAGATCTTCCCCTCAGATCTAAAGCGACTGCACTTCCAAGTGCACTTGCAGTGCAGAGTGGATTTGCCTTTAGTAAATCAACTCCAAAGTGGCACATAATTGTGAAATGGAAGGAAAATGATAAATGGTTTTACATTTTTTTTTCAAATAAATATATGAAAAGTGTGGTGTGCATTTGTATTCAGTCCCCTTTACTTGAATTCCCCTAACTAAAATCTAGTGGAACCAATTGCCTTCAGAAGTCACCTAATAAGTAAATAGAGTCCACCTATGTGTAATTTAATCTCAGTATAAATACATTTGTTCTGTGAAGGTTTGTTAGAGAACCTTACTGAACAAACAGCATCATGAAGGCCAAGGGACACACCAGGCGGGTCGAGGATAAAGTTGTGAAGAAGATAAAAACAGGGTTAGGTTATAAAAAAATATCCCAAGCTTTGAACATCTCACGGAGCACTATTCAATCCATCATCCAAAAATGGAAAGAGTATGGCACAATTGAAAACCTACCAAGACACGGCCGTCCACCTAAACTGACAGGCCGGGCAAGGAGAGCATTAATCAGAGAAGCAGCCCAGAGGCCCATGGTAACTCTGAAGGAGCTGCAGAGATCCACAGCTCAGGTGGGAGAATCTGTCCACAGGACAACTATTAGTTGTGCACTCCACAAATCTGGCGTTTATGGAAGAGTGTCAAGCAGAAAGCCATTGTTGAAAGAAATCCATAAGAAGTCCTGTTTGCAATTTGCGAGGAGCCATGTGGAGGACACAGCAAGCATGTAGAAGAAGGTGCTCTGGTCATATGAGACCAAAATTGAATTTTTTGGCCTAAAAGCAAAACGCTATGTGTGGCGAAAACCAAAACTGCACATCACCCTGAACACACTCATGAAACATGGTGGTGCTAGCATCATGTTGTGGGGATGCTTTTCTTCGGCAGGGACAGGGAAGCTGGTCAGAGTTGATGGGAAGATGGATGGAGCCAAATACAGGGCAATCTTAGAAGAAAACCTGTTAAAGCCCGTATACACGGTCGATTGTTGGCCAACAATGGTCGTCCAACAGCATGTTCTGTCCGACTGTTAGTATGCACGATTCGACAGACGATTTCCAATTGTTGTTCAACAGAAGTTGGCTGACAAGGCTAGAAAACTTTTGTTGGCCGATTGTTGGCTCGTGTGTACAGAAGTTGGCCAACAAAAGTTGGAAGTGCAAACACGCATGTTCGGAATCCAGGAAGTATTCGGTCCTGTAAACCTGTGTTCCTAATTCACAAATCACATTCACCTGAACTTTCTCTTTATACGTTTGTAGCACGTCACTATGTTCGACTACCGTCAGTACGCTAGACAAAACACGACAGCCGATTTGGACAAAAGTTGGACGTGCGGTCATACGACAATCGGCTCGTGTGTACGAGGCTTAAGAGTCTGCAAAAGACTTGAGACTGGGCGGAGGTATACCTTCCAGCAGGTCAATGACCCTAAACATACAGCCAGAGCTACAATGGAACGGTCTAGATCAAAGCATATTCATGTGTTAGAATGGCCCAGTCAAAGTCCAGACCTAAATCCAACTGAGAATCTGTGGCAAGACTTGAAAACTGCTGTTCACAGACTCTCTCCATCCAATCTGATAGAGCTTGAGATATTTTGCAAAGAAGAATGGGCAAAGTGTCACTCTCTAGATGTGCAAAGCTGGTAGAAACATCCCCAAAAAGACTTGCAGCTGTAATTGCAGCGAAAGGTGGTTCTACAAAGTATTGACTCAGGTGGCTGAATACAAATGCATGCCACACTTTTCACATATTTATTTGTAAATAATTTTGAAAACCATTTATCATTTTCCTTCCACTTCACAATTATGTGCCACTTTGTGTTGGTCTATCACATAAAATCCCAATAAAATACATTTAAGTTTTTGGCTGTAACATGACAACATTTCAAGGGGTTTTTCAAGGCACTGTATATGCAGCATATGTACTGTATATCTACCTCTGGCCACCCTGTTAAATTAAGGGGGTGGGTGTAGGCGGAAAAACTGTTTCTCAACCGCCTCTTTTTGCAACCCCCAACTGCAAGTGTAAATGAGACCTTAGAGTTGATAGCAGATCGGACTACTAAACCGCTACATGACTGCATGTCAAATTTTTCCCAAAATCGTATGTCCGTGACGTTATCTAGCGTACTGACGTTAGTAAAATTATTGTTCGACAAAGGCAAATGAAGTGACGTGCTACGAGCGTATAGAGAGGAAGTTCCGTTTTCCAGCATCACCCTTTGGGCCCCTTCCGCTGATTTTGTGTTTACACCCAGGCTCGTTCCTGGGTTCCAAACATGCGTGTTTGTGCTTTCAACTTTTGTTTGTCCAACTTCTGTACAGACCAGCCAAAAATCGGACGTGGCCTTGTCGGCAGACAAAAAGTTTCTAATTGGCTCATCCAGCTTTTGTTGGATGATAAATGAAAATCGGCTGTCGAATGGACTATACTAACGGTCAGATTATTGGATGACAAGCTGTCGTACAAAAATTTCCGCCCGATAATTGAACCATGTTCAATTACCGTCCAACAAATGCTGGATGAGCAGACTAGAATTTTTTTTGTCTGCCGACAAGGCCTCTTTCGATCGTCAGCTCGCCTGTACAGACGTTGGACAAACAAAAGTTGAAAATACAAACACGCATGTTTGGAACCCAGAAACGAGATAGAAGAGTTCGGTCGTGTAAACACAAAATCAGCGGAAGGGGCCCAAAAGGTGACGCACTAAACTGAACTTTCTCTTTATACGCTTGTAGCACGTCACTACGTTCAACTTTGTTGAACAATAATTTTACTAACATCAGTACGCTGGAAAAAATCAAGGACAGACGATTTTGGGAAAAATTGGACGTGCGGTCTACGACAATCGCAGCATGTGTACGAGGCTTTAGTGTGCCAACAGGAACTGCACTCTACAATATATAATAATGTTGTAACAGTACCCTACATGCAAGTACAGAAAAATGGCAGTTAATATTCTAGAAGATCCTATGCCCTGTTGTGGGCTGACAACACACAATTTTTGGGGGGATTTAGTGATGTCAGCCCTGCACATCCTAGTGTATTTTGCTAAACTACTCAACCTACATACTCCTACATAAAGGCAATTCATTCTGTTGTCCAAGGTAAGAACTAGGGGAGTACTTTGAGATAACACAGGAAGTGTGCAAAGGACAGCTCTGAATTTCCGACAAGAGCAATAGGTGTTTTTGCACTTGTCAATCACATACCTGTATAAGAAAAAGCTTTCAATGGTTTATTTGGCAGAGCAAAAGGGAGCAAATAAGAGAGGTTCACTGTTAGGGTTTACATACCCGTTAAGCCTGTTAAATGCATAAAAAAGTAACAGTTGTATTTTATTGAAGGGTTAATTCACCATTGAAAAAAACTGGCAATGTAGGTAAGGGGTGTTTGTAGATAAAAACAAACTGTGCAGCCTTGACTAAAATTGAACAATGCCCTTGCTATAGGTGTAGAAAATGTACGTACCTCCTGAAGCCTGATTGGAATACTCCCAGGACATTGCTAGGATATTGCTAAGTGAGGCCTAGTCTTTACTGCTTACCTTCACCATCACAGGAGTGAGCCTTTTCTCTGATTCCCACCCCTTCCCATGCGCTTTCTTTCCCCAGATACAGTAGCACTGAGCTCAGCATTTGAGAGCTCATTCCTGAGATGGAGGATGTGAGCCTAATGACTAGGCCTTAGTTAGCAATATCCTGGGAACATTCTAGTCAGGTTTCAGGAGGTATGTAAATGGTCTTCACTAATAGTAAGGGCATTACTCAACTTAGTCAGAATTGCACAGTTTGTTTTTATCCACAGACACCCCTTATCTACATAGGCCTTTTTGGTAAAGCTGAACTAACTCTTTAAAGTGTATGTAAACCCAAAACCTATTTTTCAGTATGTTTGGCATCATGCCTTACACTTTTCTTAAGCAAATCTGTTGCAAAGTTTCTTATCCAAAGATCCGCTAGTAACAACACTCCTTCAGTTACCCATTGGACTGCTTATCAGATCATTTAAATAAGTAATGTAATGGCCAACTGTAGAAGCTTGCAGGGTGACTTGATTCAACTTAGCATTGTCAGTCTACAACAGGAAGTGCTCTTTCTTTGATAAGAAACTTTTCAACAGATTAAAAATATTGATTTGCTTAAAAATAATTGTATACAGCAAGACATGCCAAATAAACTGAAAATAAATTTAGGGTTTACATACACTTTAAAAGCATCAATGTAGATGCTAAAATCTTCAACTATTAAAACCAGAAGGAAAAAGATGCGTTGGATTAGCAAAAGCATGTGTAGAAAACATTTACATAAAAGATAAAAAAGTTAATTAAACTCAAGTCCCTGAGCTTCTTAAAAAGACCCAGGTAGTGGCAGTATTTTCAACGCTGCATGATTCTCTTCTTGTGGTCTAATGAACATATCCCCTCTGTGTAATGTCCTAACACACCTCCTGTCCTGGGGTGACAACTCTGATCCTCCATAAATACAAGTGGGTGTTGTTACTGTAGGACAGAAGTGTTACTGGCAGGATAACATAGTAAAAATTTAAAAAATAAAAATAGGATCATAAATTTATAAATTTGAGACCCACCCCTAGCCTGGCGTTACTACTAGCTAGATGTTGAAGCAATAACCCTTCTAGTGGACTCAACAGTAGTCAATACTCCCAGTTCCATACAGTAGTGAGATAGAAATGTATGAATAGAAGATCACATTGCCACCTTGCATATCGTTTCTGGGGAGACTTGGCAAGCTGATGCCCATGAAGCTGAGACACCCCTTGTAGAGTGCTCTGTCATTCTTTCCAGAACTTCCGTCCCCTGCAATTTGTAAGCCTTCATCATCCTGGAGGCTATGACCCTGCTTGATGCTTCTATTTGCTTCCGCTGGGCTAACGAACAGATTATCTGAATTCCTGTTATCAGTTGTAAGGTAAGGTTTCAAATCTATTTCCTGAGCCATAAGGAACTTAGAGGCCACTTTTGGTACGACAAGTGTTCTAACTACCCCATCCACGAATAAAGTCATGAAGCGTTCCTTAAAACCTAGTGCCACCAGTTCAGAAGCCCTTCTGTGTCTGCAACCAAGAAGACAGTATTCAGAGTAAAGCCTCGTACACACATGCCGATTGTTGGCCAACCAAACGTCCAACTTTTGTCCAAATTGGCTGTTGACGATTGTGTCTAGCATACTGACGGTAGTCAAGTAATCGACCAACAAAGCCGAACGTAGTGACGTGTTACGAGCGTATAACGAGGAAGTTCAGGTGAATGTGATTTGTGAATTAGAAACACAGGTTTACACGACCGAACACTTCCTGGATTCCAAGCATGCATGTTTGCACTTCCAGCTTTTTGTTGACCAACTTCTGTACACACGAGCTAACAATCGGCCAACGCCTTGTTGGCCAACAAAAGTTCTCTAGTCTAATCTAGTTTTCAGCCAACTTCTGGTGGACGACAATTGGCAATCGGCTGTCGAATCGTGCGTACTAACGGTTGGATTATCGGTCAACAGGCTGTTGGACAACCGTTGTTGGCCGATAATCAGACCGTGTGTATGGGCCTTTAAGCCAACTTAATTGTTGGCCAATCGAACATCCAACTATTGTCCAAATTGGCTGTTGACGGTGTGTCTAACGTACTGACGGTAGTCAAGTAATTGGCCAGCAAAGCCGAACGTACTGACGTATTACAAGCGTATAACGAGGAAGTTCAGGTGATTAGGAACACAGGTTAACACGATGACAATTGGAAATCGGCTGTCGAATCATGCGTACTAACAGTCGGATTATCGGCCAATAGGCTCTTGGACAACCGCTGTTGGCTGATAATCGGACTGCATGTACGGGCCTTAAGGTACCACAGGGAAACTTCCTGACCAAAGGTATTTGATGCCAGGAAGTCCAATACAAAAGGAAGATCCCACTTCGAAAACAACGGGCCCCTTGGAGGTGTGAGTGTAACAGCAGCTTTGAAGAACAGGGCTTGCTTGCAGACTCTGGAGTAGAACCACGGAAGCTTAGTGTTAGCTGGAGAAGTAAAGAGGTCTACCTTCAAAAGGAAGGCCCAAGCGTATAAATCCCTAAACACTTGCAGTAGCAGGGACCACTTGTTGTCCAGATTTGTCCTGGACAGATAGCCTGAAGACTGGGTATACAGTATAAACTGCTGGCAAATGGAGGGAATTGATATGGACTGTACAGGACACCGGCAATGTGTCCTAGAAGGCAGGTACATTCCGCCCTATATTGGAGCCATGGTCCCTTTAAGAAAGACGGTTGCAGAGTCTCAAACCCAGATCGCTAGGACTTCGGTACCTGTGGGGTTAAGACCCGGGGAAGGGAGGTCTGAAAGGCAGCAGTGCACCTGTGTCAAGGAAGTGAGAGAGAGAGGGAGAGCACACAAGCTGTACAGCAAGCGTGAGCTCTCTGAATCAACTGAGATGCAAGTTGCTGAACCCCTCTGTCTGGCTGTCTGGCCGGCCTGACCCCCTGACTCTGGAGGAGCCTAACCGAGCTATGGGAAGCAGAGACTATTGGTGAGCCTACTGTTTTAGTTTTCAAATACCAGAATTGTGTATTATGTATTTACTTTCGCTGAAGAAAGCTGTCATTCTGATTTCGATTATTCAAATTAAATAAACTGTTTGCTTCAATAAACTGACTGGCGGTCATTACGGAACTACCCCCAGGTTACATTTGGTGGAGGAGTGAGGGGCAGAGTATAGCCGCAAAAGCCATTTCGAAGCCAACCGTCGCCATGAGGAGACCACGCGCTTGCTGGTCGCTCAGTTCACAGTCCAACAAGAAACGACCCAAGCACAGGTAGCCGTTTTACAAGAAGCAGTGCAGCATCTTGCACAGGGACGAGAACACACCGTTGGGGTCTCTAGCAATCAAGTAGCCGTAAGGGCCAGTAACTACCTGCAAAAGTTGACGCCTAGTGATGATGTGGGGGCATTCATGGCTACTTTTGAAAGAACAGCAGAAAGAGAAGGGTGGCCCCAGACCAGTGGGCTGGAATTGTTTCTCCTTTCCTCAGTGGGGATCCCCAGAAGGCATATTTTGATTTGTCAGCTGCTGACCCCCTCTGTCCGGCCTGACACCCTGACTCTGAAGGAGCCTAACCAAGCTATGGGACCGGAGACTAGCGGTGAGCCTGCTGTTTTAGTTGCAAATACCAGGATTGTGTACTATGTATTTACTTTGGCTGTCATTTTGATTTTGGTTACTTCAAAATAAATAAACTGTTTGCTTCAATAAACTGGCTGGCGGTCATTACGGAGCTACCCCCAGGTTACAGGGCCCATTCCATTACTGGAGTCACCTCCTTTAGCAGAGAGTGGCTGCGAGTGTCCCCTTGCTTTCTGATGTACAACACTGCTGTCATATTGTCAATCTTCAGCAGAATGGAGCCCCCCTCTCCCGGTAGGTAAATGAACTGGTAGTGGAGCTGGTTGACTCCAAACAAAGACATTTCTAGAAATATGGAGCAAAAGGAACATAGAAATACGCATCCTTAAGGTTGATTGACAAATGCCTATCCCTCAACTGTACCACTTTCAGGATTGTTTGCAAAGACTCCATTTTCAAATGGTGTCACATACCTGGTCAAGGCCAAGTTGACAAGAGTTCTTCCTTAAACCTCTTGCCTCATTTACCCTGAGGTTGATGACAGAAGCCTGTAGGAAATCAAGGACAGGAGATCTTGAAATGGATGCAAAACTGAAGACTGTGTAGCAAGCAGACTGGCAGCTAGCAGGTGCAGGATCTAAGATGCATGGTCAGACGGGAGTTCACAACAACTAGGCGGCAGAGGTACATGACTGAGAACCAAGAGCGGAGTCAGAGCCAGGCCAAGGTTGGTATCTGGTGAGCAGAGAAGGTAATGCAACAGCAGGCAGGAGGCAAGGCTATAGTCAGCAGTCAGCAATAGAGTTTCAGGAGCAAGCAGAGTCAAACAGGATCAGGCCACAGGCAGAAGGAGCTGACAACCCCTCAGCAATGATCGTGAGTTTGTGGTGCTTTAATAAGGCCACTGAGTGCCAAAGCACATCCAAACGTGCATGTGTAGATGTGCGCACAGTCCTGGTTCTGTGTACAGTTCTGTGGATCATTTTCCACACATGCATATTTCTTTGAGCACAGGCATGAACGAATGTCAAAAATTTCAAGCCTATTACTGGTCCAGCTTCCAGAAACAGCGGTGAATACATTTCAGAAAAGCGCCTGTAATACAGAGCTGCCACTATCACACCCTGCAGAGTCAAGGTCTGCATATATGCCAGGAGGATTTCTCTCCTCCAATTGCAGAGAGGCACCTTTGTTGGAATAAAGAGCAAAGGCAGGTGCCTATGACATTTCCAAGCACGCCTGAACTTCATGGTGTTTAGGACCCAACTCTCCATTATGTTTTCTACCCATACCTGCTAAAACTTGTACAATCTGGCCCCGAGCTGGCAAACATGGGCAGGCACACTATCAAAAGGAATTCTGGGACTCTTGTCTACTGTGGAGGAAGCAGATCTCTTAGGCTTCTGAAATGTCAAGGTGCTATTCCATGTTTTATGAAACTTTTCCCAGCCTGTAGGCTCTTGCTTCTTTGTCCCTGGCTTTGGAGGACCTCTGAAATTAGAGATTTTCTGCCAAAGCAGTCTTCAATCTTGGGGAATAAAACCTGTTTTGCTGCCTGTAGCTTTAGCTATTGCAGCATCTGATTTATTCCCAAGGAGGGATTGACCCTCAAAGGGTATCTTGAAGCACCCCTGCTTGGAGGAGGGCTCTGCCACCCATGGCCTAAGCCAAAGGGCCCTTCTCCCATTACTGTCTTTAGCATTACCCTGGAGAGGGACTCAATAATATCAATGGATATTGTTACTGTAGCCATAAAACTAAATATCAACTTTAGATTGGCTTGAATCTCAGCTTTACCAAGATTGTTCACCACAGCTGACTCCAACCTCTCAATCAGCGTCACATGTATAGCCAGCCGCATTAGGGCTGCATCAAACACTAGCAGATCATCATGGTTTTTAACAGTTTCCCTTCTGAAAGGATAAAGTTTGGCAAAATGGTTTTAGAATGAAAACCTCCTATTTGCTTGCTTCCATTTGTCCACCATAATATCCTTAATTTCCTTTATTAAGGGAAAACTCAACCCTTCTTTCCTGATATGGTTTACAATTTTTCTCTTTTTTTCTGCAGTTCTCTCCCAGGTTCTTCCCACAGCAGGGCAGGTCTAATCTTTAAAAAAAAAGTTGAACAAAATCAAAACCATCAAAAAAAGTTAAGCAAAATCAAAACCATCAAAATGGTTTTCCTCCTCCTCCTCAGAGGATGAATCCTCATATGCCAATGACCTGGAGGCCTCTCAAGCAGATATGTTTAACTGAGGCTCTACTGATTGAGATGCGGATGCCACCTGCTGAGGCTTGATGAGAGCTGCAAAGGTTTTTAGAATGCTCTGAAAGGCTTGTTTCATCCTTGACACCATATCCTTACTATCTGCTTCACTGAAACAGGACTCACAGGGCATTTTGTCCAGAAGCGCCATATTGGGGCAAGACCAGCATCCCCCTAGTCTGGGCTGTTGATGCTGAAAAGCATCAAGGTATCTTGGTGGAGAATGCCTGTATCTGGAACTGGACTTAGAATGTCTGTCCCTGGAGTGTGGCTGTGGTAATGGTGGCGGTCGCTGGGAGACCAGGCAGGGAGAGTGATGCCTTGAGCCAGATGAGCTGTGAAATAAGAACCATGGAATCGAACCAGAAGGATGTAAAAGCACAAGCAAACAGTTAATGTGGTCTTCTATCTCCTTTGTAGATGCTGGTCTTTGGTAGGGGTTGGCATTTGCATTTTTTTTTAGCACAAGGAATAGGGACCATGCCCAGCGAGTCTAATAATATGGACGGACTGCTAGATATTTAATCTAGTCAGGTAGGAGAACCTACAGAAGGAAAGAAAAGGAACAGACTGCCAGGTTGGAAGTGGGTCTAAAATTTATGGGTTATGATCTTACTAGGCCAGATAGATGGGCAGAGCCTACCAGGCATGTGCTGACATGGAGCCATCAGGGAAATTAGGTGTGCTGCCATAAATCTGACTAGCTGCATATTTTTTCTGGATCAGGGATTCGGAAATCATAGAAGCCAAAAGCAGGAAAGTCAGGTAACTAGCATTTCTAAAAGTTGGTCAGGAAAGGCCACTTCCATAATTCTTTGATCACAGGTTTACTTTTTTTGCAGATGTTAAAAAAAAAAGAAAGCCTTTTTTTCACTCATGGTTAGTTTTTGGCTGAAGCCATTTATTATCAATCAACTGTGTTTACTCTTTTTAAATCATAATGACAACAGAAACTACCCAAATGACCCTGATCAAAAGTTTACATACCCTGGTGATTTTGGCCTGATGACATGCACACAAGTTGACACAAAGGAGTTTGAATGGTTATTAAAGGTAACCATCCTCACCTGTGATCTGTTTGCTTGTAATTAGTGTGTGTGTGTATAAAAGGTCAATGGGTTTCTGGACTCCTGGCAGACCCTTGCATCTGTTATCCAGTGCTCCACTGATGTTTCTGGATTCTGAGTCATGGGGAATTGAGAATGTCAACCAGCAGCGTTAAAACTCTAATCAAGAAGTGGAAAATTAGGTTTTCTGTTGAAACCAAACCACGGTCAGGTAGACCAACTCAAAATTTCAGCCACAACTGGGCTTTTTGTCAAGAGGAATGGGCAGCTTTACCATCTGAAAAGATAAAGAGCCTCATCCACAAATACCACAAACGACTTCAAGCTGTTATTGATGTTAAAGGGGGCAATACACGGTATTAAGTTAAATTTTGGTCTTATCACTCCAAATGGCTTTGTGCCAGAAGGTTTGAGGCTTGTCTCTGTCCTGTTTGGCGTATTGTAAGTGGAATACTTTGTGGCATTTGCGTAGTAATGGCTTTCTTCTGGCGACTCGACCATGCAGCCCATCTTTCTTCAAATGCCTCCTTGTTGTGCACCTTGAAACAGCCCCACCACATGTTTTCAGAGAGTCCTGTATTTCACCTGAAGTTATTTGTGGGTTTTTCTTTGCATCCCAAACAATTTTCCTGGCAGTGGTGGCTGAAATTTTAGTTGGTCTACCTGATCGTGGTTTGGTTTCAACAGAACCCCTCATTTTCCACTTCTTGATTAGAGTTTGAACACGGCATTCTCAATTCCTTGGATATCTTTTTTATTCCTTTCCTGTTTTATACAGTTCAACTGCCTTTTCCCGCAGATCCTTTGACAATTATTTTGCTTTCCCCATGACTCAGAATCCAAAAACGTCAGTGCAGCACTGGATGAAAGATGCAAGGGTCTGTCAGGAGTCCAGAAACCCATTAACCTTTTACACACACACACACTAATTACAAGCAAACAGATCACAGGTGAGACTGGTTACCTTTAATAGCCATTCAAACCCCTTTGTGTCCACTTGTGTGCATGTTATCAGGCCAAAATCACCAGGGTATGTAAACTTTTGATCAGGGTCATTTGGGTAGTTTCTGTTGACATTATGATTTAAAAAGAGTAAACACAGTTAATTGATAATAAATGGCTTCAGCCAAACACTAACCATGAGTGAAAGAAATGTTTTTGTGTAAACATTCATATTCTCTGAAAAATGGCCAAGAAATCATAAATTCTGCCAGGGTATTTAAACTTATGAGCACAACTGTAGAATCTGAAATATAATTTATTTTTGCTTTTGGGTTTATTACTACTTTAATCACACAGCGGGGTTTAAAATAAAAAACAGATTTCCCATTTTTTATGGAAATTGTACATTTCTGAGTTCAAGTGTGATTTATTTTCCTTTGCTTCTCAAATCTCGTGGCTGTCAGTCATTTAACAATGGTAAATTATACTGATGCCAACGAATAATTGGACAAGATGATTCTATTGTTAATAGCTCAGAAAAGGATGTGTAATCAGTTTAATGAAGAAAGACACCTGGCCATTATGGGCCTTATTAGGCAATCCATAATAGATGACATTGTCCTACAATCATAGTACAGCTTCATCTCATATATACTTTTCGATAACCAGCCTTATTACTCAGTTCAGCTCTTTGGGCAACACTGCAGCATACTGCATGACCCAGGTGATGGCAACGTCATTCGTTTCTCCTCATTGAAATGATGATCAAAGAAACCGAATGGTTTTTGCCTAGGGATGAACAAAGTGATGCTTCCCGTCTCTTCATTTGCATAAGCTGCAATGTACCGTTACAAAATAACATTTTTGAAACTCTTTGAAGTTGAAAACTCACGGAAGTACAGCTAGCAGGAATGGGGGAATGTCTGCTTTGGAAACCCTCCAGTATTTCCAGGCCAGACAATGAATCTGAAAAGTCAGACAAAACGTAAGCTGTAAAAAACATATGCATGAAATTAGCATACTGGTATACAAGCTTGTTAAAGAAAGCCCTGACAAATATTCCTGTATTCACTTTATGCTGCCAATTTAACATTTAAGCAACATTAACATTTTACATGAATTTTCTCCTTTTTTCATGTTGGCTTTGTCACATTTTCAAGATAATGTTTCATATGCAGCATTTAACACCACTAGAGGGCATACCAATAATAATCAAGCATCCTTGCTGAACAGTTGGAGGAAGAACAAATGTAATCAAACTGCCTAAATACAGCATTAAAATATACCTGTCTTGAGAAAAGTGAATCAAAGTTGCCAATGCTGGCCTCCTCCTTAAAATGCTAGTTGCCAGGCTATGCCTGACTCTAATATTTTTGAGTCACACCCGAAACAAGCATGTTATAAACAAGTGCTAGAAAAGAGTCAAAATTCTCTAAACGTTTTCCAATGTCAGTCAGTCAGCATTGAAGTCAAAGAATCTGCCTGACAGCCAGGGAACAAATGTGCTCATAAGGAGTCCAGTCCATATGATTGTCTCATGACAGGTGTGCTTTAGTGACAACTGTAGGTACCTGTTAAAACCAGTAGTAATTGGGGTGTGTACCGCGCTTATGGGTTTTTGTAATAGACTGCTGCCCTCCAGGGATTCCCTCCCGCAGGTGGGATATGTGATGGATAGGGGTGGTGCTTGGATGTGGCACTGTCTTAATAGTGGGAAATATGTCTGTATTTTATGTGCTGTGGTCATATGTTCCACCGGGGTCTATTTCTAGCTCCCCAATTACAGTGCTTGTGTGAAGGATAGACATATAAAAATCATAAGGTGCAACGGTTCGGTTTCTTCTCGTACTTTAAAATTAATTATAAAGATAGAAGATGTGAGAGCAGTATTGTTAAAGTGTAAGTTGGTGCAAATGTGATATAGTAAATTATCTCTATCAGTGATAGTTAAAAAAATGTGTTTTTTTTCCCGCAAGTGCTAGTACCAATGTGCTAGTATTTTGGAATTTTTTGTGTAACTTTATTACATTCACTTTGGTGATTAATATTCTCTAGTACATCCTAGACCAGTAATTCTTATTGGATATGAGCTACACACGGGCTGTCATTGACTAAAGAGTATTAGATATGTATCAACAATATTCTTATAAATCTTTATAGTGATTACGAATACATAAAACAGTCCATATAACGTGGTATAAACTGTGACTTTCAGTGCTAATTTCAGTGAAATTGTTCTTTTTCTGTGGGATCTTGTGACATGGGGTGTATATGCACTCGTGCTCCCCCTTTAGGTTCCCTTCTTACCAGAAGGCAGCGCCCCTGCAGGGGCCACGTGCCTGTCTTTAATAATCCTGGGGGCTTATTTTGTTTCCCACGTGAAAATACTGTATAATGCGATACCTCAGGAGAGACAAAAAACAAGTGGTTTTTGCGACCTATATTTTAGGGCCTTGCGGGGATCTCAGCGTCCTTTTCTTTTTGGGGGGCATGTGGCTTCCTCTTGGGGAGCTCTGGTTTCCTCCTATTGGGGGTAGGGTCCTGGCCTGGGGGTCCTAATAATTTCTGTCCGTGCACCGGGGACGTCCCCGCGACGGAAGACCATTCTTCCCTTGGATTTCCCCCTCGTGCTCACGTATATGTGGGGTACAGTGTTCTAGGGTGTCTTTTTCTTGTTAAAGTGACTTTAATCGTGACTTTCAGTGTCAAATATGGTGCAATATACCTGACAAAATACATAAGCATTAGTGATATTTCTAAATATTCTTATAACAACTATGTATAGATTATGAG
>BLSH010367618.1:61146-74220 GCA_018402905.1 Glandirana rugosa | reverse complement strand
TCATCAGTTCCACCTCATCAGTGCCGCCTCATCAGCACCAATCAGTACTGCCACATCAGTGCCCGTCAGTGTAGCCTCATCAGTGCCCACCAGTGATGGAGAAAATTTACTTATTTACGAAGTTTTGTGACAAAAATAGAGAATTTTTTTTTTCAAAATTTTCGGTCTTTTTTTATTTTTAGCCCAAAAAATAAAAACCGCAGGGGTGATCAAATACCACCAAAAGAAAGCTCTATTTGTGGGAACAAAATGATAAAAAATCTGTTTGGGTGCAACGTCGCAGGACCGCTCAATTGTCATTCAAAATGCAAGAGCACTGAAAACTGAAAATTGGTCTGGTAGTAAAGTGTTCTAAGTGCATAGTATTGAAGTGGATATATATATACATACAAACACACATATATGCTTTCAGCATGTTAATGGTTTTACGTACATCATGGTGTTTTATGTTTGGAAAGCAAAGCAGCCTGTTAACTAAATCTCCTGGCATTTTAAAACAGTATCCAAAACAAAGGGATACATACACAGCTAACCCCTTCCCTGCCAGTGACATTTATACAGTGATCGGTGGCTATTTAAAGTGTCCTATCTGTCCGCCGCAATGTCACAGTCCCGATAAAAATCGCAGATCGCCGCCATTACTATTAAAAAAAATATATATATTTCCATAGTTTGTGGACACAATAACTTTTGCAAAACCCAATCAATATACGCCTATTGCGATTTTTGTTTTACCAGAAATATGTAGAAGAATACATATTGGCCTAAACTGAGGAAGACATTTTTTATGTTATAATTATTTTTTGAATATGTATTATAGCAAAAAGTAAAAAAAAATGTTTTTTTTTTTTCAAAATTGGCGCTCTTTGTTTATAGCGCAAAAAATAAAAAACGAGGAGATCAAATACCCCCAAAAGAAAGCTCTATTTGTGGGGAAAAAAGGACATCAAACTTGTTTGAGTACAGCGTCGCACACCCACGCAATTGTCAGTTAAAGCGGTGCAGTGCCGTATCGCAAAAAATGGCCTGGTCATTAAGGGGGCAAATCCTTCCGGGGCTGAAGTGGTTAAGCAAGATTTTTATTTCTGTGTTGGAGGCTCTGTCTAATGAATTCACCTGCGAATGAGAAGTCTGGCAGTGGTAGTATTCCTTTAGCAGTTTCTCTTAACTATCAAATAAACAACTGTTACTTAATTTCTCTGAACAGCTTAAGAAACTTCAGCAGCTGCAGTTCAAATTGGGAAGGTTATTTAGTACATTACTGCATGGTTTGAGTAGCAATTGTACATGCTATAATATTTATTTTCTTCACAAAAGATTTGTTTGGTTTGCAACAAGTCCCTGTGCCCTGTAGTCTAATACCTAGCACCTAACTGATACTGTTCCTGGATGTAAACCAGTGGTTCTCAACTGCTGTCCTCAGGACCCACCAACAGGCCAGATTTTAAGTATTATCTTGGGGAGATGCAGACTAGAATACTGCAATCACTGAGCAACAAATGATATCACCTGTGATTAGGCTTGCCACCTCATCCCTTTAAACCCAAACACATATGAATTACACAGGTTCTGAGGCTAATTTAATGCAGATGAGGCACCAAGTGAGTTTAATTACCACCTTAATCAGCCTTAGAACCTGTGTAATTAATATGTGTTCGCGTTTAAAGGGATGAGGTGGCAACCCTACCTGTGATGCATTTCAGTTATCCTGCAAACCTGGCCTGTTAGTGGGTCCCGAGGGCAGGAGTTGAGAACCACTGATGTAAACCCTTCTGCAGGCCTCTTAAAGCTGGTGTATGGAAAGCTGACTAAATGTATTATGCACACCGCAAACTGGGCCTTTGCTGCTCATGCCTTGACTGGTAAAACCCTGTATGAATTTCCTCCCTGTACAGGCATCCAGGATGCAGCAGTATGACAGCAACCAGGTTGCCACGAGTAGTCAAGACATACCTTCCAACTTTTGAACTTCCCAATGTGGGACACTTGAGGCAAGGGACAACCTGCGGCGCATGCTGCGCCAAAATGTGTGTGTGTGTAATGTACAGAGTACAGGGATCAGGAGTGTGTAATGTACAGAGCGCGGGGGTCTGTAGTGTGTAATGTACAGAACGCAGGGGTCAGGAGTGTGTAATGCACAGAGCGCAGGGGTCGGGAGTGTGTAATGCACAGAATGCAGGGGTCGGAAGTGTGTAATGTACAGGGTGCAGGGGTTGGGAGTGTGTAATGCACAGAACACAGGGGGGGGGTGTAATGCACAGAATGCAGGGGTCGGGAGTGTGTAATGCACAGAATGCATGGGTCGGGAGTGTGTAATGCACAGCATGCAGGGGTCGTTAGTGTGTAATGCGCAGAATGCAGGGATCGGTGTAACAGTGGCAACTTGTAAAATTTTAGGATGCGGGTGCCAGACCCCGCCCTTCCTTTTTGACCTCTCCCACTTCTCATAAGACCCACCCCTTATAGATTCCGCCCATTGTGTCAGGAGTATACTGCCCAGGATCACCAGATAGGGGTATACAGCATCACCAGATAGGGGTATATACAGCATCGCAAGATAGGGGTATATACAGCATCACCAGATGGGGGTATAAACAGCATCCACCAGATAGGGGTATACAGCATCCACCAGATGGGGTATACAGCATCCATCAGATAGAGGTATACAGCATCCACCAGATAGGAGTATACACCATGGCCAGATAGGGGTAAATACAGCATCATCAAATAGGGGTATATACAGCATCGCCAGATAAGGGTATATACAGCATCGCAAGATAGGGGTATATACAGCATCACCAGATAGGGGTATACAGCATCACCAGATGGGGGTATAAACAGCATCCACCAGATAGGGGTATACAGCATCCACCAGATAGGGGTATACAGCATCCATCAGATAGAGGTATACCGCATCCACCAGATAGGAGTATACACCATCACCAGATAGGGGTATATACAGCATCATCAAATAGGGGTATATACAGCATCGCCAGATAAGGGTATATACAGCATCACCAGATAAGGGTATATACAGCATCCACCAGATAGCGGTATATAAAGCATCCACCAGATAGGGTATATACAGCATCCACGAGATAGGGGTATATACAGCATCCACAAGATAGGGGTATATACAGCATCCACAAGATAGGGGTATATACAGCATCCACCAGATAGGGGTATATACAGCATCACCAGATAGGGGTATATACAGCCTTCACCAGATAGGAGTATATACAGCATACATCAGATAGGGGTATATACAGCATCCACCAGATAGGGGTATATACAGCATCCACCAGATAGGGGTATAAACAGCATCCACCAGATAGGGGTATATACAGCATCCACCAGATAGGGATATATACAGCATCACCAGATAGGGGTATATACAGCATCACCAGATAGGGGTATATACAGCATCCACCAGATAGGGGTATACAGCACCCCCCCCGCGCGCCCCCAGGGCAATCAGGATATCAAAGTCCCGCACTTACCCCATCTAGGAAGCTGGCGGGAGCGTGCTGTGCTTCGGTGACTTCCCCCTCCTCCTCCAAGAAAGGTGTCCAATAGGATCGCCTGATTTCTCAGCCAATCGGGAAACCAGTAACATACCCCGCTTCCTGATTGGCGGAGAGGCCATTCAGTGTTAGAAAAGCAAATATTATTGTGCTTTTCTAACACATGTGAGTGGGCTTGCGAACACAATGCTCTGCGCTCCAAACCACTCTATTTTGAAGCCTATTAGAGCCTATGGCTCTAATCAGGTGCTTCAAAGAAACCCCCCGCCGCTGTAATTCAAGCGTCCGGTGTCCTGAAAGGGGCCGGACGCATGAATTAGAGGGTGGCCGCAGCGGCCATGGATAGATAAATTCTATGCATGAATCTATCCAGTTAGCATAGAGGGTGTGGTGGGGATAGAGGGGGCGGCGCCCGGGCACCCTTAATGGACGGGCTGTCTCTGGTGTGTAATGCACAGAACACAGGCATCAGAAGGGTGTAATGCACAGAATGCAGGGGTCAGGAGGGTGTAATGCACAGAATGCAGTGGTCAGGAGTGTTTGGAGTCTGCATTTTTTTACTACATTCTTTTACTACATAAAAAGTGCATGGTTGCAAGGCGCGTTACATAAAGAGTGCAGGGTTGCGGGGTGCGCTACGTACTGTGTGCAGGGTTGCACAACGTACTGAGTGCAGGGTTGTGGGGTGCTCTACATAAAGAGTGCAGAGTTGCAGTGTGGGCTACGTACTATGTACTGAGTGCAAGATTGCACTACGTACTGAGTGCAGGGTTGTGGGGTGCGCTACATAAATGGTGCAGGGTTACGGGGTGCGTTACGTACTGAGTGCAGGGTTGTGGGTGCACTATGTGCTGAGTGCAGGGTTGCGCTATGTACTGAGTGCAGGGTTGTGGGTGCGCTATGTACTGAGTGCAGGGTTGCGGGGTGCGCTATGTACTGAGTGCAGGGTTGCGGGGTGCGCTATGTACTGAGTGCAGGGTTGCGAGGCGTGCTACATACAGAGTGCAGGGTTGAGGGGCATGCTACGTACAGAGTGCAGGGTTGAGGGGTGCGCTATGTACTGAGTGCAGGGTTGTGGGGAGAGGAGGGCAGAGGGAGGGGGAGGGGGGGAAGGGAGAAGGAAAGAGGGAGAAGAGGGAGAGGGGGGAAGAGGGGGGGAGGGGAGGAGGAGGGGGTAGGAGGAAGGGGGGAGAAGGAAGGGGTGGGAGGAAAGGGAGAGGAGAGAAGGGGGGGTAGAAGGAAGGGGGGAGAAAGGGAGGATGGGGGGAGGTAGAGGGCGAGGGGGTGGTGAAAGAGACCCTACCCTGTCTGCAGTCCCTCCTGTGGGAAGGTGTGTGTGTGACACAGTACCTTCCATGCAGTGTGCAGAGCCCGTTCTCATAGCTGGGTGGTCACAGGAGATTACAGAGCTGCTCCATCCAGTGGATCTCCTGCTGTCTCTGGTTGCCTGCACCTCCTGCCCACCCGTCCTCATTCTCCAGTCAGCCTGTCCATTGGTCCTGGGTTGGGAGGTCTTCTGAGCTCTTCTCCCTGCTCCAGGGCAATCAGTTCTGGCCGCCCTCTTGGCTCTTCATCCCCGCCACCTCCTGGAGCCCTCAACTGGGTGGTGTCCTGCTCCTGCACCTGCTGCCACTCAGTCTGCATGTTCACCCAGGGCAGCACCCAATTGGTCAGGCTGCCCCTGGGTCCACAGAGTGCCGGAGGGGGAGGTGGAGTCAGCAGCGCTGACATGGAGATGCAGGGAGGAGTGAGCAGTGCCAGCTGAAAAAAGCCCCTCGCCAGTGTGCCCCTGCCAATAATTTCAATGGAGCCAAGTGCTGGACATTGCTATGATTGGCCGGGACCCAGGGACATAGATCAATTTCCGGGACGGTCCTGGCTAATCCAGGGCGGTTGGAAGGTATGGTCAAGACCAGTGCTTCTCAACATTTTTACCGTGGGGGAACCCTTGGCAAAAAGTCTGAGATCTCGGGGAACCCCTACCCCTAAAAAAAATTCAGATCTACAGCTTATGGAACATTGGATCTGATCAGCGAGCTGTAGATATCACCATAATTATTGTAGAAATAGCTTTACAATTTATTCTATTATGTAAAGTTTACATAATAAAATAAATATTAGAACTCACCTGACTCCAACATTATAGTGTGAATAGGGCACTTAGAGATTGTTTTCTTTATGCCCTTGCAGAAGCCTACGTTAGAACAAGCCCAAAATATTTTAAGCAAGTCAAATTTGCAAATATTTTCCATCAGCTTTTTTGGACATATGCAGTGAAGGCCTTGCTGAACTTGCGCAAAACTATTCTGATTCATAAATAGGACAGCAGACTACAGAAACAGTTGGGCCTCGTTCACAAATCACAACATACATGCATGCATAAGAATTGGCGCAAAATTGTGCAGATTTGACATCCATAGAATACTTTGGCCCTGTTCACATCATACACAGAGACATGCATTTTCCTAACGTAGGTCTCTGCAAGGACATAAAGAAAACAACTGATTTCTATGTGCCCTGCTCACACCACAATGTTGGTGTCATTTGAGTATTTTTCTCTGCAGAAAAATGCATACATGCTGCATATTTCTGTGCAGAAAAAATATACGCACATGATAGCAATGTTTCCAATGTGCACTGACAGCGAGTACTGTCAGTGTGCATTGACACCTGGTGCCTCCTCTATAGTTTCAGCTCCTCTGAACCTGTGAGGGTGGTGCCAGGAGGAGTGCTGACAGTGGGAGCACATGGCTGAATGTTGTAGGAGGTGAGTTCCTGTGTATGGTAATGACTGAATGCAGACTGCAGAAGGGCGGAGCAGAGCGAAGGGGCCTGTGGCTGGATGAGATTGAATGTAGCAGGAAGTGAGATCATAAGAGCATTATGTGCAATTATGGCATATATTATGCTATTATAATCTCACCTCCTGCTACATTCAGCCTGATCCAGCTGTTTGCCCCAACTTTCTGCTCCTCCCTCTGCAGTCTGCATTCAGTGCTGTTATACATAGGATGTCAAATCCTGTTCTCTGCTCCCCCCCACAGTATGCAGCACTGCTACCGTTCAGACAGGATTACCTTCTGATCTGGTGCTCCCCCTGCCTCCAATCTATATTCTCTGCTTCATTCTCGGCTTCCTTGTCTCCTTGCCTCCATTCTCAGTTCCCTGACTGGCCCCCCCGCCTCCATTCTTGGCTTCCTCGGCTCCCTGCCTCTATTCTCGGCTTCCTCGGCTCCCGCCTCCATTCTTGGCTTCCTCGGGTCCCCGCCTCCATTCTCGGCACCCTTATCAGCTCCCTCAGCTCCATGCCTCCATGCTTGGAATTCAGAACTCCCGCTCTCTGCATCGCTCCCAACTCCGCCCTCTCTACAGAGAGGGCATCGGGTATCAATGCACGCTGACAGTACTCACTGTCAGCACGCACTGGGAACACTGGAAACAACATTGGGCAGATATACATCCACCACACTGTTGAATCGTGACGGAACCCCTGGGGCCTTCACGCTGAACCCTAGGGTTCCACAGAACCCCGGTTGAGAACCACTGGTCAAGACACTCTAAAAGAGTCTGTTACAACTCTCCCTGTGCAAGGATTCTCTACTCGGACAATGTCAAGTTTTTCCTTGCATGACCAGCCAACTGGCCAATTTAACCCTCCTCAAACCATTCTTAAAAGGGATATGCAGATGAAGAAGATCTTTGAACAGGTTTTTGTATCTCCTTTTGTAAGGCAGGTAGGATGACTAAAATGGCAGAGGTACCTGCAATGCTACTCTGACAATGTCAAGCTTTTCCTTGCAGGACCAGCGAATTGGCCAATTTAACCATCTTCAAACAATTCCTAAAAGGGATATGCAGTTGAGGAAGATCTTTGAGCAGGTTTTTGTACCTCTTTTTGTAAGGCTGTTAGGATGCCTAAAATGGCAATGGTACCAGCAATTCAAGTATTTTAGCACTTCCAAAGGGGTGCATTGCCCTTTTCCCTATGATGTTTAAGCTAGAAGATCATTGTTGAAGAGAGGTGCAAATTGGACAGAAGGACAGAGCAGCAGAATGTCTTAGTGGTCAGCACCTTGCAGTTCTGGGTTGCTTAAGTTCAAGCCCCAACCAGGACACTTCTACCTGCACTGCAGATTGTCAGGTTAAGGCATTTATGGGGAAAATGTTTTCCAGCATTATAAGTCACCTGTTAATGTGGCTTCTTCAGCTTAGCCAAATACATGGAGTTGTCATTGGAGGATGCTGTGTCCTTCAGGGGTATACTCAATCAGGATGACTGGGTGTGTCCTTGGGTGGTGTAGCATCTTCTGGTGGTAGCCTTGTGTTGGACTGGACCCCAGGGGTATACTGTATCTGTCTGCAGTTGCAGCCTGGGAGCCTGCCTTAACCATTGCCCCTCTTCCAATGCAATGGAAGTTGGGATGAAGAATATTCTATCCTAAATAATAATTATATCAAGTGTGGCAATTATCTCTGCATTGCAAGAGTTTAAACTGCCCCCTTCAAGGGCTTGCTGCATCTGGATGGCAAATAGCTGGAGATGATTCTACAAGTAGAACAATCTTGTCTGCATTGCAGGAGTCTAAACAATCCCCTTAAAGGGCTAGCTGCATTTGATAGCAAATAGCTGGGAATAATTCTACAAGTGGGACAATCATGTCTGCATTGCGAGAGTCTAGCAGTCCCCTTCAAGGTCTAGCTTCATTAGATAGCAAATAGCTGGGAATAATTCTACAAGTGGGACAATCGTGTCTGCATTGTGAGAGTCTAAGCAGTCCCCTTCAAGGGCTAGCTTCATTTGACTGCTAAGAGCTGTGTTTGGTCTGGCCTCCTGCCTCAGAGTACATGTCTGCTGAATGAAAGAGGACTGTGATTCAAGAGTCAGTGTTGAACTCCAAAGGTTAGCTCCTGCAGTACCAGCCTGGAATTCAGAAAGAATTGAAGAGAGAGAGTCCTCAACCAAGCAGTCAGCAAAGAGCTCCACTTCAGGGGGAGAGGTTGCTTACTGGCCTTTTCTATATTTGTGCCACCCATACACATCTTATGGGTACCTGGTTGCTCCTCTTCTGATAGGAAGATACAGCTTTGGTCTCGGATGGTTGGACTCTCAGGTCAAGCACTTCAGGCCATGTGGGTCAATCAGTCACCTTCGAGCCTCTTACTGTGCCAGGAGGAATCCTTTGCTTCAGCAACAATAAGCAAGTTCTGCTAGCCAATGTGGTTTTTACCATCTCTAAGGACAGCAATTCCCGTTCCAGCAGATGTGATTTTAAGAGAGGTACTATAGGGTTGCCTATTTCCAACTCGCAGAGCTGTCTTCTGACATACCTCTGTTTCTACATGGATTAAGACATCATGCAGCATATATGTCTGCTGGTTGGGTTCTCGATTCACTCTTCCTCGAGACAGAGATTCCTGTCAAATATATGGTGGGAGTTCTCAGAACCCTACAAGAGATTTGCTGGCTAGTCTTCCAAAGGGTCAAGTGACTCCTGTGCAAATCCTTGTGTATCTGAGAGCTTAATCCTTCACGGTTCAGGATACATAGTTCTTGCCAGTAGAGCATACTGGTGGTAGAATGCTGGGTAATCCTGACTTTCCTCTCTTCATTTGTCAGCATCTCAATACCTCATGATCAGGATCATGGTCTCTCCCATCCCTATATTGGGGTGTGCTCAATGGAAATGGCCTCCTGTCCTGAAAGGCTTTTTTTCACCAATGTTGATCATGCACCCAGCGATTCGTGCCTCGCAAACCGGCAGATGAAGCTGTGGGTGCTGGCACAGTAATAAATCTGTGCTGCTGAGTTATTGCCAGTGGAACTCCCCTGTTGGGAAGTTTTTTTCCAGTGGAGCTCCCCGGTTGGGAAGTAAGTTTGAACACTCTGGTTTTCTGGCCAGCTCTTTTATGCTCCCTTCACCTTGTGTCACCTGACAGCAGGCTTTTTGATCTCCAGTGAGGCTGAACAACATCACAGTGCTTTTCTACATCAGGAGGCAGGTCAGAACCTACAGAGTCAGTCCACTGAGAAGAGGTAGAAATGACTGTGATCTGGGTGGAGTAGAATTTTCGTTTCATCTCTTTTGAGTCTACATAGAATTTCTGGGAAGAATCCATATTCTGTTGGACCAATTGGGCAATAAGTGGTTCCTACATCCAGGTCCCTGGACTTTATCTCTGGACAAGATTTCAGAGTTACATCTGGTACCATCTCCTTACTGTTACAAGCTGGAAAACTGTTCCCTAGGGGCCTGGGCCAAGCCCTGGGTACAGATGCTGTGTCAGATCTGGAAAGGTCTCATAAGCCATACGCTTTCCAGTTCGATCCATATACAGTTTTTTTGGGGGGCCTGTTGCTAAAGACCATGGCGATTTTTGCAGTAATTCCATATTGGCCAAAAAGGTCTGGGTTCCTGCCTTTGATACCAGGGTATTGGATTGAAGGCCTTTCTCTCGGATGAGATCTTCTGTCAAAGAGAGCAATATTCCACCCTTCCACTTTCTCATCCGGGTGGGAAGAGACTGATCAAGCTTGGCTTGGCTGTTGTTTCTCTAAGCTAATATCTGTAAATCATACAAAAGGATTTGAATAGAGCTTGTTCAGTTTGGACTGCTTTGTTTTCTTTGCTTCAGTTCTCTGGTCAGGTATATTCCAGATTTAAACCGATCCTAAAGCTCTCTTATAGGGCAGATCTCTGCAGTCCCTGTCATATCTAATGTCTCATGGGTAGACTATCCCTTACTACAATACTTTGATGAGGGGCTGCATCTGAGACTCAAAGGAGGGCCAAGACTCTCTAGGCAGGGTTTACTACTTGCTCTGGACTTCCTTGCTACAGATGGGATCTTTTTGCAGTCCAGCTTGGGTAAAGACTGAGCTAAGAAGCCGTGCACTCTAAGGGCTATCTCTTCAGCCAGGAAGCTTGCCAAGATCAACGCTTTAGGCTAGGAAGGGTCCTTTGGTGACTTACAGCTCCAGATGGGATCCCCTCCAGTCCAGTTGGAGTAAGGATTTAGCCATGATGTCAATCTCTCTAGGGCTACATCCTCAGCAGGAAGTTTGGCCAGAATCAGGGCCTTTTCAGGCCCCTGGACAGCTTGCTGCTCCAAATGGAATCTTTCAGTCCAGGTTTGAGTAAAGTCTCATTCATGAAGCAGCTCTTCTATGGGTTCTTTTTCCTCAGTCAGTCAAGCTAATTATGGAACGCGGTCTCAGCTAAGCCTGAAAATTGATGGGAGTGGAGTCATATGGGGTAGGAGCGAGGGCGGGGCTACCCAAACATATGCTGCTATGGAGTCCACCAGGAAAGGAAAATTAGGGTAAGTATTTGATAGTGAATGTTCTGTTACTATGCTGTTCAGCAGGTCTTGTGATTGACACACCATTGCCAAACTGCTCAGCCTAAGAGGTAATAGAAAAATTTCCTATCTAAGGCTTGGTTCACACCTGTACATTTTTAGCCTTTAACCATAACATATAACCTTAACCCTAGCCCTTAACCCTAACATTTAACCATAACCCTAGCCCTTAACTCTAACCTTAGGATTTAACCCTAATCCTAGCCCTTAACCCTAACCCTTAGTACAGATTTTAAGGGGAACCCCTCCACAAAATGCAAAAAAAAAAAAACATCTTACATCTTATATGGATTTTGAGGGGAAACCCATGCTAAAATTAAAAAAAAATAAAAGGTATGAGCCCCCCAAAACCCATATCAGACTTTTATTTGAGCTTGCAGCCTGGCAGGCCAGGAAAGGGGGGGCGAGCGAATGCCCCCCCTTCTGAACTATACCAGGTCACATGTCGCAACATGGGGGGGTGTTTTGGGGTAGGGGGGTGGCATCTGAGGGTCCCCTTGTTAAAGGGGGCTTCCAGATTCCCATAAGTCACCCCCCTGCACACCCACAACCACCAGGCCAGGGTTGTGGAGAAGAGGTCCTTGGGAACAAAGTGTTTTGGGGGGAATCCCCCTACCCCAAAGCACCCCCCTATGTTGAGGGCATGTGGCCTGGTATGGTTCAGGAGGGAAGGGCACTCGCTCATCCCCCCTTTCCTGGCCTGTCAGGCTGCATGCTCAGATAAGGGCCTGGTATGAATTTTGGGGGAGACCCTATGCCATCTTTTTTTAATTTTGGTGTGGGGTTCCCCTCAAAATCCATACCAGACCTTTATTTGGGGGGAGGGCCCACCTTGAGGGGACCCGTTTTTTTTTCTTTCATTTTTGGCTTGGCGTTCCTCTTAAAATCTGTACCAGACCTGAAGGGTCTGGTATGGTTTGGGGGGACCCCACACACAGTTTTTTTGTATTTTTTAATGATGGCATTCTTTTGTTTAAATTTAGTTGTCAGCAGGGAATCCCGCTGAAAGATGATGAGCCATCGCACATTAAGGACGCAGCAGCCGCTCGCTGCTTAACTATGCGTTATTTATCGGTTGATAAGGACACTAGTATACGCCCACTCCTTAACCATAAGTAGCATCCAAGTTGCAACCATCCAAAGTAGCATTAAAGTTGTGACAATGTGAATGAAGCCTTTCCTATTAGCAAATGAAAAAATCGCAAAAGGCATCAAAAATGTGTGTTCAAACATGTAAAACGCACCGCAAAACGTGCCGGAAAAATGCATCAATCACAACCTACATAGATTTGAACCTAGCGTAAGTTGTACAATCTGCTTATTTGCTGGACAAGGAATCAGCATTTCATTTTTCAGTGAGCACACAAGACTCACTTGTGTTGGTTTCTTGACAATACATGAGAATAAACATCAGAGGCCATCAAAAGAATGGAAGAACACAATCATAAATCAGTTGTCAAGTAACAAAGGCCATATATATGTATTTCAAATGTGTACTTAGCGTTTTCTAAGTTCTTCAGTTTTCCCAAGTTGAAATTCACTCAAGTCCATGTACTAAGGAGTACATTTAAAAAGAAGTGGTATTAAAAAAAAAAATGCTGTGCATATTTGTATAGAATAGAAAGAATAGATATGTAGAGTTGAGCGAACACCTGGAAGTTCGGGTTCTGCTGGTCCGTCCGAACTTCGGGACAAAGTCCGGGTCCGGGTCCGGACGGAACCCGAACGATCGCACGGACACGAAAGGTCCTGAAAGGATGTCGGTAAAAACACGGATTTTCAAGCCCAGGGGTAACTAAAGTTACCCCAAGCAACAGGCACGCTAGCAAGCCCAAGGCAGGCCTGGGCCTGGGCCTGAAACAGGGCTTCAAGCCTGCCTGGTCGTCTTGGGCTTGAAGGTCCACAAGCGAGTTGAGATGTATAGATAAGAAAGATAAGATATGTTTATACGTGTCGTAAAAAAAAAAATTATGGTGAAGAAAAATTTACATGAGGAATCATGTACCTGAACTCACTTAAAGTTGAACCCTTTTGACTTCTTGAATCTTTTGCGATTCATGTGTAAACTTTATGTATATATACCGGAAACAATGAACTGTTGACTAAATACTAACACAAGAAGGTAAGAAAACTACCGGAGACTACAAATAAGAGTACATAACAGTTCTTTGGTTGTGTTCACTCAGAACAC
>BLSH010367618.1:41653-56429 GCA_018402905.1 Glandirana rugosa | reverse complement strand
ATGTGAAATCTCTAATTTCTGCTATCTGTCCTCAGAGCAACAGCACAGACAGCAGTAGTAAAGTAATCTATCTCAGGATGCAGGATCAGGTCTTAAAATGGCTAAAATCTGTCCCTCACGCCGTCAGCTACCTTTCCCTATACTAACCCAAGGAGCATGTGACTGCAGCACTGTGACTCCAGCTTATAAAGAGGCTGGGTCACATGATGCACCGGCCAATCACAGCCATGCCATTAGTAGGCATGGCTGTGATGGCTTCTAAGGGCAAACCAGTGAAACGCTTGTTGATTGGCTGCCCTGCAGCTTCTCAACACGTGGAGTAAAATAGCAGAACCCCGGACCGAACCCGAACGATTTTTGAAATGTCCGGGTCCGGGTCCGTGCCACGGACACCCTAAAGTTCGGTACGGACCCGAACGTTACAGTCCGGGTTCGCTCAACACTATAGATATGTGCTTTACAAATGTGCATTGTGCTACATTAAATTTAGAAGTCTGACAACACAACTAGCTCTCCTCCAATCACATAGTTCTTGTTGTTGCATTATGCTAAGAGAGCTCTGTGAGCCCCACTGGCTCAATACTGTGGCAAACATTTTATGAAACAGCTGCAATGCTGCACTGTGTAGCAAAGAGCGAATAGCGATATCTGATCTTCTTTATAACTCAGCCCCAACGTGGCTTCAATTTTTATCTTTGCATTTTATATTGTGCAACTGGGTGCCTGCTCACAAAATACCTGTAGTTGGGGATATCTTTATTTTCTAAATGGCCACAGATCTAAGTCACATGTTTACTAGTCTGAACATCCACAGGGGCAGTACAACATCCAGTAGTTGTACTGCCCAGAACTATGCCACAACAGGTCGTGGTCTTGTCTAGACATACTGTAAAAAATGTACAGAATGATTTTAATCATGTTAGGGTAGAGTAGGGAAGGGCTAGCACCTATGTTACTGCTATCTGTATTTCTATTGGGGAGATTTTCCCTCAAATCCCATCAAGACAATGATACTAACAAAGCACAGTTTTAGTACAGTGGACTGCTCTGGTGACAACCATACTTATCAATTCTTGTATGGTCATCATAGGGACAAGAAATGAGGGAGAATCTCACAAATGCTAGAGAAACCCAAGATGCTTGGTATATACTGTAAAGGTCATCAATGACCTCTAATGGTGGGGCTCTTCTACCCTTCCTCTGCAAAGCCTCTCTTTAGTGTAAAGAGATGCAGTAGGGTGTGTTGTAGAGCTTTGGCCTTGGAGCAGTCACTGCTATGGAATGTAGCTTCTGTGGCTTTAGAAGATAGATACAGGCACAAGAAAAACCTCAGGAAAAACAAATGTTAGGAAAGCCTCAGGGAATGTAAAAAAATATTTTTGATACTGCATATGGTATGTTCATCTACTGCAGTGGTTCTCAACCCTGTCCTCAAGTACCTCAACATGCCATGTTTTGGGAATTTCTCTTAGATAGTGTAGCTGTTCAAAATACCAAGCCATTGACTGTTAAAGCACCTGTGCAAGATAAAGGAAAACCTGCAAACATGGCCTGTTGGGGGTAGTTGAGGACAGGGATGAGAACCATTGATCTATTAAACCCTTGTTATCAATGGTTCTAACTTCTATTGGATCTTTTATTCCTGAACAATCATCTGTATGAATCTCAGCTTATGTACATTACAGAAACATTTCCAAATCACCAGGAACAGACAAACTGAATTAATATCTGCTACGGTTCCAAATGAGGATGACTTTTACTATAATCATTACCAGTCATTGCAGATTGTTTATTTGGTTACTGATAGGTCACTGAATTAAATAATTATTTAAGCCAAAGGTGTGAATGCAGGGTGCCTGAAAAATGCCCCTGTCAATGTAAATAGCCAAGCACATTTAACAAAAATGGGGACATACATTTAACTTGTATAAGCATGACTTTATTGAACATTATTAAAAGGAATATTCAGTGTGGCAAACTTCTTGAACTTATGTTATACTTGATGCACAGGTCAAGAATAGCCTATGCACATACAGCTAGGTCTCTTTTTGGGTTTCCCTATTTTGATAACATTGTCGTGTTTAAAATAGCACTGTGGGACGTTATCTGAATGGGGTTTTTTGGTAGATGGCCATGTTAAATCAGGAAAGAATTGCTGTATTACATTACCCAAGGTTTCACTTATAGATTACTTTTTATTTTCTGAGTTTGTTAAAGTGTATAGTTTAGGGGGTTTACAAAAAATGAATTATTCACCATAATACCAATTGCAACAAATATTTATAAAATACCAAATCTATACACATATTTACAAACAATTGCTGCAAACCTTTAAAATTGGTCATAATAATTTCTGAACTTTATGATTATGGCTGATGACTGGCGTACGCTTATTGATGATATACTGCAGAAGCAGCTATATTGCAAATAACCCAATATTTCAGAGGTCATAATGGTAGCATATAGAATAAAAATAAAGCTGTGCTGTATGATGTTAGTCCATAAAACAGTCCCAATAGGAAATGAAGGACATCTCAGTTAAAACATAGCACCCTGTGCACTGTATATCATGTGAATCCACCACCGTATATAAGAGGAGGCTTACCAGACCCAGCTGGGAGCCAAGCCTAAGACAAGATAGTATTAGTCTCCCGCTGCTCCACTGTAACCACAGGGAATCCACTCCAGTTAAGTAAACTCAGGTCCTGCTAGCAGCTCACTCGTATCAGAGGGGAATCACCAGAGTTTCTCACATATTGTCATAATAAAACCACGCGTGTATAGAATCAGAAGCCGGCACAAATCTCAGCAGGTGGTGACGTCAGCGCGTCCTCCCTACGTACGTTTCGTCACAAATGACGTCGTCCGGGGATCCCCGGACAACGTCATTTGTGACGAAACGTACGTAGGGAGGGCGCGCTGACGTCACCACCTGCTGAGATTTGTGCCGGCTTTTGTTAGTCGCTTAACAGATATTACATGAAGACGCTTTGAAAACGCCAACTTGTTGTTTTCCCAGTCTGCAGTTTTTTGTTTAATTTTTTTTTTTTTTCAATTTGCAGATTATGCTCTTTTAGTTTTGAGTTTACACTTATTTATTATTATATTGTTTAAAGCACTGCCACTTAAGTCACTTTTCTTTTTACTAGTTTTACATCTGGGTCTTATTTGAGATTTTTAACCTGCAATAAGTGATTGAATAACATTGTATTTATAGTTCTTTTATTATATGCAGTTAGCACAGACACTTTATATACACGTGCACACTTTTTTAAAATATTGCTTTACACATTTTTATATATATATATACTTGATATACACATTAATTTATTCTCACTACTACTTGTTACTGCATAAACCTTCCAGGGTAGCGCCATCTGCTGTTCATACTTTATTTACACTCTTCCCTAAGGGGACTCTGGGCAGGGCAGCTTCCCATTTCATTTGCATTAATTAACAAAGAATATCCTTAGCGCGGAATTTTTTCCCTACACTCTAATTTCTTAAACCAACCATTTGGTTGTGTGTATTCTGCAGCCATGGATATCTTTGGTTATATGAACACGAGGACCATTGATACCAATGACATTTTTAATCAGGAACATATCAACCAAAAACAAGATCTGACCAGTTTGTTTAAACAACTTAAACATACCCTTGAAAAGCAGCTAAGGGTCTGGTGGGACATCGCCACTCTTGAAATGTACCTAAAGGGAGGGATGACTCCCAGACGATTACGATGGGACATGAATCCCAATGATGATGTGGATGATGTTGGTCTGATGGAGGAGTGGTACACCCTCTTTAACAAATGCGAAATGGAACTCCTTAACCAGATTATAAAAAGAAGACAATACAAACTGAAGGCCATTGAGACCCAGGTGAGGGAGATTAAGGAATTACTAAATCCTTTTAGCCACCTCAATGAGTATAAGGAAAAAGATAAAGATCCGCAAGACACCATCAAGAAATATGATGAAAACATACAAAACAAAAAACAGAAAAAATTCAGGAGAGATGTACTGGATTATACCCAGAAGAAGGTTTATAAGTGGCAAGTGGATATGGAGTTAGAAGCAGAGGAAGAAACAGACTCCTCCATGGAAGATGACTCTGATTTCATTCCCTTACCCACCCCACGTGGTGGGATTATGCGAACACAACCCCCTAGAACACCCTCCACACACAGACCAAGACAAACATACGTTTATGATGACCAATTGGCCCCAGGAGGAATTCGGAGTAACAATCAACATGATACACCCCATTATAGACAACCCCGGCAAGAGGGATACCGATCACCTTACAGGGGAGATGGGAGGTCCCCCAGATACAATCTACCCACGTCCAACAGATTCTCCTCCCTACAGGAGTCCTATCCATGGACCCCCTACAGAGATCAACGCAACTGGAATAGAAGAGGTGAGGATAGAAGTTTTTTTCAGTGGAGACCGAGACAGGGTCCCCCAGGAAGATGGGGGCGCCCGCCTCCCCAGAGGTTCCAAGGAGGAGGGCCGAGACCCAGACCCTACTGGGGAGGAAGAAACCAACAAGACACGGCAGCACCCCGATGGAGAGGAGCCCCACAAGAACAAGGAATACGGGACCAGGACCCAGGCGCCCACAGATGGAGGGACAGGGGCCGGGAGGAACCCCACCCACGGGAGGAAGGAACGAGAAGACACGAAGTAGAAGAAGAGGCAAGAGAGGGGGCAGGAAGAAAGAGAAGACGAAATCAGTAGGCGAAGGCATCTTTAACCTGAGTGAAGCGATTTTTACCAAAGAGTAAATGATGCTATTGGATCAAGGCCTAAAATATGCCCCAGACAAGAATCTAGATGATTTTGAGGTCTATATTGACCTACAAAAATTCATCAGAAAATTAAAACTAAAGAAATATTTTGCCCTCAACCACGACCAACCCACCTCTCTAAAATCCGAATATGCACAGACGGCTTTAAGAAATAACTCAGTATTTAACCCTAATGTACCAGGGGGAGAATGCATTGTTGCATTCAAAAACATGGTAGAAAAGGACTTGAAGAATATAAAGAACAAACATAAACCGGGCAATAAAACAGGGAACGTATGGAAAAAGATAAAAAATGTATGGAACACCATAAAGGCACTAGGGAAATGCAAAAATGTGGTAATCAGACCCGCCGACAAGGGTGGAGGTCTGGTCATATTAAATAAAACTGATTATGAGGAAGAAATGGCTAATCTTCTTAGTGTCAAGGACACTTATAGAAAACTAAGAAAGAACCCCAAGAAAGAATTTGAGAAAAAGCTCAAAAAATACATTAAAAAAGGAAAAACTAAAGGGATTTTGAATAAAAAGGAGGCAAGATATTTACTCTCTGAGTCCACTAATACGCCAGTAATGTATTACCTTCCAAAAATACACAAAAGACTCAATAAGCCACCTGGACGACCCATCATCAGTGGGATCAACTCCATTTTTTCCAGACTCGGGGAGTACCTGGACCATTTTCTGAAACCATTGGTCAAAGAGGGGAGATCGTATTTGAGAGATAGCTCACAACTCATAAAGGAATTGGATAACATGGTAAACACAAGCCACTATTTACTAGCCACGGTGGACGTTAATTCACTATATACAAGCATAGTACAAGAGCATGGCCTGCAAGGGGTGGAAAGAGCCTTGTATAAGAACTCTGGATTGAAGAGCGAACAGATTGAGTATATTCTGGAAGGCCTCGAATTGGCAATGAGTAACAATTATTTCTGGTACAACCACCAATATTACGTACAGGAAAAAGGCGTGGCAATGGGCGCTAGATACGCACCTAGCGTTGCTAATCTTTTTATGGATATGTGGGAGGAACAATACATCTGTTCAACAATGAGACCTGAACTAAAAATGTACCGGAGATATATTGATGACATCATCATCTTGTGGGAGGGAACAGAGAACTCCCTACAAGAATTCATGAACAGTCTGAACACTAATACCTATGGAATCTCGTTTACAGGGAACTGGAGTGACAAAGAAATCAACTACCTAGACTTACAGATTTTCAAGATGGAAAACAAGCTATACACTAGGACCTTCTTCAAGGCCACAGATAGAAACGGGTATATCCCAACTTCCAGCTGCCATCACCCAGGATGGATCAGAAATATTCCAAAGGGTCAAATGATTAGGATTCGAAGAAATTGCCATAGGGAGGAGGATTATGATAGACAAGCAGACACATTGATAAAAAGGTTTCAAGAAAAAGGGTACTCCCAAGGGGAACTAGAGGTGATGAAGGAAAAAGTACGACAAATCCCCAGGGAGAACTTGTTTACAAAAAGAAGGGACAACCCCAAGGCTACTAATGATATAACCTTCATTACGGGGTTTAACCGACAATACAGGATGGTAGAGAGAATCTTTAAAAGATATTGGCCCATCCTCAGGACTGATAAAGTTCTATCTAAACTCCTACCTAGGAAGCCAAGATTCATTTACAGGAAGGCCCCAAACCTGCGTAATCGTTTGGTACACAATATAATAAACCCGCCGACGGAAGTTAAGCTGATGGTAAACCTAAAAGGTTTTTATAAATGCCAAAAGTGCCTGCCATGCAGAGTTAGCAAAGCTCAGCCGAGGAAGAGAACCAGCTTTAGAGCAACAACATTAAATAGAGAATTTCAAATTAAGGAGTTGATTACGTGCAGCAGCACCCACGTCACTTACGTTATTGAGTGTCCCTGTCATCTCCAATATGTAGGGAGAAGCACCAGACCCTTGTTCGTAAGGATTAGGGAACACATTAACAATATCAAAAAGGGTTTCCCCAAACACAACCTATCCCGACATTTTAAAGAGTTTCACCAAAAGGATCCCTCATGCCTAATTTTCTACGGGATAGACAGAATTAAAAACAATTGGAGAGGGGGGAGTAAAAGAACAGAGGTGTCTCAGAACGAAACCCAGTGGATATACCGCTTGGGCACACTTGTGCCAGGGGGCCTGAACGTAGACATAGACCTCAACTGTTTCCTCTCCAATTTTTAACTGTTCTATATGTTCCTAAATACTATGCTATATATGTTTTTATCTGGCCCATATGAGAATGTTTTTAGTATTTTATTGGGTGTGAGACTCGTTTTAGGTTGGTTTTATGCTCGTTCCACACCTGTTCTATTGGCAACGCCACTGATTTTTGTGTACCTCATGCCACCCCTGTTTAAACCAACCATATACTTTTTAGTGTCTCATTTATCCATATTCTAATTAACTTGGCACTCCCCACAGGGACTTTTTATGAAAGCCCCTTTTAAAAAGTTTTTTCAAAATCATTATATAAAAAAAAAAAAATTTGTTTATTATTTTTACTGAACCAAAATTTTACCTCCCCTGGACCAAAGAATTTTACCTCCCATGGACCACTATTTGCTGCTGTTTTTCACTCTATATTTATATATACTTTATAGTCTATTTACCTTTTAATTTCTAGTTGACTACTTCCCCACCAGACGTGTTCCCTACAGGAACACACAACGAGTAATATTTAATTGGTGTAGGCAAGGTTGACATTGGGTACCGATTACTTATGTTTTGTATTCCCTGATAATGTGAAATTCCGAGAGGGCACGTACCCTTCCTCTACTTGTACCCTTTGCACCTCCCTGTAATTAATACACCCTCTATGATACTCTCATCCATACACCATCCGCACATAATAAGCATTCCCAATGTTTATTCACTCTATTTTTCACTTTTTCATTTTACATGTAATTTCACTGTTGAACGCCATCTTTTTGGATCTCCCTCTCGTCCCCCTCTTCATGTGATGATTTTATGCCCGCTCGATCACTAGCACATCCTTAGTAAGCGGTACAATTAAACCGATTTCCCAGACAATACCATTCCTTCCTTCCTTTTTAAACATTATACTCGAATCAGTCGTTTTTTCCAACCATAAAGATGGCGGCGGTTTCCTGTAAGGAAGCGAGTAATATAGGTCCGCCCCCTCACAGTGGGTATATAAAGTCGGCGGAGCACCAAGATGGCCACCGCTTCCGATGACGTCCAATGACGAAACGCGTTAGGCGGGGCCAGCACGCACGTCCGTCACGTTCTGACATCACTTCCAGGTTCAGTGGTTCAGCGCTCTGCACCGCAACCACAGGGAGAGGAAGGGAGACGTCCCTTTCTCAAACAGCAGCTGCGCTGCTGGTTTGTTTGTGAACCCTGTAATCCATCTTTTTTACTCATTTTTAAATTTATTTTACCTGTTTTGAACATTTTTTTGACTGAATAAATATTTTAACGGATTTACACTATATGAGCCTTTTTCCGTTCCTTATACACACGAACTGTGGGAGATTCTTTTTCTGACCGGAGGGATTTTTCCCGGGACCCCATACGTACCGGATTGATCCAGGAGCACCAACAGAACAGGAAAGGGAGCCAGCACTGGTCACGGGCATTGTGGAGCCATCTCTCTACCCCCACCCAGGATAGAGGTCCCTACACGCACTCTACCCCTGCAGGGGTGCAGGTTTCTGGTAAGTAGGGACTCAGGAGGGGAGCACCGTGTGGAGTCACCCATTTTTGAACTGTCACGTCCGTTTTAAGCACCAGAATGTTTCAAGCCATTTGTGTGAACCCTATCTCGGATACTACTGACAGGACACTTGCTATGAAATATATATAAAAAATAGATGAAATACTATAACTAGCATCCTTTTAGTCGCTTAACAGATATTACATGAAGACGCTTTGAAAACGCCAACTTGTTGTTTTCCCAGTCTGCAGTTTTTTGTTTCATTTTTTTTTTTTTTTCAATTTGCAGATTATGCTCTTTTAGTTTTGAGTTTACACTTATTTATTATTATATTGTTTAAAGCACTGCCACTTAAGTCACTTTTCTTTTTACTAGTTTTACATCTGGGTCTTATTTGAGATTTTTAACCTGCAATAAGTCTATCCAAAAAGTGTGATACAAAACATTATTTTATGGTGATTGAATAACATTGTATTTATAGTTCTTTTATTATATGCAGTTAGCACAGACACTTTATATACACGTGCACACTTTTTTTAAAATATTGCTTTACACATTTTTATATATATATACTTGATATACACATTAATTTATTCTCACTACTACTTGTTACTGCATAAACCTTCCAGGGCAGCGCCATCTGCTGTTCATTCTTTATTTACACTCTTCCCTAGGGCAGCTTCCCATTTCATTTGCATTAATTAACAAAGAATATCCTTAGAGCGGAATTTTTTCCCTACACTCTACTATCTTGTCTTAGGCTTGGCTTCCAGCTGGGTCTGGTAAGCCTCCTCTTATATACGGTGGTGGATTCACATGATATACAGTGCACGGGGTGCTATGTTTTAACTGAGATGTCCTTCATTTCCTATTGGGACTGTTTTATGGACTAACATCATACAGCGCAGCTTTATTTTTATTCTATATACAATTTCTACCTTCTAGCTGCTGCTTACTAATTTGGACTGTAGCGCGGTTTATGTTCCATTTGACAATGGTAGCATAGGTAGCTATGTGCTAAGGTCTGAGCTACTAATCTGTTTAATTAGGAAATATATATTTAAGACTGGACTGTGTCACCTGAAATGGAGAAAGGAACGGTAGGTTCTTCTCAATGAGCTTGAAATGGCTGGAGTCAACAATGTTGTCTATCTGTTCACAGGTAATACCCTTCGCCAACTGTCCTGTACTAGAAAAAAAAATTAGGTAGGTTCTCTACCAGGTGCTTTAAAGAGGGAGTGGATGGGATAGACGGGGAGGTGAAAATAGGGTAAGAGAGACCAGAAGTAGAGGGAAGGGGACAAGAGACAAGAAAAGATTAAGGCAAGGGAATAAAAGAGTGGAGGGGACAGAAAGGTAAGAGGAGGGTAGGGGAGGGAAGGAGAAGAGCAAAGGGGAATAGGGGAGTCTGAGAGAAGAGGTGAAAGAAGAAATAAGAAAAAGGAAGGTTAGAGTAGGTTAGAATAGGGCAAGAGAAGAGGAGAGGGGAGTTTGTGAGGAAAAAGTGAGGAAAGGAAAGAGGAAGAGGGAAGACTAGAGTAGGTAAAAGAGGGCAGGAGAAAAGGAGAGGGGAGGGGAGGAAATGAGAATAGGGGAGACTAGAGTAGGGGAGGAGGAGAGGAGAGGGAAATAGGGGAGTGTGAAAGAAGAGGAAAGGAGAGAGGAGGAGAGAAAAGAAGAAGAGGGGAGACTAGAGTAGGGCAGTAGAAAAGGAGAGAGGAGTCAGAGAAAACCGGTGAGGGGAGGAGAAGAAAAGGGGAATATGGGAGACTAGAGCAGAGTGGTGCAGGGCAGAAAGAGAGGAGAGGAAATAGGGGAGTCTGAAAGAAGAGGAGAGGGAAGGGGACAAAATGGGTGACTAGAGTAGGGTAGAGAAGGTTAAGAGAAGAAGAGAGGGGTTTAGAGGAGTCTGAGACAAGAGAAAAGGAGAGGGGGGAGAGGAAAGGAGAAGAGGGGAGACTAGAGTAGGGTAAAGGATGGTAAAAAAAGAGGAGGGGGAATAAGGGGAGTCTGAGAGGAGAGGTAAGGAAAGGGGAGGAAAGGAAAGGAGGAGAGGGGAGAGTAGAGTGGTGTAGAGGAGGACATGAGGAGAGGAGAAGAAAGGACAGGAGAGAAAGAGGGATGGAAGATCAAAGACAACTCAAGAAAAGTGAAACTGCTACCCAAAGCAACCAAGCAGATTTCATCCCTCATTTGATGAGAAAATGAAGTAAGAAATCTGATGAGGTTCTGTGTGCAACAGTTCCAGATTTGCTAAGTGCCTGTTCACACAGGGGTGACTTGTCAGGTGACCTAGTCACCTGACAAGTCGCACTCCTATATATTTCTGGGGCGACTTCAGAGCGACTTACATTGACTTCTATACAGAAGTCATTTGCAAGCCGCCAAAGTTGGACGAAAATCGGATGACTTTGAAGCCGCCCTTGTGTGAAACGGCACTACAAATACAATATTGCAACATTGAATTGTGTATCACATTACCTCAGCAGATTCTCCAGTGTTGTTTTATTAGACAGCAACTCCAACAGAAATAGAGCCTGAAAGACAATAAAGAAATCAATAATGTTGAATAACTCCACTTGGTTTAAGGGTAGTAGATGGGTTAATATTTTTTACATACACAGCTTTGTTTAGATTAGCCAGGTCCAGCTACTTTTGGACTTCTCAAAGTTAATATCGGATTCTGTGATAGTGGACAATTAAAACCCATGTTTCCCCAAAAATAAGACCAGGTCTCATAATAATTTTGGCTACAAAAAACGCATTAGGGCTTATTTTCAGGGGATGTCTTATTTATTTTTGTACAATAATCTAATTTTTTTTACAGGAATAAAACAATAAAATGTTTTTAAAAAAAGTTCATGTGTCTTCTCTCCCCCTCCCTCCCTGTCAGCTCAGAAGTCAGCATCTCTGTAATCCCCAAAATAAACCCTAGTTAAAGTTCTTGTAAAATCATGTAATCCGCTCTGTAAATGGATTATATAATGTCCAGTGTGTGTCTTTATGTAACATTGTAGAAAATACCTTATTCACAGCGCAGCTGGGTGCTCACGTAACCCTACCGGAGCTCTTCTTTCCCACTCCGAGCACTGGGGAGATGCCGAGATCCCCGCTGACATCAGCCCTGCTCCGACCAATGCAGAGGGAGGGGTCTCTGATGTCGGCCGGGAGGAGAGGAGGAGAGCTTCGGCGGGTTACATGAGCGCCCAGTGGCCCTGTAAATAAGGTATTTTCTGCAATAATGTTACATAAAGATACACACTGGCATTATATAATCCTCTTACAGCGTGGATTACATGATTTTACAAGGACTTATTTTCAGGGTAGGGCTTATATTGCAGCCATCCTAGAAGATTGAGATAGGTCTTATTTTCGGGGTAGGTCTTATTTTCGTGGAAACATGGTATAACCATTTTTTCTTTATTTTGGATATATTGGGGAAGGTTACAACCTCTCTTAGGTTTTTAATGCTGCGTGTAGCCCAGCAAGAAGATGATCTCTTGTGGTCTGCATCCCTACTTGGAAGATTACATTTACTATACTGTATGTCTGGTCCTCGGAGGAGGAAGAGAGTAGAAATATTTTCTAAAGCTGCAGAACACCAGACCAACCCACATCCAAAAGTATCTTGCATAGTAGAACTAGAGGCATCAACAATTGCTCTGTAAAAATAAATTACCTAATGACGGGTGTCCCATGTGTGTCCTAAGTTTGATTTATCTCACTGAAGCTTAGAGTACTGGTTTTAGTATAGTGATAATAGTGGCTTGCTTACTCTGCATCTTGATTCATAATACACACAACTTCAGCGCCAACCTCGTGCAGATAATTAAACAATGAAAAACAATAATATTATATAAAATCCATAATATAAAGTAAAATGTTCAGCCGTAATCAAAACGAAATCAAGTGCAAAAAATAGCCCATAACTGTCCGTAAAATATATATAATCGGCTGATGATGTGATAAAATGACAATTGTGCTCTTCAGTGCTTTATACAGATACGTGCAAAGTGTGCAAAAAAACGTGCCAAGTGCCAGGACCCCTCTTGTGTCCCCACTCACCGGATGGAATGGACCTACTGCTTTGCAGTCAGCAGGTCAAAAACGCAGGGTGATAATTAGAGGTGGTTCCTGGCTGAACACTGGAGCAGAAGTATATAAAGCTGTTTCCCAGAATGTATTAATCCTTGGAGACTTGAAAAAGCAAGGGAACACTCATAGTGTAAACCATAAAAAGACTTATTTGCGCATATAAAATACTACTTACAGGAATTCCATGTTAAAACTGCAAACTTCCGGTGAGTGGGGACACAAGAGGGGTCCTGACACTTGCCACGTTTTTTTGCACACTTTGCACGTATCTGTATGAAGCACTGAAGAGCACAATTGTCACTTTATCACATCATCAGCCGATTATATATATTTTACGGACAGTTATGGACTTGATTTAGTTTTGATTATGGCTGAACATTTTACTTTATATTATGGATTTTATAATATTATTGTTTTTCATTGTTTAATTATCTGCACGAGGTTGGCGTTGAAGTTGTGTGTATTATATATCTTAGCTTTTTACTTAAATTACAGCAGCCTTCCAGTGGGAAGCTAACAGTTTCCCCAATTATTTTTCACTATCTGGGTTTATATATATTCATCAGTTTGGTGTTTATATATTTTTGTTTTAAATAATTTTCTTGTCTCACGGCGCAAGCAGTTTTTAGTTTTATATGCATCTTGATTCGCCACAAAACACATTGCATTCACAAAACATACGGTTCTGCAAATGGATTGGGGGGGGGTGGGTGGTAAATGTGTCACAATATCCCCTCATACATTTACAGAATGTTTCGTATATTCTGTTAAAATAATTCAAGACCTTTGGGGAAACTAAACTGTAAGTTTCATTGCCAGAAATTTGATGCTTACAGTAGTGTAGAGTTTTACCTAATGCAGCAGCAATCACGCATGGGACACGCAACATTAAAGGTAATTTATTTTTACATACTAATTGGATTAAAAGAGAAGTTAAAGGATAAGTTCACTTTTCTGAACATGTTACACCCATATTTAGAGTGTAACATGCAATATGTTCAGCAACCTCCCCTCGACCCCCCCCCCGAATCCTCTCCCCACCCCCACTTCATCATGTCATTCATTCACAGGTACATACACTGTGAATGAGAAAACTAGTTCCATCTTCCTCCACGGCAGGTGAACGTTTAGTCTGAATGGGCCAAAAGCGTACTGATCAGCATGCTCATAGTCCATTCTCACTTCCTCCAACTTACAAGAAGTATGGGCTGAAAGCTGGAGAGTGAGTATGCAGGAGCCCGAAATTGCACATGCAATCTGCTAATCATGGTCCCAATACGTTGCAGGCTCCTGTTTAAAAAATAAATGTACATTTTTTTTAACCTGCAAAACAATGTGCATTTATTTTATTTTTTTACAGGTGAACTTACTGGGCTCAGCTCTCCCTTCTCAGAGCAAGGTACTCAGCTGAGGGTTTATTGCCAGTCTCACCTTCTACTCTGTCTCACCTGATGACCATATCCTGCCTCGTTAAGCCAGCTCTGCTGCTATATAACCGCCTCAGGACCGCCCACCGTCAAATGACGGCGGAGCGGTCCTGCTCTCACAGCGGGTGGACGTCATATGACGTCCTCCCTTTAAGCCGGGATTGCGCGCGATCGGGCGCGCACATCCCGGCTCTGTCGGTGTCGGCGTGTCCCCAGGACACGCCGCTTCACCGACAGGGGTGAACAGCCATTGGTTATGGCTGTTCACCACGTGATCAGCTGTGACGAAGTCACAGCTGATCACAAACGGCACGCCCGCCGTTCGCACGGCGCATGCGCTCGATCGGGAGCGCGCTGCGCGTGCGTGTCGGCGGCGGCGTGTTCCTGGGGACACCAGCGGCTGATACCTTGTGATCGGCTGTGATCTACTTCACAGCCGATCACATACAGTGTAAACAGAGCGGTAACTCACTGTTACCAGCTCTTCTCTCCTCACACAGAGTCCAGTGTGAGCAGAGAAGAGCTGGGATCAGTGAGTTACTGATCTGCAATGTAAAATCACACTGACACTGACCCCCCCCGTGCGCGTCGCGCGAGGGCTAGCTCGCGTACGCGGCACGCTTGCCGCCCGCACGGCAAACACTAGTCGACACTGAAGCAGTGTCGACTAGTGCACCACTTGTCGGTATTGGTTACCGACAAGTGGGGACAGCCACTTCGCCGCACAGGACC
>BLSH010367618.1:25014-39479 GCA_018402905.1 Glandirana rugosa | reverse complement strand
AAGAAAAAAAAAAATCTTCATTTTGCAAAGAATTGTGGGAAAAAATTACAGCTTCAAAAAATTCACCATGCCTCTTACTAAATACCTTGGAATGTCTACTTTCCAAAAAGGGGTCATTTGGGGGGTAATTTTACTTTCCTGGCTTGTTAGGGTCTCAAGAAATGAGATAGGCTGTCAGTATATCAGGTGTGATCAGATCTGATCAATTTTCAATGATTGGCACCATAGCTTGTAGACTCTATAACTTTCACAAGGACCAAATAATATACACTTATTTGGGTTATTTTTACCAAAGATAGGTAGCAGTATAAATTTTGGCCAAAATTTACAAAGAAAAATTACTAATTTGCAAAATTTTATGACCGAAACAAAGAAAAAGGCATTTTTTCAAAAAAATTTCAATCTTTTTTTATTTATAGCACAAAAAATAAACCCCCTCCTAGTGATTAAATACTACCAAAAGAAAGCTCTATTTGTGTGAAAAAAAGGACGCACATTTCATATGGGTACCGTGTTGCATGACTGAGTAATTGTCATTCAAAGTGTGATAGCGCTGAAAGCTGAAAAATGGCCTGGACAGGAAGGGGGTTTTCGTGCCAGGTACTGTTGTGGTTAAACTGCCTGGATCAGATCGCAGATGCCTTCGCCTTGGTCAACATCTCAAAGTGAAAGACTTTGCCTGTTTGACGTTCCCTTATGGTTCCTGGATTCAAGAACCTGCTTGGCTGACTCTCCTCCTGGCTCCTGACCCTGCATACTGTTTGTTTGACCTCGCTGATCTCTGGACTCCTGTTTCACTGGCTTGCTCTGACTATCCGCTCTGGTTACCAAACCCTGGCTATATTTTGACCATGTTTACTCCATTTATATAATTTTACCTTTTTATTAAAAAGTGTGATTTTACTGCACTTCTGTCTTGGTCTGATTCATGCTTCCTGAAAGTAGGCGAAGGCCATGAATTCAGAAGATGCAGACAATCCACTTGCTGGTAATATTTTTTCCAGATTGGATGAGCAGGATCATCACATGGATCAGTTTGCCAAAGCGTTACAGACGCTCCTGAATCGCACTGCTCGCCCAGTTCCTCCTACGATGGCCATTCCGGCACAACCTGTGTTGCAGGCCGTTCCTGCTGATGCTCAAGTCTCTGTGTAGGCATCAGCCTCAAATATTACCTCTATAAGGGTTATGTCTAGTTCCGCTTTGCTTCCCCAGTGATTTGGGGGCGATCCAGTTCAATGCAGAGGGTTTCTCAACCAGGTTGGGAGGATATACTTTGAGATGCTGCCCCAGGCATTCCTCACAGACAAAAGCAAAGCAGTCTTTGTGATTTCTTTGCTTTCTGACAGAGCCTTGGCCTGGGCAAACCCTCTATGGGAGACGCAAAAAACCCATTGTCCAGCGTTACCCAGAGTTTGTGGCCTCCTTTAAAAGGGTATTTGACGTTCCTGCATGCTCCACTTCTGCTGCCAAAAGCCTCATGTCCATCAAGCAGGGTACGAGAACAGTTGCTGATTACACCATTGAATTCAGTACTCTGGCAGCAGAGGTTGCTTGGAACAATGAGGCTCTCGTGGCTGCTTTTTCTCATGGTCTCTTGAATAACATCAAAGATGAGATAGCAGCCCGGGACATACCTACTGAGCTGGAGAGGTTGTTCAGTGTGCCATTCTCAGTGACTCCAGACTCCGAGAAAGACCTTCCTTTAAAGAGCGCTTGCGGAAGCCTCCTGTACAATTGGTTCCACCCGTGCCTCCCTCACCTCCCATACCTCCTGTTAGTGAAGTAGAGCCCATGCAGTTGGGCTTCACACGTCTCTCTGCGGATGAGAGAGCCTTTAGGAGGAGAGAGAGATTGTGCCTTTATTGTGGCCAGGCAGGTCACTTTTTGAAGTCTTGTCCTACCCGTCCAAGAAACGCCTGCACCTGAGGTCGTGTAGGGGACAGACCTTAGGTGGCGTTGTTACATCCCCAGTTATTCAGAAGGGTAAAACCCTGGTTCTGGTTACCCTTTCTTGGCCTGAATTGTCCATCGAGATACAGGCTCTAATCTGCAGGACTGTTCATCGATAGTGCCTTTGTGTCTAAGCACTTGATCCCGCTGCAGCTTCGGGCTACTCCACTTGCTATTGAGGCTGATGATGGGAGACCTCTACAGCCTGCCCAGGTGGCTCATGAGACTGCTCCATTGACCATGGCTGTAGGGGCTATTCATCATGAGATAAGCCAATTCCAAGTCATTTCCTCTCCTCACTTTCCGGTGGTTATTGGTTATCCTTGGTTACAGAGGCACAACCCCTCCTTTGATTGGCTTCGTGCTGAGGTTCTTTCCTGGTCACCACAATGCAGTAAGACATGTTTTCAAAAAGTGGCTAAGGTCTTGTGCACCGATTCACTCTCTTCCCTGCCGGGGGAATAACATGAATTTAGCGATGTCTTTGATAAAGGTCAAGCCGGTAGTTTGCCTCCACAACAGTCCTATGATTGCACAATTGACCTTCAACCTGGTGCCATACCCCCTTGTGGCCGGGTTTACCCTTTGTCTGCCTCAGATGATAAAGCCATGAAGAAGTATGTCACAGATGCACTTTCTAGAGGGTTCGTCCGCAAATCCTCATCTCCTGCTGGTGTTGGCTTCTTCTTTGTGAAAAAGAAGAGTGGCAAACTGAGACCTTGTATCAATTATAGGGGTCTCAATCACTTCACGATTAAGAATGCTTATCAGATTCCATTGATTACGAAGTCATTTAACCGCCTCAAAGGAGCAACGGTTTTCATGAAGTGGGGCATACAATCTTGTGAGGATCAAGAAGGGCAATGAGTGGAAAACTGTGTTTAATACCAGGACAGGCCATTACCTTGTAATGCCATTTGGTCTTTGCAACGCTCCGGAGGTTTTTCAGGAATTCTTCAACGATGTCCTCCAAGATATGTTGCCGCAATGTGTGGTGGTTTATCTCGACAATATCCTCATATATTTCAAGTCCCTAGAGAGCCACCACACAGATGTCTGCCGTGTGCTTTAGAGGCTGAGAGATAACCTGTATTGTAAATTGGAGAAGTGTGAGTTTCCTCATGAACAGGTTAAATTCCTGGGTAATGTCATTTCCACTGCTGGTTTTTTGATGGACCCAGAGAAGCTATCGGCATTTCTACAGTGGCCTCGACATGTGGGTTTACGTCCACTACTATGTTTTCTTGGCTTTGTCAATTATTATCGGACGTTTATTCGTAACTTCTCGTCTCTGGTCAAGCCCCTGACTGATATGACCAAATAACGGTAACCCACAGAATTGGTCTCCGGAGTCCATTAAGGCCTTTGAAAATCTTAAGGCAGCCTTTGTTTCTTTTCCTGTGTTGGCACATCCAGATCCTACGTTACCCTTCATCCTTGAGGTTGATGCATCTGAAACTGGGGTTGGTGCCTTTCTGTCCCAATGTCCCACCTCCGAGAGTGCTATGCTTCCTTGCGGCTACATTTCCAAGAAGTTGTCTCCTGCGGAATGAAATTATGAGATTGAGGACAGATTTGTTGGCGATCATTTTAGCCCTTAAATAATGGAGGCATCTCCTCGAAGGTACCACTGTTCTGGTTCTCATTTTGACTGACCACAAGAATCTCACATTCTTGTCTGAGGCTAAAGACCTCTCCCCCAGGAGGGCACGATGGGCTCTGTTCTTGTCAAGCTTCAATTACATTCATTCTTACCTGGTACTAAGAATGTAAGGGCCGATGCATTGTCGCGACAGATTTCCTCTGCTTCCAAGATGGAGTCGGTTCCTGTGATACCTCCTGATCGTATTCTGGCTAAGGTTCATACCAGTCTCACTTCACCTTTGGGTGACAAGATCCTTGCTGCTCAGATCCATGCTCCTCCTGAGAAACCTTGTGACTGCTGCTTTGTCCCAGAGAGTCTCCGTACTGCTGTGCTCCAGGCTTACCATTCTCCAGACCAAGGCTGCTGGTCACCCAGGGAAGAATCAACTCATTTGAGCTATATTTCAACAGTTCTGGTGGCCTAGTCTCCGCGCTGATGTAGCTGCCTTTCTAGCAGCCTGTTCCGTGTGTGCTCAGAACAAAACACCACGACATCTTCCAGTGGAAAAAGAAGTGGTGATAAAATCACCAAGAATACCTCTAAAGGAACAATGCCTATAAAACTGAATTTTATTTGAAAAGATTAAAATTACACAAAAAATCACAATGCCACTGTTGTAGAAAAACAATGTTAAAATAAGACAACGTTGTCTAGCAGCTTGGACTTGGCCAGCAAACACTCCTCATTCATTCACACAATCACCCTTGGTGCACCGAAGTGAGATTAAGAGAACCCTTCAATTCCTATCTTGGGTCAATAGTCTAATAAATTAGAGTGGACACTTGGATCCAACAATTCTAAAGTGGACCTGAGGAGAGAAAAGTTCCCACACTATTCCGGTGAGTCTGAGGGCAAATCACTGTGTAGTCTTTCCAGCTGGCTGGATGGGAAGAAAAGAGCTGGATGTGGACGGTAGCTCATCAAATGACTCAAATAGCAAGGCTCCCACTGGCGCTTGTAACTGTATGTGGTTGCAAAAGAAAATGACACACTGGCCACTGATTGCAATTTCAGGATTGACAGTATCTGTGTATAGCAGCAATGCCGCTGCAGACAGGGTAATAGCGCTGAGGGTATAGCCGCAATGGCCGTGGCTTACCAATGCCCAATGATACACTAGCCACTAATTGCAAGTCAGAGTATTCACAGTATCTGTATGAAACAGCAATTCGTTGCAGGCAGTGTAATAACATTGGAATATAGCCGCAATGGCCGTGGCTCACTAATACCCAGGAGCATGGGGGACTGTTCCAATCAGCATTCCATGTGCAGAGTTTCCGTGTATGGTGTCCAACCGTCAGGCAAATAGTCCACTTTACAGCACCCAACACTGAAGCCAGCTGACATCCGACCTTCCCACGGGGTGGGGGGAGGTTCCAGAAACACGTCCGAGCTGTGGCGGTGACACTGCACTAACGCGTTTCGTCCGCCAATCACTGGACTTCCTCGGAGCAAGGAGGGCTGGGAAATGTAGTCTTAAATACCTAATGTCAAACAGTGTGATTCCATCTAAAATCCACTAGAGGTCCTCAGTCTGCCTCACATTTTATCTTCTTCTGTTTAATCATTGGCAACATCTAACAAGATACCGCAATTTCCCTACTACACCACCAGATGTCTCTGGTGTGTCTAAACTCTCAATACATTCACCACAGTTCATTCTGTTTGTATTTACACTTACAGAGCGATCCCACGTAGCCAAAATTATTCTAAACAAATAGCACTATTGGTACAGGACAATTCTGTTGAATGAATTATATTCGGCAGCAAACCTATTAATGGGGCCGCCTACTCAAATACCCCACTACCATGACCTCAATATTCTTAGGCCGGGAGTAAGAATATCTGACACGGGTATTCAGCAGCCACATCAACGTATCCTGAATCTTCTAGAGACCCAGGATACACGCATGGGTTATCCCAACACAGACTAGGCTTCCAAAAACACGGACAAATTGCATTCTGTGTTTAAGCCTTTCAGCGTCAGAGTCCAAAAGGAAAATCCACATTTTTTCTTTTTGTAAAAGAATGGTATAAAAGTCTCCCTTCTGTAAAGGGAGATGGAGTGCAAAAATGCCCTTTACCTTCAAACCACTAGGATTACCGTGGTGGAACGGTTTAAAGTGAGTTGCAAGCTGGCAATATGCTCCCCGATCCTGATCTTTAGCTGCCTCTTAGTTTTGCCTATATAGGCCTTTCCACATGGACAGGTTAACATATAAATTACCCTGGTGGTAGAGCAATTTATAAAACGTTTAATGTGAAACTGTCTAGGGTTGTCTGCATTTGAAAAGGTGCACGTACATGCCTCATTTAGCGGAAAGGTCGCTCAGCCAATTTGGTGTTGGAGTCCTGTGGAACTCAGAGTCCACCAACGAGTCCCACAGATTTCTGGCCCGTCTTGCCACCATCAGGGGGCATGGTCCCACTATCTCCTGGAGCAAGGGAGTTCTAGTTAGAAAGTGCCAGTGTTTGGCTAAAATAGCCCATGCCTGCTCCCATTGTGCTCCAAACTTAGTGATCATCCTCACCGGGAAGTTACATGGTGGCACCTGTTGGTTACCATCACTATCTCCATCAAACAGTTCTCTGCGGTTCCTATTGCGGGCATGAGCTCTGGCCCACCGAATACATTGATGTGAATAGTCCCTCTCTCTGAACCGTCCATATAAATCGTCAGCCTCTAACTGAAAGCTTGAGTCAGAGGAGCAGTTTCTGCGTATCCGCATATACTGCCCCACTGGTATGCCACGGATCAGAGAGGTGGGGGTGGTGACTGCTGGCCTGTAGGAGGGTATTGGCCACCCTTTCTTTCCTATAAGTATTGGTTTCCAGCTGGTTCCCATTCACCTTAATCATAAGATCAAGGAAGGGCAATGTCTTAGCATCATAAGAGAATGTGAGTTTGATATTTTTATCGTTGTTATTGAGTTCCTGTATAAACTCCAGCAATTGATGCTTGGAGCCCCCCCACAACATTAGCACATCATCAATGTACTTTATCCACAGTAAACTGTGTCTAAGGTACATTGAGGATCGATAAACAACTTCTTCCTCCAACAGACCTAAATGTAGGCAGGCGTATGCGGGGGCCCAGGGTACCCCCATAGATGTTCCTCTAAGTTGCTGATAGTAATTACCTGCAAACTGAAAGAAATTGTGGTTAAGCATGAACTCCAACAGGTCCACTATGAATTTGTTGTGGGCTCTAAAGGAGGGAAATTTCCTTGCAAGGAAGTGTGCTACTCCTTGTAGACCCAATCCATGCGGTATGGACATATAGAGGGATTCTGTCAATTCCAACTAGTAGTGTCTCCTGAGAGATATCAATATCCATCAATTTACGTAGCACATCCCTCGTATCCTTCACATAGGATGGAAGGTCCATAACCAGTTCTTTAATCACTGCATCCGCAATCTTTCGAGTGGACCCTTAATCGTGGATACAATCGGTTTCCCAGGTGGGTTATCGAAGTTCTTATGGTTCTTATGGAGTTTTGGTATCACGTAGAAGGTTGGGATATTGAATTACTTCACTTTCAGGAATCCCCATTCTTTTTTTTAAATTACATTTTCTTCAAATGCCAAACCCAACATCCGGTTCAATTCATTAACCAGAGTTGGGAACGGATTAAATTACTGTTGTTGATATGTACATGGGTCCCTGAGTTGGCGTAATACCTCCCTTTCATATAGGTCAGCAGACCATAGGACAGTGTTGCCACCTTTGTTAGTTCCACCAATCACCACATTAGATGCTCGTTCCAGTTCAACAAGTGCCTTTCTTTTTTGATTGGTCAGGTTATCTATTCCCTTCCATCCCCAGTTAATTTGCTGGAGATCACCTCTGACCATTTAGAGAAGTATACTAATACATTTGTGTTTGGATAATGTAGGCATCTTAGTAGAACGAACTCTAATGCCCGAAGGTCTATGAGGGTTTGTAACTGAAGTCTCTTCTCCCGAATCACTTGACGCATTTTCATCTAGTAAGAAAATAAGAGCCTCCAGAGCCTCATTTTCTTCTTTATCTATATCCGAGTGTCCTACATTCGGTGGGTCGGATTCCCTACTTCTATGCCAGCAGCTCAAAGCCACCTTACGTAAAAATAAATTGAGGTCTTTAAAGACCTAAAATTCGTTCATTGAAGCCAATGGAGAAAAGAACAGACCTTTTTGTACAAGGGTGATGTGATGTATATTTAGAGGGAAATCCGAGAGATTTGCCACTTTTAAATCTTGTTGACCTGTGCCAACTGGGTTATGGTGTATACTAGGAGGACTATTCATTTTTTGCTGTTCCTGGAGCGGGTCTGTGTTTCCTTCTGTTCTTTTTTCCTTTTCTAGCTCTTTGTCTTTTTTGGTTCCTTTCTGGTTGTTCTTTTTCCCCACTCTTGATGGACCTGGGTCGTCCTGAATTGCCTGAGCATCCTCTAAAAAAGTCACTGATTTATCAAGGTGTTCTTCACTCTCAGAAGAGGATATTTCGCTCTAGGGGTAGAAGTAGATCAAGACATAGAAGGGGTAGCCCTTCTACGTCTTGATCTACTTCTACCCCTAGGGATAGAGAGATCAAATACCACACCGCTCTCCCAGCCAGAAATATTCTGGCGGAATTTTTCCTGCTTGGAAATTTTTATGTTTTTTTGCACCCGCTCCACCTCTTTTTTCAGCAGATCATTTTGTTTCTCAAACTCTTGGTCGTTTTTTATGGGGTTCAAGTAATGCTGCACTTTCCTCAATTTCTAGCTGTAGCTCCTATAATTGGGCCTTTTCTTCGTCTACAATCAGTTGCATTACCTCCAACCCTCTATCAAGACAACTTTTCTTCCATTTTTCAATAAATCTCAGAGTCTGCAAATGTTCTGCTGGGATCACCTTCTCCTTTAGGCCTCTAGGAAGCACTTCCTGTGCTATATGAGAGCTCAGGGGGGAGATGTCCCACTTCCTATTTAGGTGTTTAATAATAAGTCTCTTGTGATTTCTGAAAAGTTTCCTAAGGGAATCTTGAGATGGATTGCTGTTTGTAGGATCAGGATTAAATGCTGCTGAGATTTCCTGGTCGATTCTCTCATCCAATTTATATGCCATAGGGATCGCTCAAGGTAATATATTTCTGCAACAGTGGTATACAATAAATCAGTAGAATTGTAATCCGCCGGATACCATAAGGAAAGGATAACTAAGTGTATCCAAGACAATTAGCAAAACAATATTGATAAAAAGGTACCCGTAGTGAAAAACTATATAATAATTGTTTGTATATACACACCATCGCACGGCCCTAAAAAAGAGCCATATTCTGACTAACAGCTTTACCCATGTACGAGGGTTTAGTTCCAAAGGTTAACAAAACATATGCAAAAAGAAGTGGTTATAAAATCACCAAAAATACCTCTAAAGGAACAATGCCTATAAAACTGAATTTTATTTGAAAAGATTAAAATTACACAAAAAAACACAATGCCACTGTTGTAGAAAAACAATGATAAAATAAGACAGCATTGTCTAGCAGCTTGGACTTGGCCAGCAAACACTCCTCATTCATCCACATAATCACCCTTGGTGCACCGAAGTGAGATTAAGAGAACCTTTTGATTCCTATCTTGGGTCAATAATCTAATAAATCGGAGTGGACACTTGGATCCAAAAATTTTAAAGTGGACCTGAGGAGAGAAAAGTTCCTACACTATGCTGGTGAGTCAGGGCAAATCGCTGTGTAGTCTTTCCAGCTGGCTGGATGGGAAGAAAAGGGCTGAATGTGGACGGTAGCTCATCAAATGACCAAAATAGCAAGGTTCCCACTTGCGCTTGTAGCTGTATGTGGTTGAGGAGATGGGGAGAGTGTCTGGCTGTCTTCTCGCAACCTGCGACTCCGTGTTCCCTCACTGAAACTGGTACCATGGTTTTTTGGGCCTTGCCATATTCTCCGCAAGATCAATCCAGTGGCTTACGCTTTAGACCTGCCTTCTAGTATGCAAATTTCTAATGTATTCGATGTCTCCTTGTTAAAACCTTTGGTAAGCAACCGCTTCACCACCTCAGTACCACGCCCTCATCCTGTTCAGGTTGAGAACCAAGAGGAGTATGAAATGCAATCTATCATTGACTCCCATAGATTCCATGGGTGCATACAGTACCTGGTTCATTGGAAAGGGTACAGTCCGGAGGAGCGTTCTTGGGTCTCATCCTCGGACGTACATGCTCCTGTCCTCCTCCATGCTTTTCATAGACGTTTTCCCCTCAAACCTGGTAGCCCCCGAGGGGGGGTTCATTGAGGAGGGGGTACTGTCAGGGCTAAGCTCAACTCTCCCTTCTCAGAGCAAGATACTCAGCTGAGGGTTTATTGCCAGTCTCAGTCCTCTGTCTCACCTGATGACCATATCCTGCCTCGTTAAGCCAGCTCTGCTGCTATATAAACTGCCTGGATCAGATTGCAGATGCCCTAGTCAACATCTCTAGATAAATCTCTGCCTGTTTGACGTTCCCTTCTGGTTCCTGCATTCAAGACCCTGCTCAGCTGACTCCCCTTCTGGCTCCTGACCCTGCATGCTGTTTGACCTCGCTGATCTCTGGACTCCTGTATCACTGGCTTGCTCTGACTATCCGCTCTGGTTACCGGACCCTGGCTATGTTTTGACCACTTTTACTCCATTTATATCATTTTACCGTTTTATTAAAAAGTGTGATTTTATCGCACTTCTGTCTTGATCTGATTCATGGGGCCGCAGAACGAGCCAACCAGTCCTTGGAATAGTTTTTACGTTGCTATATTTCTGACCACCATAACAACTGGTCTGAGCTGTTACCTTGGGCGGAGTTTGCTCACAATAGTGCCGTCAATACCGCTTCCCGATTGTCTCCGTTTATGACAAATTATGGCTTCCAACCATCCATGTTGCCTGACTCATTTGTTCATCAGAGAATTCCTGCGTTGGAGGAGCATCTCCTTGGTCTTCATTCCTCTTGGGTACAGGTCTGGGAGTCTTTGTGACGTACCAATGATAGCTACAGATGCCATGCTGACACCTACCTGCGCCTTCTTACCAAGTTGGGGAGAGGGTGTGGCTGTCTTCTCACAACCTCCGACTCCATGTTCCATCACTGAAGCTGGCACCATGGTTTATTGGGCCTTTCCGTATTCTCCGCAAGATCAACCCAGTGGCTTACGCTTTAGACCTGCCTTCTAGTATGAACATTTCTAATCTATTTCATGTCTCATTGTTAAAACCTTTTTATTGCATGTCTGTCCTGGTTTGATTCGTGGTTCCTGACACTTAGCCTTTAAGACAAAAAAGGGATTTTATTATAACTTACCGTAAAATCCTTTTCTCTTAGTTCACTGACAGACGCAGCCTTCTTATGACACGTGGGTTATGCTCATATCACTAGGAGTAGACTAGGAAAAAACAAATAAAAGCATAGGCTGGCCCCTCCCAGGGGGCCATCCTCACCTTAGCATATAATCCCCCTGCTCTGCATAGCACACCAGTTCGTAACAAGCCGTACAAACTCAACGCAGAGGGGTGGGTGCTGCGTCTGTCAGTGAACTCAGAGAAAAGGATTTTACGGTAAGTTATAATAAAATCCCTTTTACTCTTCCGTTCACTGACAGGCGCAGCCTTCTTATGACACGTGGGGACGTCCCAAAGCTGTGCCAATCAAGAGGGGTGGGCAAACTATAACAACTGTACCCAACAGAAAAACGCCCTCTCAGGCGGCACTAACCGCGCCTATACTGCCGCTTTTAATACTTTGCGGCTGAAAGCAGCATCCGAAAATGCTGAAACATCAACTTTGTAAAACTTAGTAAACGTGTGCACTGAGGCCCAAGTAGCCGCCTTGCACACCTGAGACACCGAGGCTTGGTGTCTAAACACCCAGGAAGTACTAACTGCCCTGGTGGAATGAGCCGTGACTGGAAACGGGGGGACCTTGCCCCAAATCTCATATGCAGTCACGGTCTTCCTTATCCAACGAGAAATGGTAGCTGACGAGGCCGCCATGCCTTTGCGCGACCCTTCCGTCAGCACAAATAAAGAATCCGACTTCCGAAAAGAAGCTGTAGAAAACAAATACATCCGCAAAGCCCTCACCACATCCAAAGAATGCAGTTCAACTTCTTTGGGATGCGACGGGTGTGGGCACAATGAGGGAAGAACAATATCCTCATTTAAATGAAAAGAAGAAACGGAAGAAAAGAAGGGGAAGGTCGCAAAACCGCCTTGTCCTTATTAGGAACAAGTAAGGTGACTTGCAGGATAATGCTGCCAATTCGGACACCCGCCTAGCGGATGTGACAGCCACCAGAAAAGCCACTTTCTGCGACAACGTCGCAAGGGAATGTCCCTAATCTTTTCATATGGTGGTTTCTGCAGCACAGAAAGCACCAGATTCAAATCCCACGGTGCCAGAGGCGACCATATCAGAGGAGCCACATGACATACCCACTGTACAAATATACGGATCAACGAATGTGATGCCAAGAGTCATTGAAAAAGAACCGTCAGAGCCAAAATCTGACCCTTAAGCGTACTTAACGCCAGGTTCTTGTCCAGTCCTTGCTGCAAAAAAGTCAGTACTTTGGACACTATATAAGAGCGGGGGTTCCAACCCCCTGCCTCGCACCAGGTAATATAGGCCTTCCAGGTCCTATGATAAATCTTACGTGAGGTACCTTTACGTGCTTCAATCATAGTAGGGATCACGGAGTCCGAGACACCCCTATCCCTCAACACCTGGGACTCAATAGCCAAGCCGTCAAAGCCAGCGAGGGTAAAGCAGGGTGCAAGATGGGCCCCTGAGACAGTAGGTCTTCGCAAAGTGGAAGACGCCAAGGAACATCTGTCACCATCTGTACTACGTCGGCGTACCAAGGACGCCGAGGCCAATCCGGAGCTACCAGGATTGTCGGGATTCCCTCTGCTTCTATCCTGCGCAGAACCCGTGGTAGAAGCTTTAGAGGAGGAAAGATGTACAGTAGCCGATACCAACCCCAGGGTGCTACCAGTGCGTCCGAGGCGACCGCCAATGGATCTTTTGTTATGCACACAAAGGTCTGTACCTTGTGATTGAACCTGGAGGCCATGAGGTCCACCTCTGGCGTGCTCCACTTGAGGCAAACCTGGCAGAACACTTCTGGATGTAGGGACCATTCCCCCTGATCCAGAGTCCAGCGGCTGAGAAAGTCCACCTGCCAGTCCACGCCTGGGATGTAGATTGCAGAGAGCGCTGGCACGTGAAGTTCTGCCCACCGAAGGATCAGAGCCGCCTCCGTGGCTGCTGCCGAGCTTCTTGTTCCGCCCTGATGGTTCACATATGCCACAGCCGTGGCATTGTCCGACTGAACCCGGGCAGGGAGGCCTTGCAGCCTTTCTGACCAACGGGACAGACAAAGTCTGATCGCTCTCAGTTCCAGTACATTTATTGGAAGACAAGCTGCCTGCACTGACCAACGACCCTGGGCATAGAACTGACCCAGGACCCCTCCCCAGCCCGATAGGCTGGCATCCATAGTTACTATCGACCAATTGAGGGGGAGAAAACATTTTCCCAACTTTAGGGCCGGAGCTCGAATCCACCAAATCAAGGATCCTCAGGACTGATGATCCAACCTGATCAGTCTGTCTAGGTATAGGGGGGATTTGTCCCATTGCGACAAAATCGCCATCTGCAAGAGCCGAGTGTGACTCTGGGCGTAAGGTATCACTTTGAAAGTCGACACCATGAGCCCCAACACTCGCATACAGAACCGTAAGGAGGACCACTGGCGTGATAACAGGGTTCGCACTGCTGCCTGAAGTGTCAGGAGCTTGTTCGGTGGTAAAAACACCCTTGCCTGCACCGTGTCCAGAATCAGACCCAGGTATTCCAGCCAGCAGGATGGAGTCAACGATGATTTCTGCAGGTTGATCAGCCAACCGAACTCTTAACGTGGACACCGTGATTGTCACGTTCTCCTCCAGAGCTGCAGCAGACTCTGCTCTCAGGTAAGTCGTAAGTAAATCGTCGAGGTATGCTACTACCGCAATACCTCTCTGTCTCAGCAGCGCCAGCATCGGGGCCACCACCTTGGTGAACACTCGGGAAGATGAAGCCAGCTCGAAGGGAAGTGCCACAAACTGGTAATGCAGGTCCCCCACTGCGAAGCGTAGAAAACGCTGGTGACTGTGACAAACTGGCACATGGAGATACGCGTCCCTGATATCCAGGGACGCCATGAATTCCCCTTGGTGCAGGGCGGCCACGACCGAGCGGATGGACTCCATCCTGAATCTCTTCGTCTTTATGAAGCGGTTTAATGCCTTCAGGTCCAGAACTGGCCTGACACCGCCCTTTTTGGGCACCACAAAGAGGTTTGAGTAAAACCTGTGAAATCTTTTCATCATGGGTACCAGTACAAACACCCCCTGTTCGGCAAGCGACCGAACAGCGCCTAGAAGCTCCTCCCGACGCCCCTGAGGGAGTCTCAAGTTTGACGGGAAGAACCTTTCTGGGGGCAGAGAGATTAATTCTATCCTGTACCCGGAGGACACCACCTCCAGTACCCACTGATCCTCCCTTCTCATGAAAGGAAGGTCTCGGTTTCGCCGCCCTAAAAGCGGTATCCGTCCCGGGACAAAGAAGTCCAGTCTTCTTCAAAAAAGCCCGTGGGCCGAGTCGCCCATTCCCGAAGTTCAGGTCATTCCGAAGGCGACCCGGGTCATTTTCCGGGACCGTCGTATTCAGGCTTTTTCGCTTCCTATTTAGTTGGAGGCGTACTACCCAACGGGGGCGGGCTGAGTGCCCACCCCCCGGCCAACGACCCCAAGCGTCTGTAGTGGCTAGTCACCCATGACCTCCACCACAGGAGGCCCATGTCCTATCT
>BLSH010367618.1:0-21902 GCA_018402905.1 Glandirana rugosa | reverse complement strand
TACCAGCACCCAGGGAGAGCCAGCTATACTTGCTGTTTAGATGCCTCAGCACTGTGACCGGAATGAGCAATGCCAAACAACCCACTGCACTTCAAGAGCCTGCATCACCGAACGTCAGCCACGTTGTCCAAGTGAAACCGGAAGTACCACTTTTGTTTTTAAAACACTTCCTATGACACGTGTGTAGTGCCGAAAACAACCACTGGGGGCCGCCAGAGGACAGGCTGAAAACCACATGGTTACCAAACAAATGGATGCTGCCATTTAACACAAGCAGAGCTTTATAGGAAAATGGCGCGGTCGGCGGCGAACGAGCGGTGATCCACCGAATGGCGGCAAACCGCTTAATGCATTGCTCCGAACAGTCAGTGCAATGTGTGGTACTGCGGGGGGGAGGGGGAGGGATGGGAGATAATCCTCAAAGGGGTACCACCCAGTGTGTCCCTACTAACGGACCCCCACCGGCCAGCTACCACAGCAGCTGCCCAGGTGCCCACTCTCCGCGCCCCTAGGGCGGAAGAGGGGTCCACTCACCAATCCGACGGGCGCAGCGGATAGCCACCCGGAGCAGACTTACTTCCCCATAGAGAGGCATGCTGCTGGCCAGGCCTCTGGACAAGCGAACCAGTCACTGGGCTCTAGTGGGTTTTAGCCACTGGCCGCCCGCACGCAACGGGCGCTATGCGGTGGGCCCCCGCTAAGGGTAGCTCGCATAGTGTTGGCCGGACTGGGGAAATTTTTTGATTCGAGATATCCTCTATACCACCAGCCGGCTTCTTGATAGCAGTCTTCATCAGAAAAACTCTTCAGGAGACTGCAGATCCCATAGGGAACCAGGTCTACTCCTTGCACTAGGTAATTAAAAACTGGTGTGCTATGCAGAGCAGGGGGATTATATGCTAAGGTGAGGACGGCCCCCTGGGAGGGGCCAGCCTATGCTTTTGTTTGTTTTTGCCTAGTCTACTCCTAGTGATATGAGCATAACCCACGTGTCATAAGAAGGCTGCGTCTGTCAGTGAACGGAAGAGTAATATTTGTTTTAAAGCAATCTTTACCTAGATATTTAATCAATTTGCTTTACTTTTAACATTATTGCTCAGTGCTCTACAGCTATTCAATTTTGTTAAATCTCAGACCCAATTTTGGTAACAGTTTTAAGGGCTTTAATAGGAGAGAGACACCCCTAAATTCTTATGGTGCGTATACACTGTATGTGAAACCCTCCAGCTCCCTTTCACCTCGTACCTCTGCCCGTAGAGGCTGTTTGACAGCACAATACCAGCTTGTGTCATGCCTGGTGTGTATTTGGCAGAGCAATTCCATGTTTCATTAGATTACATCATGTTACCTGCATAAGACACTGCAGTGATCCCTTCTGCTGTATCTGAACATTTAAAAAGCCCATAAGGATCATGGGACCTGATTTAAAATGATTTTATAATACCATCATATTTTTCTATAAGCAAGCGTATTGACATACACACTGATAATTTCTGTCAATATCTTTATTCTCAGACTTTGACATACACATTTTGTTCATATAAAAAAGATATTTTGTTTCCATTTATTTATTACAGGTATTTATATAGCACTGACAATGTATGCAGCACTTTACATATATATTGTACATTCACATGAGTCTCAGCCCTCAAGGAGCTTATAATCTAAAGTTAATAACTCACATTCATGCATACATATTTAGCAGCAATCCACAGACTAATGTTTTTTTACCTTGATTCACATTTGTAAGATAAAATATGCAGCATGTCATGACCCGACAACCATTCCCAAATATGGTTCTTCCATTCTGATCCAAAAGAAACATTTTATATGAAATACTAGTGTCATGTTCCATTATTAAAGGGTAACTAAAGGCAAAAAGGCAGAGCAGAGGGGTATTAGAATACCTGTCAGATTGTGTGTGTGTATGTACATATATATATATATATATATATATATATATATATATATATATATATATATGTAGTATATGATAAATTGGTTCTAAAGGCTGAAGGTTTTTTACCTTCATGCATTTTATGCATGCAGATTAAAAACCTTCAGTGTGCAGCTTCCCCCTCAGCTCCCCCTAATACTTACCTAAGGCTGATCTCAATCCAGTGATGTGCACGAGAGCAGCGACTCTCCCAGGTCTATCGCTCCTCATTGGCTGAGATACAGCAGAAGGAGCAATTGGTTCACAGCCACGTGAGAGCCCCCATAGCAAGCAGTTGCTATGGGGGCACTCGGCAGGGGGGATGGGCCCAGAGCGCCAGAAGGGGACCCGAGAAGAGGAGGATAGGGGCTGCTTTATGCACATCCGTTGCACAGAGCAAGTATGTATGACATGTTTGTTTTTTTTTTTTAAAAAATAGGATTTTATTAAGAACTTACCGTAAAATCCTTTTCTCTAAGTTCACTGACAGACACAGCCCTTCATTGACAAGTGGGGTTTATGCACGTCCTACTAGGAGTAGACTAGGCAAATAGAAAAAAAGCAAGCTGACCCCTCCCAGGGCCACCCTCACCCCAGCATATAACCCCTCAGCTCTGCATAGCATATCAGTTCGTAACAAGCCATACAAACGCAACACAGAGGGGTGGGTGCTGCGTCTGTCAGTGAACTCAGAGAAAAGGATTTTATGGTAAGTTCTTAATAAAATCCTGTTTTCTCCTACGTTCACTGACAGACGCAGCCCTTCATTGACAAGTGGGGATGTCCCAAAGCAGTGTCATTCAAGAGGGGTGGGTAAACAATAACAACTGTACCCAACAGAAATCCTCTCAGGAGGCACCTACACCGTAAAACTTTACGGCCAAAAGAAGCATCCGCGGATGCTGACACATCAACTTTGTAAAATTTAACAAAAGTGTGCACCGAGGCCCAAGTAGCCGCCTTGCACACCTGAGACACCGAAGCCTGGTGTCTGAAAGCCCAGGAAGTGCTAACTCCCCTGGTGGAATGAGCCGTGACCAGAAAAGGGGGAACTTTGCCCCGAACAGTATACGCATGGGTCACGATCTGTCTGATCCAACAGGAAACAGTAGCCGACGAGGCCGCCAACCCTTTGCACGGACCTTCTGTCAGTACAAACAAGGCATCAGACTTCCGAAAAGAAGCTGTAGCCGCCAAATACACCCGCAAAGCCCTCACGACATCCAGAGAATGCAACGCAATCTCCTTGGGATGCGACGGGTGCGGACATAAGGAAGGAAGAACAATATCCTCATTAATGTGAAAAGAGGAAACCACCTTCGGTAGGAACGAAGATGAAGGTCTCAGGACCGCCTTATCCTTTTGAAGGACCAAGTAGGGAGACTTACATGACAATGCCGCCAACTCAGACACCTGCCTAGCGGATGTAATGGCCACCAAGAAAGCCGTCACTTCCGGTCCTCCGTGGTTGATCGCGTCACGTTTGCCGGCGGCTTGTGCGGGGCGGGAGCCCGTTTAACCAGTCTGCACATCTGATACATGAGACTCTATTTTAAAGATGCTATCTTGTAAGTAAGATTTTTTATATGCGCAAAATAAAAGTTTTTATGGGTTACACTATGTTGGTCCCCTTGTCTTCCTGAGTTACCAAAGGTTTGGCAACAGAGGGGAAAGAGGCTTATCACCAGTTCCAGTGCTTACTAAGGCCTGCCAGTGAAGGGGAAGGAGGCTTATCCTTTGCTCCGGTGTCCAGCCAGGAATCATCGGTTATCACTCTGCGATTTTAGACCTGCTGACTGCAAAGCAGTGGGTCCACTCGCTCTGGTGAGTAGGGACACCAGTGGGATCCTGGCACCTGGCACGTGTGGTGTGGCACTTTTGTATCGTTTTGAAGCACTGAAGAGCACATATATCACTTAAAGTTTTTTCATTATCAAATTGATGGACATCAATGGACTTTTGTATAAGATGACTTAGGATCTGGAGTATTGATTTCAGACCATTGGTGGACGTTTATATATTGTTAATTATTCACTTATTTGCACACTTATTATATATGATTTAATATGTTTAACACATAAGGTTGGCGCTTATATATATTTTTTATTTGTCACTCACAGTGTTTTGCTGGCCTATAGGAGCCTTCCTAAGGGAAGAATATTCCCTTACTTAGGAGTGCAAACACAGTTCTGGTCCACGGCGCAATCAGTTTAAATATTTTTCTTTTTCCACCAAGAAAGCCACCTTTTGCGACAGCAATTGTAAGGGAACATCCCTGATTTTCTCATATGGCGGTCTCTGCAGTACAGAAAGTACCAAATTCAAATCCCACGGCGCCAAAGGCGACCGTACCTGAGGAGCCACATGGCGTACACCCTGTACAAATGTACGTATCAACGAATGTGACGCTAAAGGGCGTTGAAAAAGAATCGCCAGAGCCGAAATCTGACCCTTGAGTGTACTCAATGCCAACTTGTTATCCAGGCCTTGCTGCAAGAATGCCAGCACCCGGGACACAACCTAAGAGCGGGGGGTTCCACCCCCTGCCTCACGCCAGGCAATATAGGCCTTCCAGGTGCGATGATATATCTTGCGCGAAGTACACTTGCGCGCCTTAAGCATTGTAGGGATCATGGAGTCAGAGACGCCCCTATCACTCAACACTATCACTCAATAGCCAAGCCGTCAAAGCCAGCGAGGGTAAAGCAGGGTGCAGGATGGGCCCCTGTGACAGCAGATCTCCGCGTAGCGGAAGATGCCAGGGGGCATCTGTCACCATCCGCACCACGTCAGCGTACCAAGGGCGCCAAGGCCAATCCGGAGCTACCAGGATTGTCAGGATCCCCTCCGCTTCTACCCTGCGCAGTGGCCGCGGTAGGAGCTTGAGAGGAGAGCAAACGTACAGGAGCCGGTACCGACCCCAAGTCGCTACCAATGCGTCCGTGGCGGCCGCCAACAGATCCCTTGTTCTGCACACGAAGGTCTGCACCTTGTGATTGAACCTGGACGCCATGAGGTCCACGTCTGGCGTGCCCCACCTTTGGCAAATCTGACAGAACACCTCTGGATGTAGGGACAATTCCCCCTGATCCAGCTTCTGGCGACTGAGAGAGTCCGCCTGCCGATTTTCTACGCCCGGAATGTAAATGGCGGAGATTGCTGGCACGTGATTTTCTGCCCATCTCAGAATGCGAGCCGCTTCCGCAGCCGTTGCCGAGCTCCTCGTTCCGCCCTGATGGTTCACGTACACCGCAGCCGTGGCGTTGTCCGACTGAACCCGAACTGGGAGGCCGCGCAGCCTTAACGTCCAGTGGGAGAGGCAGAGCCTGATTGCCCCCAGCTCCAGCACATTTATCAGAAGGCGAGATTCCTGCGCCGATCAACGGCCCTGAGCAGACAGCTGCCCCAGGACCCCCCCCCCAGCCCGATAGGCTGGCATCCGTCGTGACTATCGACCAGTTCAGGGGACTTCCCCAACATTAGAGCCAGGGCCCGAAGCCACCAGGTCAACAATCCGCTGGTCTGATGATCCAATCTGATCAGCTGGTCCAGGGACAACGGAGACTTGTCCCACCGTGACAGAATCGCTGGCTGTAGGAGCTGAGTGTGACTCTGGGCGTAAGGTATCACCTCGAAGGCCGAGACCATGAGCCCCAACACCCGCATACAGAACCGTAAGGAGGACCACTGGCGTGACAGCAGGGTTCGCACCGCTGCTTGCAGTGTCAGCAACTTGACCGCAGGGAAGAACACCTTCGTCTGCTCTGTGTCCAGAATCAGACCCAGATATTCCAGTCGACAGGACGGGGCCAACGTCGACTTCTGCAGGTTGATCAGCCAGCCGAAGTCTCTCAATGAGGCCATGGTGATAACCACATTCTCCTCCAGGGCCGAAGCCGACTCCGCTCGCAAGAGTAAGTTGTTGAGATATGCTACCACCGCAATGCCTCTCTGCCTCTCTGCCTCAAGAGCGCCAGCACCGGAGCCACCAACTTGGTGAATACCCGAGGAGCCGAGGCCAGACCGAAGGGAAGTGCCACAAATTGGTAATGCAGCTCCCCTACTGCAAATCGCAGGTGCCGGAGACAAATGGGAACACGGAGATACGCATCCCTGATATCCAGAGACGCCATGAAGTCCCCTTGGTGCAGGGCAGCCATGACCAGATTCCATCCTGAATTTTTACGCTCTTACAAAGTGGTTTAGCGCTTTTAGGTCCAGAACTGGCCTGACCCCACCATTTTTGGGCACCAAAAAGAGGTTTGAATAGAAGCCGTGGAACCTTTCCAGCGGAGGTACCGGCACAATCACCCCTTGTTCGGAGAGCGACTGAACAGCTGAGGGAGTCTCAAGTTTGATGGGAAGAACCTGTCTGGGGGAAGAGTGCTGAACTCTATCCTGTATCCGGAGGACACCACTTCCTGCACTCACCGGTCGGAAATGTGGGCAGTTCACCTGTCTGTGAACCCCAGAAGTCGGCCTCCCACCCGAGAATCTTTTCCTCCGTCTTTTCGCTCTTGCGCTGCCAAGGCCGCTTACCGGACCCCGAGGCAGACTTGCCGGGCCTTGAGCCCTTGCCCGCTGCACCGGGCGCACGGAAAAAAACGCTTCTGACCTGAAGTGGCAGGCCCCTGCTTACGGCGGAATTCCCGCCGCCTGGGCTCCGGGAAAAAGGTACTCTTCCCCCCGGTGAAATCCTTAATGATTTCATCCAATTGTGCCCCAAAGGGCTGACCACCCTGAAAGGGAAGATCCGTGAGGCCCTTTTTAGACGCGTGGTCACCCAACCAACAGCGTAACCACAGCACCCGTCTGATAATGACTGCAAAAACAGACATCTTAGACAGCATGGGAAGCAGGTCCAAAGTTGCGTCACACAGATACCGGAGACCCTGTATTACATGGTCCGTCCGCTGTGAAGCCTCAGCCGAACACCCGCAGCTCAAGTCATTGTGCAACTCAGTCGCACACTCCGTAAGAGACTGCGCCACCATGGCCGACGCCAGAGCTGGTCTCATGGCCGACCCCACCACCAAGAAAAGTGCCTTGGACGCCGCCTCCGTTCGCCTATCGGCCGGATCCTTAAAAGAGGGAGACCCCTCCAAGTGGATGGTCGTTGCCTTATTCAGACGAGCCACCGGAGGGTCCACTGCGGGGGATGCCTACTTCTGCACAAAACTGTCCTCAAAAGGATAGCGCACAGCGAAACGTTTGGGCAATGAAAAGGAATTCTGCAGACGCTGCCATTCCTTATAGACCAGCTGGTCAAAAAATTGGTCATAGGGATATGCCCTAGGGGACCGAGATGGCTTAAAAGACCCACAAATGTAGGCCGTCTCCTGCGACTCCCCGGCCTGGTCCAGTCGCAAAGACGCATGGATATCGGTGATCAGGGAGGCCACCAATACCCTCTCGCACGCTACCGAGGCCCCCTGGTCTTCCTCACCATCCAAGGGCTCCAGTTCACCATCTGAGAGCTCCACGGGGGTCCCCGTGACCACTGAGGCCCCTTCCGGTTCAGAATCCTCCCCTGAAGAAGGAGGGGGGGTGGACTCTTTTTAGCCACCCCCTTAGCACGGCTCGGCACCTCCTGGGGGAAAAACTCCCCCAATATGGACTTTAACTGATCCAGGGGAACCAAAGGGCCCAGCGCAGGTTGCGCTTCCACAGACTCCTCCGGAGGAGAACCCACAGGTTCAGGCACCATTGTGCCACCGGAACACTGACAGACCAACAGGTCCAGACACCCCCACAATGCAGCCCCACCGCTGCCCCACAGAGCCACCAGGAAGTACCCAGGAGGACTGCACCCACCGCTACCAACACCCCAGGGAGAGCCAGCTATACTTGCTGTGTGCAATTGCCCGTCAAGCGCTGCGTCCCAGTAGGAGTGCTGCCCGCCTGTCAGGAGCCTTCATCGCCACTGTGCCTTCCACGCTGTCCCAGAGGAAAAGAGAAAGAAACGGCGCCAGACGCACGTTTTCTTCACAGGCACATCAAACATGGCCGCCGAGTGGTCACAAGAGGCCAAAGCCTGTCCACACAGGCCGCGACTACGGCAAAATGGCCACCGCTCCATCACTAGAGGCCAAAATAGCCCACAAAATGGCCACGGCTACGGCGAAATGGCGGCGATCCGCCGCAAAGTGGCGGCGGATCGCCGCATGGCATTTTTTGCGCGGGGGTGTAGTGCGGGGGGGAGGGGGTGAACCTACATTCCTGAACCCTCCACCGGCTGGCCCAGTCCGCAATCGCCCAGCCCCCCTCCGCACCCCTGGGGGGGAAGAGAGGGGAGTCACTCACCAATCCGACGGGCTTAGCGGGTAGTCACCCAGTAGCAGACCTTCCTCCCATCAGGCGGGGAGGGATGCTGCAGGCCAAACGCCCCTGGACGCGAGCACAGCCCGGTCACTGGTCGCGAGTGGGGGTCACCCACTAGCCCCCCGCACGGAACGGGTACGATGCGGCGGACCCCGCCAAGGCTAAGGGTAGCTCGCATTGGTCGGCCGCGCTAGAGAGATTCCAGGATTCGAGATATCCTCTATGCCCCAGCCGGCTACTTGATAGCAGTCTTCATCAAATAACTTGAGAAGCCAAAAGAAGAAAAAAATTGGGGAACCGCAGGTCCCAGCAGGGAACCAGGTCTAACTCCTTGCACTAGGCATAATAAAACTGATATGCTATGCAGAGCTGAGGGGTTATATGCTGGAGTGAGGACGGCCCCCTGGGAGGGGTCAGCTTGCTTTTTTTCTATTTGCCTAGTCTACTCCTAGTAGGATGTGCATAAACCCCACTTGTCAATGAAGGGCTGCGTCTCTCAGTGAACGTAGGAGAAATACCTTTACAAACCCTTTAAAGCTCCCAATTATGTTATATCTTTTATAAATGTAAACAAAACGGTGTAGTGCCATATAAATAATATTTCACTATAGTGGAGCAGTTCCAACCTCCCCTAACTGACCACCAGCCCAAATACAACAAAATGTCTACTGCAGACCACCACTATAGCCACTGAGAATGGAAGCGCAAAAAAGAGAGTCTAGGGTCCCCACCCCACAAAAATACCACGTGTGTCCCAAAAAACAAAAAAGGAGGCAACAAACAAAACAAACTGTACATGTTTCGCTTTCTAAAAGAGCTTCATCAGAGTATAGAAAATAAAGTAAAATGTGCAACCAAACAGTGTCACATGGCAAAAATTGTTGTTGTTGTAGTTGGGCTGGTGGTCAGTTAGCGGAGGTTGGAACTGCTCCACTATAGTGACTGCCAGATACCCAAGGAGCATAAGGGATCTAGCATGATTGGCTCAATGCTCATGTGGCATCGGGCCCTATTTGTGTGTATTGTGTTGTTTATATTTGCAATATTGAGCTAGCTGACCATGAGATAGAGGCCCCTTTTGTGACACCCCACTTTTTTGCAGATCCTGATCTTTTGTTTGATTTGATATGCCACTGTAGCTTGGAGACTTACTGTGTCCTTGGTCCACACTCTATTAGTATTAAGCACATACAGTGTTCCTACAAATTCATTAAGCCTAATTAGGCCCTTCTCCTTGTAGCTTTGGTGTGTGGGTATGTGTTCAAGTGAGTTGTTTGCTACAGATAGGGAGATTCAACCTTATAAATAGCAGGCGTTAGTTTGGTAACTCCCCTATCCCTGTCAGAATGCACTGATCTACTGACATTTTGTTAACATCAGGGCTTCTGTATTTCCAGCATAACCAGGTCACAGACAAAGGAAAGGAGAAAAAAGTCGCTCAATGAGCGCCGTCACACTGTTAGTGTTTTCCACCCGCAGCACATGTGAGGGGGTTTAGCGCCACACGCCGGGTGAGTGCTCCGCTTGGATGTTGATGCCTCCCCCTGCATGCCCAATGTGACGTTTGGGGGCGTGCATGGCGTGCACCCTTATAGATTCATCTGGGACAGCTTATCTTTCCTGATGGTCTTTCCTGAGAACACTTATCATACTCAACCATGGCTCCTTAGGTCAACATCAGGTATCCCATTACCTATCCAGGGTTTCACTTTGCATTTCCACCTTGGTTTCTTTTAGGTGTATATCCTGGATGGTTTCCCCTGGCTAGTCTACTGCACTCTTTTATCCCTCTACCTCTTGCTCGGGATTCACCTCACACCTATATGCTACCTGTACCTATCCTGTTCTCTAATTGAGTACAGGACTATGTTAAACACATTTATTAACATTTTTACATTTTTTTAGAAGTCCCACGAGATATTCATGGCAAATATCCATGGTCACAAACAGGAGGTGCCATCACAGGGATATCTATGTCCCCGGATGTTGCCTTGCCTGGGTCGCGCCTCCATGGCACGCCACCACAGCTCCCAGACATGATGCCCCTCCCAGGCGGGATTCCAGGCTCCTTGTGTCGCACCTTCATTGCACAGTAATCCTCGTGAGTACTCAACATCTACTGTGGTATCTATTTTCCTCTTTCCTCCCTTCTTTTTTGATTTGTGTATAAAGATAGTTACTCTATTTTACTTTTATATTTTATTACAGATTACAGATGCTTTCTCCTGAAGGATGGATACTATTCCATGAAACGCGTTAAGCTTTTATACTTATTATGTTTCAATCGATCATGTGTTTACTATTATTGTCTATTAGAATGATGTAACTTCAACCATGCTTCCAACGGATGGGAAGTTAAGAGATTTTTTTTAACCTTTTATCCCTTTACATTGACATGCATTACTGTAATCTTATGTATGTATATTGATGAAATGCTGTGATATCAATCATTATTATGTATACTTACTTACTCTGATTTACCCTTAATTAAATATTTAATTATATACATATGACTGCGTGCCTCATTTAAAGTTACACCCAATTTTATCTTTTCCCAAGTTGTTAGGGATGGAGGCATGAGAACCCCTTAGGTCTCTGCCTCATCTAAAGTGTGTGGGGGGGGGGGTTCTCTGTTTTTGTAAAGATCACAGACACAAATCACCAAGGTGGACTGGTACACTACTGCAACCCCTAGAAGAAAATCTGGAGTATGGAGCTGATAGACTGCACTCCTTTTATGTGATGTTTGCTGATAGGATATATTACCAGTAATTTATATCAGTTGGAAAACATCATCACTCCCCCCACAGTCTCCATATCTATCTGTACCTGAAGTATGTATATGAATTTGAATTAGACAGTTGATAGTCTATTGATGGTCTGCGGGTTATGGCATTCATGAAACTTGAGTCTATCTGCAAATTATGTACAGTTAAACAATAGTCAAGGACTTGATGAACATTTATAGGATGTCACATTTCTTTTAAAACCACATTTGTGAATTCTTTCAAAGTAAAGAACAATAACTTTGCCCTTCAAGGGCTGTTTTATCTGGACTACCTGGGGAGCTGAAGGCCGCCAAAACCTCACTGACTCCAAACCCAGCTTGAATAAATGCTGATTGCTGAAGGGCATTTAGGTTAAATACATAATTACCTGACTTGTTCTCATTTCTTTCTCCTTTAGGACTGTGACATCCAAGTCCCTTTCTGATGATAGTTGCGAGAGAGACACGTCTTTAAAGAATGCGCCACTCATTTCTGCTAGAACCGTCTGAAACTCTCCAGAAGACATCAGCTAATTAGGAGAAAAACAGCAAGGACATATGAGCTGTTCTACTGTGACACGCCAAACACATTTCATTCTATTGTTCCTGAGAACAGTATGACTTTTTTTAGGCTGACAACTGTGGGCTATTAAAATGTACCAAAAAAAAAGAAAAATCTCACATTGTGTGGATTTTACAGCTGCCAAAAAGTAGTCTATATGAAACATTAACATTTTTAAATTCAATTACTATATAATTGTACATATGTTTAACACTTTAGTGCAGTTGGGAATATCTATATACTGTATACATATCTATATATATAATATATATATTTATTAATGCACACACAGCATAATATATATATATATACACATAGTATCTCACAAAAGTGAGTACACCCCTCACATTTTTGTAAATATTTTATTCTATCTTTTCATGTGGCAACACTGAAGAAATGACACTTTGCTACAATGTAAAGTAGTGAGTGTACAGCTTGTATAACAGTGTAAATTTGCTTTCCCCTCAAAATAACTCAACACACAGCCATTAATGTCTAAACCACTGACAACAAAAGTGAGTGCACCCCTAAGTGAAAATGTCCAAATTGGGCCCAATTAGCCATTTTACCTCCCCGGTTTCATGTGACTCCTTAGTGTTACAAGGTCTCAGTTGTGAATGGGGAGCACTCATTCCCCACCTGGGGAACAGGTGGTCCCCGGGTTACAAACAAGATAGGGACTGTAGGTTTGTCCTTAAGTTGAATTTGTTTGTAATTAGGAACAGGTACATTTTTTAAGTGTAGCTTCAGCCAAAAAAAATATTTTTAAGCTTTTTGGATAGCATAGGGAAGGGTTAACAACCCTATAATGTTTGTTTTGCTGTCTATGTTTCTGTTCAGAAGATTTCACCTCACTTCCTGTCCCAATAATAATTGGATTTTGAAAAATTTGGGCTGTTTTGGAAAGAAACCTTGGTGATAAAGCTTCAGTGGTCTCCCTCCATTTGTAAGTAGGAGTCGGTTGTAAGTTGGATGTTTGTAACTAGGGGACCGCCTGTATGTTAAATTTGGTGTTATCGCTCTCACTCTCTCATACTCATCACTGGAAGTTCAACATGGCACCTCATGGCAAACAACTTTCTGAGGATCTGAAAAAAAAATGTCTTCTTTACATAAAGATGGCCTAGGCTATAAGAAGACTGCCAAGACCCTGAAACAGAGCTGCAGCATGGTGGCCAAGACCATACAGTGGTTTAACAGGACAGGTTCCACTCAGCACAGGCCTCGCCATGGTTGACCAAAGAAGTTGAGTTCACTTGCTCAGCGTCATATCCAGAGGTTGTCTTTGGGAAATAGACATATGAGTACTGTCAGCATTGCTGCAGAGGTTGAAGGGGTAGGGGGGTCAGCCTGTCAGCGCTCAGACCATATGCTGCACACTGCATCAAATTGGTCTCCATGGCTGTCATCCCAGAAGTTAGCCTCTTCTAAAGATGATGGACTCCAGTGGCTACCTGTGAAGCTCTGGCGAACTCCATGCCCAAGAGGGTTAAGGCAGTGCTGAAAAATAATAGTGGCCACACAAAATATTGACACTTTGTGCCCAATTTGGACATTTAAACTTAGGGGTGTACTCACTTTTGTTGCCAGTGGTTTAGACATTAATGGCTGTGTGTTGAGTTATTTTGAGGGGACCAGGAAATTTACACTGTTATACAAGCTGTACACTCACTACTTTAAATTGTAGCAAACTGTCATTCCTTTAGTGTTGTCACATGAAAAGAAAACAAAATATTTACAAAAATGTGAGGGGTGTCCTCACTTTTGTGAGATACTGTACATATATATATATATATATATATATATATGGGAGGCTCAGGAATTACAGTTACCATACTATCTGTCCCTTCCCTCAAAATACATGCATATGGGATTCAGGCCAAAAGAATGGCTGGGACACATAGACCTAGGGACAGGAAGGTTATAAAGGATGGATTTAACATTAGACCCTCAGGTTTTTTATGCACTTTCAGCAGCTGATTTATTCTTTTATAGAGTATGCAGCTTCTTTATCTTTACTCCTTGTCAGTTTCAGCTGGTGCCATGACAAATGCCCCAGGTTTCCAGTTTCAAAGCGGTTCCTTCCTCTTGCAGTGTGATGTAAACAGAGTTGAAATTGAACCACCACACCACTGTTAAGAGGTCCAGATACAACTTTATTCCATTAAAGGTCAGGGGTACAATTCAAAAAGTAGCCAACACGTTTCGGGGGTTTCAGTGACTCCTTTATCAGGGCTTGACTGGCAACAAAGTGAACAAACCAGGAGTGAATTGGACCTACAATGGTATTTTTTCCGGTGTGAATTCAAAGCACAGGTCTAGTCAGCAGCTTGTTTGACAGACACCTTGCAGTGTCCTATACAGCAACACTTCAATGCAGGGAATAGTGCTGTGTCTCCCTACACTGTATACATCAATAAAAATACACAACGTCTCCTTCTTCCTCCCCCTCCCTTCAGAAAGCTAAACTTGGCCATAGAAAAGTCAATTTTTTGTTTTTTTTTAATCAGTGGGTTGAAGGAAGAAAATTACCCAATTTCCCATTCACACATTCCAGGTGAATCCCTGCACCTTTTCAAAATCCCAGCTGAACAGAAACTGCATGATTCTTTTTCCACAATGCGGTTTCATGCATCTGAAAATGCGCTGCGTTTTCTAATGCGTTGCGGTGCCATTAAGAACTAATGTCGAGGAGGAGGGAGGGCGTGGCCTTACACCGATGTGAGCAGGCGGGTGCAGTACTGCTCATGCTCTGTGATCCTGTCAACCAGCTTACCTTGTCCGGATCCCAGCTGGGGACTCCGGGAGACGTGGAGTGCCTGGGGCTGGGGGGCCTAGCTTGGTGTTCGGAGGTGAGAGGAGAGAGGGTGGAGACAGTGCGACAGGATAGTCCAGTGTCCAGCCTCCCAAGCTCTTTGTGGTTCCAGGACCGCCGAATCAGTCTGCGTTATTCAGCCCACCATCCCCGAGGAGACCCGTGACATCCTGAGCCAGCCCGAAGGAGGAGTGGAGGAGGGGCAGTGGAGGGAGAGTGTGAAACAGTGAGCGAGGAGCAGAGCCTCATATGGGATAAGCTCCGTAGTTAATGGTGTCATCTTCACCAACCGGGAGAGAGCCCAGACTGACCCAGGGGACTGTGTATGAAGGAGGTGAGTGTGTGGTCCTCCCGCTCCCTTCCTCTTCCAAGGTTAGTGGCATCTCCTGTATTGTTACCTTACATATTACCTTGCATATTCCTAAGTGGGAATTGGATAAGACATTCTTTTCTATAAGGGTCCTTACCCACAAGGAACTTCTTTGGGGGTTTTTGATAGCCCCACTGAACTGTCATTTGATCATCTAAAAGCTGCCAGGACCGGGTATTTGTTGGAGGGTGAAACTGTGTAAATCTCATCTCATTTGTAGCCTAGTCCTCTCCCTCCATTCTTGTTTTTATTCAACAAGCTTCTCCTGTTATAGGGGTATACCTTGCTAGCAGACTCTTTGTGGATAGGACACATATCAAGGTTTTATTGTAGAACCACTGGATGCTAGACTGAGAAACGTGACTAAAAAAAAGGGGGACGTGTCAATGCTGCAGGAGGCTTTGACGGAAACGACCCAAAAACCGGCAAAGGATAAAAGCCAGGAGATTGCCAATAAGTTGGAGAAGTTTGCCCATGGTTCCTTACAGAATAACGGGAAAACACAACAAGCTAAATCCTCCATGTCACCATCAGTGGCCTCTAAAACACCTACCGTAACTCTCAAAGTAAAGGGAAAGAATCCAAAACAACGATGGATTCTTTAGCCATGCCTGTTGCAGGGATGCAGGGTTCCCTAGCTTTGGATATGTCGGCATCAGATGAACCATCCCTGACAGAAGTACTATCCGCAGTAAAAGCTTCTAAATCCACCTTAACAGAGTTAATGGACCAAGTGAAAGGTATTAAAGAGGAGATGCTTTTAGTGAGACACGACCTTCAAAAAGTTTGCAAACAGACTACAGAGCTAGAGGAAAGGGTTAGTAGCATAGAAGACATAATGTCCCCTATAAGGAAGGAAGTGGATCTCTTGAAAAGTACAGTTACTAAACAAAATGAGAGATTGGAGGAATTTGACAATAGATTAAGAAGAAATAATGTTCGTATACTGGGCTTACCGGAGAAATGTGAAGGAAAGGACATGAGGGAATTCCTAGAAAAATGGCTCGCGGAGTCCTTTGGCCAGGACAGCTTCTCCCCCCTTTTTGCAATCGAGAGGGCCCATAGGGTACCAACGAGGAAGCCCCTTCCAGGGGGAATTGCAAGATCGGTTATCATGAAATTGCTTTGTTTTAGAGACAGAGAAATAATTCTCAGAAAAGCAAGAGAATTGAAGACTATAATGTATAATGGGAATAAGATGTTTTTTCCGGACTTCTCGGCCGAAGTGCAGAAAAGAAGAATTGGCTTCTCGGATGTCAAGGCATGGCTGCGACAATTAAATGCACAATACACCATGCTATACCCAGCACGCCTTCGGGTGGCATTTAACAGGGTGGTCTATTTTTTTGATACCCCGAGTGCGGCCGTGACTTGGCTGGAGAAGGGCGATCTGTCTGTACAGCATTCCATATAACGTGAGGAGTCCGGTTATCACTTAGGAAATGTACCTTTCTTGTTCTCTTTTTTATCCTTTTGGATTTTACCTTTTTGGTAAAAACAAACGGTAGAATAAAAATATAAAGGAGCACTAGAAGCAAACTGTAATCAAATCAGTGTGCAAGTTTTATAGTTTGATGGTGCAGAAGCACAGGCACAAAAGTATTTTAGGGGTTAAACATTTTGATAATCACACTGAATGTATATCATGTCACAATCAAAGCCCAAATAAGGGAGGGGGGCAGAGAGGGAGAGGGGGGAGGCAGGGGGGAAGGGGGGGTGGGACCACGGGAGAGGGTAAGGTTTGGTTTCATTGGGTTTGGGGGAAAATTGATATCACTCAAGCACGATATATCCACTTTTTACAATTATCACAAATTAGCACATCGATGGAAGGGGAAAGGGGGTGTGGAGACATATTTTCTCCCTTCCGCTTTCGCTCTCCTTTTTTTCCTTTTCTTTTAGACAGAATAGAGATTGGACAGCTCATCTTGCATTTTGTTTCCCAATTCAATGAGTAGGCTGGTGACATTTTGGGTCCTGGAATGTGAGAGGAGTAGGCGACTTAGTAAAGAAAATGGCCCTGTTTAGAACAGTCTCAACTTTAGGGATAAGGGTGTTATGCCTACAGGAAACACACCTGACAAAGGATTCCACTAGTCGTCTAAAAGCTAGAGGATTCCCCCATCAATTCCACTCCACATATACTTCCTACTCAAGGGGGACAAGTATACTAATCCACGCCTCGGTAGAGTTCGAATGTAACCAAGCAATATTAGATAGAAAAGGTAGATATGTGTTCTTATACTGTAAAATGACAGGGATTCCGCTTATATTGATTGGTGTGCATATCCCCTTGCCTTTTAAGCTAGATATTATTAACCGTCTCTTGGAATTTATAGCAGATAAACCTGGCATTCCAGTCTTGTTGCTAGGGGATTTTAACATGGTAATGAATACGCAGTTAGATAGATACCCTGCAAGGAGAGGGCATGGGTCCTCGCCATACACCCCATTGCACAGGATATTTAGGGAAACTGGATTGTGGGATGTATGGCGTCTACGCTACCCTGAGGCTCTCATTTTTTCCTGCTATTCAAGTACCCACTTTTCCCTTTCCAGGATAGACATGACTCTGGTCAACAACAGTCTCCTCCCAATGGTAGTAGACATCAAATAAGAGGCAAGAGGATTATCTGACCACTCACCAGTAGTCATATCTATAAATATGGGCAGATATTGCCCCGATAGAGACCAGCGACTTAACCCTTTATGGTTAAAATGAATAGCCCCTAGGGGTCATATCCTGACTAAACTGTAAGACTTCTTACAATTTAACAGAGACACGGCAGATCAAGGAGTGGTGTGGGACACCCTCAAGGCTTTCCTGAGAGGGCTACTGATCCACCAAATCTCTAAGAAAAAAAATTCACTAATGAGTGGGAACTAGAAATAATGCAAAAAGTCAGGGAGGTTGAGAAAGCCTATGTGGAGGATTCCACTACAGAGAGTCTTGTCAATTGGACTGAAGCCCAATCAATATACCGCACAGTGTCCCTAAAAAAGGCAGAAAGCAAGAGATTTTTTTTAAAGCAAGCTCAATACGATGAGGGGGAGTCCGTTGGGCACATGATGGCCCTCCTGGCGAGGTCTCAGGATTTGGAGAAGTGTAGTATAAACTCTATAGAGACCTCAGCTGGGGGAGTCACTGTGTGCCCGGCAGAAATACTAAATATTTTTAAAGATTATTACAGCGATCAGTATAGCTCGAAGGTGGGTGGGGTGGATGGAGAAACAAGAGAATTCCTGCAGAGATCTAAACATCCCGCAGCTAACAAAAGGGGATAAAATGATGCTGGATGCACCAATAACCATGGAGGAGTTGAGGGAGGTGGTATCGGAGGCCCCAAAACATAAAACCCCGGGTCCAGATGGATTGCCCTATGAAATATATCTAGAATATGGTGAGGTCTTGCTACCAGAATTGTTGGCAACTCTCAATGATGCAGTAAGTAGGGGGATAATGCCAACCTCCAGGACAGAGGCCACTATAATTCTTATCCCAAAGGAGGGGAAAAATCCCCAGCAACCTGCATCATATAGACCGATCTTCCTGCTTTGTTCTGATATTAAGATATTGGCAAAAGTTAAATAAAATAGTTCATAATATAATTCATTCGGACCAATGCGGGTTTATTCTGGGGAGGTCCACAGCCTTAAATATAAGGAGATTGTTCTTGAATTTACAGGTGCCGTCAGAAAATCCAGGTTCTAGGGCGGTGCTGTCTTTGGATGCTGTCAAAGCTTTCGACAGCGTGGAGTGGCGGTATCTGCGGGAGGCCTTGGCAGCGTTCAACATTGGCCCTGTATTTCTGAAATGGGTTGGCCTACTATATCAAAATCCCAAAGCGAGTGTGAAGATAAATCAAAGAATGTCTGGCTTTTTCCCACTAGCGAGGGGGACAAGGCAGGGTTGCCCGCTGTCCCCCTTGCTTTTTGCTATAGCTGTAGAACTTTAGCAATAGCAGTAAGAAACGCACAGATCATACGGGGGTTTAGAAGAGGGTTAGTAGAAGAGAGGGTCTCACTGTTCGCGGATGACATTCTCTTCTATTTGGGAGACACAGGCCAGTCATTGGCTGCAGTAATGAAAATGGTAAAAAAAATTTGGAGGCCTGATAGGATTAACAGTCAACTGGGGGAAATCTGTCCTTCTCCCGGTTGATGGGATAGTGGAAAATCTGCCACAGGATATGGCCCTATTGCAAATAGTGGGCAATTTTAAATATCTAGGAATAAACACCTCAATAAACCCCAAACAATATATACAAAGAAACTTGAAACCCCTATTAGAAGAGTTTAAGGCAAAATCGGGTAAATGGAGACACCTTCCCTTGACAGTAACGGGTCGCTATAATTTAGTCAAAATGGTATGGTTACCCCAGTTGTTATACATTCTGCACAATTCCCCTATTTGGATCCCAGGGGTGTGATTCAGGAAAGCAGAGAGGCTCTTTAGGGAATTGATATGGCAGGGTAAACAAGCCAGGATCCGTTTGAGATGCCTGCAGATCCCAAAAGACAGAGGTGGCTTGGCAGTCCCACACCCCGGGGCTTATTTTTTGGCAGCCCAGTTGCAGCAACTAGGGGGGGGGGTGAATAATTATAACACCAACTACCATCTACGTTCCCTCCTGACCTGCACTCCACATGCATCCTGGTTGGAGGCTTTGGAGGCAGAATCAGTGGGGGAACTAAATCAGTGCCCAACGGGAAATCTGATATTGAAAGTTTGGTGGACGGCAAAGTCACTGTTGAAATACCAGGGATACAGTGAGTTTGTGCCACTATCGGACAATGGGAGACTCCTGGAATTAGTGGGGCTGGTGAGCCTTCATAACTGGAGACAAAGGGGGGTGAGTAGACTAAGGCAACTGTATAATGAAGGAAATTTGAAGTTCTTCCAGGAGTTAAAGGAGGAATTTGTTTTTTTGAACAAACATTTTTTTCAATATCTCCAGCTTAGGCACGCCATCTCGGTGCAGCTTATCCCTCTTTTAAAGAATGTCTTGCTCGCCTCGTCCCAGAAAGGATTCATTTCAGAACTATACCAAAACCATGTCCTAAGGTATTGGGCATGGACTTGATGGATTAGGTGAGAGCAAAGAGGGAAGAGGATGTAGTGGGTCTGTCGGATAATCAGTGGAGGGACATAGTGGCTCTATCGGACAAACTGTCCCTTTCGGCTCCACAAAATCTGACACAACTCTATATTCTCCACAGGGCATTTTATACTCCAAGGAAATTGTATCTCTTTGGAGGCTGCCAGGATGCTCTCTGCACTAGATGCGGGGGGAAGCAACGGGTGACCTGATCCATATGCTTTGGAGGTGCCCCAGGCTGCACAGGTATTGGACTGGAATCCTGGGTAGGATTAACCAGGTTTTTGGGCTGGAGTTGGCCCAGGGCCTGATCCTGTGCACTCTGGGACACTTGGATGGGAGTGGGGGAATGGGCCCGAGGAGGCTGGCAGTGGAGAGATGTCTTTATCAGGCTAGAAAACAGATTACCTTAAAATGGCGGGAAGTTGGATTGCCATCAATAAGGGCCTGGCAGGAAAGGGTGAACCTTACAATTCTTAGGGAGAAAATGGTATACCTGAGAAGGGGTAAAACTAGTGTATTTATAAAAATCTGGGACAAGTGGATAGAGATTGAAGGACCATTATTTAGGGAGGCTCTTAATAAATGACATAGTACAGGTATGGTTTAGACTGCTTTCCTTTGTGATTCGGGAAAGAGATTTCACGATAAAACCCAGTGTTGAAGGGGAAAAAAATCTAAAAAAAAAAGAATTAATGTCACCCCTGAGTGTCTGCAAAAGAGCAGCACATTTTAGGTGTGGGTGCTTGCTGGTGCTGCACTCGCAACAACCTGCAACAGTGTGAACTTAGATTTCCCCCTCCTCAATATACTGTACCTGAAATATGTGTCCATCTCACTTTATAAATAAAAAGTCTTACATTTTTTAGCAGCAGTATAATTCTAGGCCAAACAATAACTTTATTAGACATGTGCAGAATGGAAAAATTAGTTTTGGATAGATAAGTTATGTTACTAATTTTATTTTGTTGATCCTTTTCTAACGAATTCTACATTTCTGCCATCTGCCAGTTCTTAAAACGGACCTTCAGTGAATTTTTTCAACTTTCCATCTATTAACTCTTCTGCCCTTGTTGCTTTGACTTTGGATAGTAAAACACATTTGTGCTGCCAGTATATACCTTTTAGAGCCCACTTCCTGTTTCATGTCTGGTCATTAGCCTAGGCTTATGACATCATGCACAGCTCTCTCTCTCTCACTCTCGTGAGAGTTTGCCAGGAAGGGAGGGGGCATAAGTCATAAGAGGGCAAATGAGAGCTGCAGAGCTGGAGGTGTGCCTCTGTGTGTCTGTGTAAATCCAGGAAGTGAACTGGCAGCAGCTTCAGCTGCCCACGGTTAAAATGGATGCAGCCAGAAATAGTGGAGGCAGATTTCTGCAGCATATTTGGCAAGTTTTTATTACAAATTATGTGAGCAGACTGCAATTTCTCTTTAAATATCTAAGGGGCAGGGCCTAAGGTTGCCACATCATCACTTTAATCCAGGAGACACACAGGAATTACACAGGTTCTGAGGCTAATTTTATGCAAATAAGACACCAAGTTAGTTTAATTACCACCTTAATCAGCCACAGACCCTGTGTAATTAATATGCATCCTAAATTAAAGGGATGATGTGGCAACCCTAGCGGGGCCACCTAGTGACATCACCGAATGGCCCCGTCCCCTTAGTTATTTAACCACTTCCCTACCGCCGTATGCAAAATGATGGCCGGGAAGTGGTTCAGTTATCCTAACTGGGCGTCATATGACGTCCAGCGTGATAACATGCCGGCACGCTCCCGTGGGGGCACGCATTGGGGGATCGATGGTGCGGTGTGTCAGTCTGACCCACTGCAATAAGAGAAAACGGAGTTGGCAGCGCAAGCACGGGAGTGAGGGTTGGGGGAGCCCAGACAGATTGAGGCTGCGGGCTCTTGGGGGGGGGGGAGGAGGGGGGACCCTTGGTTAGTCACCTGGTGGTTGGGCAGGTTGAGGGATGGTCAAGTGACCTGAAGGAACAGAAGGCAATGTTCAACAAGTCTATATGTAC